>NW_019060977.1:133069-157562 GCF_000696155.1 Zootermopsis nevadensis
TACCAAGAAAATTATCTCTTTTGGGCATGTAATTAGTTTTGAAAATGTATTCCATCTTCAGGATTGAATGTCTGTGCAGATGAAGTTGTGCATCTAAAACTAAGATGAATTCTTTTCTTTGTCTTTTAGTATTTTTAAAATGGTGCAAAATATAATACCAAATGAATATCATTTACAAGCTATTCTGTTAATTTTTTGATAACTAGCATAGTATGACCTATCACAACTGATAGGAATGAACATTAGTGTGTTGAACAATACAATTTCCTGCAGAATTTTCTTTGCAGTTAGCTAAATTACAGAATATATAAAATATCTGTGTAAACTAAATTAAATGTGAAGACATCTTTATGGCACCTGAAACCAAATGCAGACTCCAACAGACCCCACCATAGCCTCATCTGACTTCTTGCTACCAGAGTCACCACTGTCAGAACTTAATTTCATTTCATTCCACATCGCACAAACAGTACACTTGTACAGTCAAGATCAAGACTGTGAGATATCAGCTGTTATAGTAGGAGTAGATTGCATTAAATCTGTATGTTGTAAATATGCATGAGTGTACAGAAACTGCATTAAGAGTGAATGGTAATCTCGTATCACCTGTCGTATTGAATCACTAGTCACAATATTTAAAACCTGCAGAACTAGTCATTAATTTAGATAAGAAGGTATTAGATACTTTCAATAGTGAACAATTTTCTCTGATAAAATATGCTGATTGATCCACTGATCACTTTAGAAACCTTTGATTTAGATGATAATGTACACACAATATTTTGTGGTTCATTATAAATATTTTTGGAATTTTTTTAGGTGGTAAGTTTTCCTTCTGCTGTTAATGTTTCATTTACTGTGGATTTTTAATAAGACCTATATTGACATTCCCCAGCTTGATGGAAGTATCTTTAATCCATGTTACCCCAGGAACATGATTAAACTGGTCTCGGGCATAATACATAATTTTTCAGCAAGTTATAGGAGTATCTTGTTTATTATAAATACATGCTATATATAATTCAGTAAGATCTTGCAGCTCTAGCATAGGTTGTAAGATACTGTACCATTATTTATTTGCATACCAAGAAGGAAGTAATACTGTGATAAATATGTTACTAATTTTCTCCCTTGTAAAATTGGGTTTGTGGCCTTGTCTGAACTTTTCCATCAAAATAAGTATTTTTAAAGCAATATTTTTATGATGTAATATTTTAAATGTATATATAGTATGGAAACTATTGCAGGATGTGGTATAATGTAAATGGTAGTGGATGTACTTGCATCTCTTGAATATACAAATAAAAATTTGTACAAGATGTGACAAATTCCATGGAAGACAGTCATCCTTGAAAAACTGATAGTCATTCAGGTGGCCAACTTCTGTGCCTCTTATGTAACCTGATAATTCATCTCTGTGTTTACAGGAGACCTCTACTTGATTCTGTCCTGAAGCAGTTGAATGTAGTCAACATTCTCACATTAAGATCCATTTTAATATTGTCCTAGGTGTCCCAAATAGTCTCCTCCCATGAGATGATCTTGTATGCATTTCTTATTTCCCACATGCATGCTACATGCCAGGCCATTCAAGTGGGTGTCTACATCAGTGTGTGTCCAAGTGATCCTCTGTCTTTGAAAAAGTGTAAAGTTTGAAAAGTATTAAAATGCAATTAATATTTAATATAATTGTCAACTGGTACAGTGCTACTTTTGTCCCATCTGACCTGTACTTTGTTAAGCCTAAATTATATACTTCGTCAATTTTTTTGTTACTGATATAAATCAACACATGCTACAGGGACTCCTGACATTTTGAATTCCAAATTTCATGTCCTTTTGCTGTTCCTCAAATCACAAAAAATCCATCGGACTGAGGTCTTGTATATTATTTTATAATATGTTAATTTTTTAAGAGGTTGTTAGCCCTTGCCCAGCCCCCAAGTTGGAGTAACACCTCTTATTGTGTCTGTGACCATTTATTCAATACATTTTTGGGTAACCTCCATATCTGGAGGCCAGGTCATCCTCCATCTGCAACATGAGGGTGGTCATGCCATAATGATACAGGACCTACTTGGGTAAGTTACATGTTAAAAATTGATACCTTTGTTTATGGTCTTTATTTGTATTCTAATTTCATACAGTTCAGTGACAAATATTATTCAGCAGCAGTGCATGGTGCTGGAAATTATATTAAACACAGTCCAGTGGCTCCATATTTGCTGATGGTTCTTCAGTTTTGTCTTTCTCTAATACCAAATTTCTTACAAATGAGCAAGAGGATAAGAGCAATTTTTGGCACATCATACACAAAGAAATAACTTTTTATTAGATATACATATATGAACCATACCTTATCTAGACACACAGCTAATACTTGATTATCGTGCACATTGGAGGAATAACAAACCATAAATGGAAAGAAATGTGTCATATCTTTATTTGGGCACATGGAAGTATCGATATTGTGTATAACTGATTTGATTTGGGTGTTATAAACTGTTCCCTTAATCATCTGTATAAACCTCGCATGCTCACAGTTTTGGTTCAGATTTGTCATATGTGACTACCATTTTCTCCAAGACATAATTTTAAGTAACTGACCTCATCATTTTCTCTAATGTTTGTTTCAGTTTTATCTTGAATCTGTAAAAACTTAATGTATTCTTATTTGGCAGTAGTGGTATAACCCCATTATGTGAAGCTTATGCTTCACACTGATGTCAGTGGAATTACTGATAGTTCAAAGCCAGATAATTCAAGGTCAGTTATATTTCAGATTGAATCTTGTACAACATGTATAACCATATTCAGTAGTACATATGCATGTGTAGAGCATTCATATGCAAAAAGATTTGAGCTAATCAGGTAGTTATGTGCCTTGTATCAGCCAACAACATTTATATGAGCAATTTAGTGTTTCTGTAATATATATTTATGAGAATTGCGAATATTTTTAAATATGAGCAGTTTATAAGGTTTTGCAATGATATTTGTAACTTTACAAAAGCACTAGCCTTCAAATGACTTCTAAAACAGTTCATAACTAATTTCTTTAAAACAGTAATATAAAAGAAAGTACTTTTTTGCTAATATTTTTAACACCATTTTTCAACATTTACCACTGAACTCCTCTGTATACCTGTGGAGTCACTTCCATTTTGTAAATGGAGTTCTGATAGTATATCTCAGAGGTACACTTAATCTTATTCATACTTTTCCATTTTACAGCCACAGTGCAATTGACTCTCTTGTAACACAGTCTCTAGAAATATTATTTATTTTCTAATACCAAAACTAATGGCAATGAGTTATATTTCATGGACTGGATAGACAGCTTAACTGTTGGCCAATACAGTGCAGATTTTCTGATTGTGTTTACTGTATTATGGGAGAGTCAACTGCAATATGAGACTGCAACAAGAATCTATAACCATACCAAATAGTCAATATTTAACACATACTAAGTGTACAATGTAGGATATTTCTATTTTTCTGGAGTGCTCAAATTCTATTTTAAAATTATTGTCTTCATGAGGTCCATTACCATCTCTCAAAATCACAAATGGTGACATATGAGTGTCTCTTTAATTCACTCTTTTCTGGGGACTTTCAAATGTGTTTATTATTTTAATTTTTGATAAAATGCAGTAACTTCTTATAACGTGGTAAGTCGCTTGTGTAATATGTCTGTAGTATATAACAGTTACTTAAAGATGTACTTTCCAACTAACAATAAAGATAATCAAAATTATTATTATTCTGGACACTGTCCATTGTCTTAAGATTTTACAGATACAACATGATGATGATGGCTGTTTTCTGGGTTGTAGTGCTATGTAGTCTGGTAGGAGTTTACCAACTTTTGAGAGGTCCTTACTGCCTCTCATTAGGACAAGGAGCGATGGAGACGACAAGGACCTCTGAAACATCGGGAGGCTTCTACCAGACTGCATAGTGCTACAACCCAAAAGACAGCCATCTTCGAATTAACCACTGTGAAAACCTCAAGTCCTAAATCATTTTGAAAACTGGACCCAGGGACTGAAATTAGGAATCCTCTTTCTCCACATTTTCACCTAGTGATGTTAACAGATCTGGTTTTCAAAACTTCTTTTTGAAGAACTTCAAATGATGGACAAGTCCAAAATATTAGTCGTGCTCACTACCATACACCATCATCAAACTCTTTGGAGTCAATTACAGCCCTAACTAACTAGTCCCCATGTCATTCAGTGTCAGTTCTAATTGTGTATTTCAATGCTTACATCTGTCTGAACTTGTTTCCATAATTTCCATACAGATTACCAGGAAAGAATAAGTAAGATACTGTGCAAGCATGCAAGTCAATTTTGCAACATCATAATACATGTATTCACAGGCTTTGCCTGAAAGGTATTTGTAATAAGAGTCCTGAATTTGTCATTTCAACAACCAATTTTTAGAAGCACACATTTTGTGTTCAAATTTCCAGGTTACTATTAATACATGTAATTACTTGTTTTATGATGTCCTGTAATACCACAAAGGAAACCAAGTATGCAAAATGGCACATTTCTCATTCACATGCAGATTTGGCTGTCAAGCTCTTGAGTTGCATCACTGCATTCATGGAGTGACCATAATGTCTACATCATGTAATGCTACAGATGGAAGGGCAAAGAAGTTTCAGTGTGGCAAAACTATGTATCCAGGTCTCGTGCTGGGTCTCCTCCTTTCGCCCTCCCAGCTGCCAGTCATGTAAGTACTGTTTTAGGTAGGAAAAATACTTTTTTGTTATGAATGCTTACCTGCAAGTGAGCAGAACAAAATTTGGAATTCCATTTCAATCTAGATTTTGACAATACATAGTTAGTGGTTTACAGACATAGACATTAAGGTGAAAATGCCTTATGAAGAGGATACTTATTCATGAATCATGACCTTTGGAATGTCAAGAAAGAGTAAGTCATTTACACAATTAACAAATTAAAACAGATGGTCAAGTTATACATATCATGAGTAGCTATTCTCTCTCTTACTCAAATTACCATCTACCAAATTTGAATGAACAACCTCTATTCCCAATTTTCCTGCAAGAATTGCATTTACTTCCATACGATTCCATATAGAGGCCATGAATATAGTAAAGCAGAGCAGAACGGTAACGATAATACGTATTATGTCGTATGTCTTGAAACAGCTGAAAGGGGCTTCTGAACCAGTTGTACACAACAGTGTGAGGAACAGAGCAGCAGAGTATATCCAATAGGACCGTTTATCTTGGTTCAGCCTTGTTAGTGCTGCATCACACACAGCACCACACTCCTTCAGAGCTTCGACGTATTCCGTTTTATTTACTGTTGCATCTTCGAACACTTGAAATAGAAATTCAGCATAAAATGTGAAGTTTAACCTCTAACACGCTTCTAGACATCAAAATGTTTTGACTCAAATTTGTACTTTGTTTTTAGACTTTGAACATTTCACTGTGCCTGCAAAAATCACAAAACCCAAATCAGGGAAGTCCCCTAAGTAATATAGTGACTCCTAACATTTTGAAGAAAATGCATGAATGAAGAGAATTATTTGGTTTGAAAGACAGAAACTGAATAACAGTTTTACAATCCTTCACATTCTGTTTCTCCACCTCAGTTTTTCAGTGTGGTTCTCCAGAGAGAGAGAGCAAGTTTCGCCTCTGCTCCATTACCTTGCCATACTTTTTATGTATCATTTATTGATTCTAAAATAAGCACAAAATAATAAAATTAAAACCCAACATGACTCCACAAATAATGTATTGAAAATAAAGTAATTACCATTGGATGTTTTGACTATCCTCAAGGACACCTGCAATGCTTCATGGTCTGAATAGCTGAAATTTTGTTCGGGAACTTGCTCAGGCAGGGGAAACTGATATTGCAGACACTGCACCTATAAACAGGGAGGGGGGAAACATATCTATATAACCTTGTGCAGGGTACATAAAAGTGTCTTTCAATTCCAGTTAGTAAACATATATTTACCACAATGCCCGGCCTAGACTTATACATGACATAATCTATCCGACTGCCTGCAGGCTTCTCCACGCACAATCTCTTGTAGGTATAGCTATTTCGAACCGATTCATTGGTTCCTACACAATTAGCTGACACCTACGGAACAAATTAACAGACAAAATCAAGTAAAAATTACCAGTTAACTCATTCATGCATAGATAATAAACTGATGATGTGAAAATATTTAAAATGGAAATAAAATTAGACAGAAAATTAAAGCACTATTTAGAGTTGACTGTGGAGACTTTGATGATAAAATGCTATATATTTCATCACATTCTCAGCAATCATAAAATATAGTGAACACAAGTACGTATTTTCATAAAGAAATCTGTTATCAGATATGTAGACGGAGAAACCTAGAGGCTTACTAAGAAGGACTTTAAAATAAATATTAAATCTTGTGTTAATGCCTCCTCCAACCCTTTTTCTAGGGAAAAAAACTTGTAATATTCAACTGCTGTCAGTGCCTAACTGGAGACGTGGACTGTAAGCTGAAATATTTTATGTTTTTGCACACTTCTTGCTGTGTACATAGAAAAACTCTGCCAGGTTTCTTTCCTTTAAATACGTTAAAAACTTCTAGCTACGGTAATGTGAAAATACAGTATGTTTTGAAAGTATGAATCTTTAACAGTGTGCTTTCAGTTATGCTTGTGATACCTACTTGCTGTGCTTGAAAGAAGCTGTCTTGTAATTGAGCATTGTGACAGATTATCTTGTATGATAAATCCCCTGGTTCAGTGTTGAGATCTCCACCCAAGATTACTATGTCAGCATTAGCTGATGTAATATAGATGAACTGTGACATGTCAAATGCTTGCAAAACTCTGTGTGCCATGTATTCATCATTCCTGTGATTATATTCAGCATGTAACTGAAAGATATAAGGTTTTATATAACAGTTGTCCTGTACAGCTTGTATCATTGCCTGTTACTAAGAAGAATGAACTGAATTTAATCATGAGAAACTTTCAGTGGAGTAAACCAAAATGAATTGTGGAGTATAATGCTTCAGACTGAGATATGTCATCCTCCCCCCCCCCTTCCCCCAACATCTGGGGTGAGGGAAATACAATGCCTGTAATGGGAAACCTAAATAGTCGTAGAAAGGTAATGAAAAGGGCGAGTATTAACAAAAGAACAAGAGCATATCATATTCGGGGATTGGAACAACAGAATAATTTATGAATGTTAACATATAACAAGAGAGAAGAGGCCTGGGTTGTTCAAGTAAGACTTTCCATGAGAACGATGGAAAGATTAGAAAACTGAAACCATGACTCATTTTGAAAGTGCTTCAAGAAAATAATTAAAGAGATACTTACATGGGCTGAATATATATTTATACTGATGCCTTTGCATATAACTCTACACAGACCAATTCCCTTGCCACCAAACCAGTCACCATGATGAAACTTATGAATATAGCCATTCACTGGCCACTGGTGGAAAAACACGTTTTCAATTACGTATCGTGAAAATATACACACTCCAGAACCAAACACACCACTGTAATTTAAAACTAAAGTTATTAAATTGATACAGATTTCCAAAATTGATGGTCATAGAGGAATGAGTTAATCATTCCACAACAAATCTTCCAGCTATGCAATCAACAATCTTAGATTTTAATTAATCTTTAATATATATACTTTACATCTCTCATATGGAAGAACATTATTCAGCAAAAATAAGTTAAAACTTAGAACAGATACTGAAACTAGAATAGTTTTCAAACCTTCAGAAATGCCTTTTCAAAATTTTACCCCAAGATTTGCATTATGCTGATGTATAAAAAATCATTGATAAGGAATATGATGAGTGCACAATACAGAAAGTATGTCAAGTCCTCTCAAACTGTTTCATATGTTTCTCTTGGCAGTTCTAATGATTAAGTTATACTAATGTTGCATTACATTATCCAGTCAACATACATATAATTGTTATTGTTGTTTTGTTAATACCTGTAAAAATAATGGGAATAAGGTAATACTCTATGTGCTAATTTCTTGATATGAATGTAATCATTATCAGACCACACTTCTTGCAGGCATACAATGTCATATTTTCCCAAAGACAGCTCTTTAGCTATTGCATTCATTCTTGTCTTCCTGTTTTTGGATATTCCTGGGATACCCCTGTTTAACAGGAACAAACAGTTAGAAGAAAGTTTAATCAAATGCAGTTTTGTCCATGACCCTTAATACCCACAGTCCCAAAAAGTACCGAGCAGCAATTCATATCTGCTTCCATTGGTTTACAACTTGCAAAGCAAGCTGGAAAAAAGTGTAAATTAGAAACTGTGAATGAGATCTCGTGTACAAGTATGATCACAGATATGAAAAGGCACAATCCTCATACTGTTAAAAACCCGAGATGTGATATAAAATTGGTATTCTAGGTTAGGAATAACGGAATCCTGTCATTTTAAATATGCTGAATAGTAACTGCTTCCTCACATTGCTATTTTTATAAAAAATTTGTTTACATGCATGAAAAAATTATATGTATGTAAAACGTTTTGGTGGGAAGAGGATAAATGAAACATTTAGTTGTGGCAGGCACATTCACACCGTTCCATACTTCAAAATTAAGGAAAATTACAATTTTTTGGTTGGTACCCCATTGGGTTTTAAGTTGTTACCTGTCAAAATTCAAACATATTAAACGTGCACCTACCAACAATTCAATGTGAACACATTAATGTCCGTTTCTACAGACATATTTCAATGTTTTAAAATAAAACGAACTAAAAATGTAAAAATAAACAAACAAATGCTATGGTCCCATAAATTGTACTTGGCAAATTATTTACAGCATTTATGAACTACTGTACACGTCTCCATCGCTGCATCGCATACTGTAGGTGTTTTGTTATGTGACGTAATGATTGGATGCAAAAGTAAAATATACAATTCCGGTTATATTAGGTGAATGAAGATGAACAATACTTATTATCCATTAAAAATTAAGCAACTGTGTTGTGTTACTATGTTTTAAAACATAATATTCCATTTTAGACAGCCTAGAATGGTAATGCAGTGTTGCCAACTGCAGGGTATTATTATTATTATTGTTATTATTGAACAAGAATATATTATTAAATTGTAATGTGAATGTATTATTTTTCAGGGAAATTCCAGTTATGTAGTTTACTGAACTCCTTATAATGCCTTGTTGGAGACATTATCTTATACGCTTTTTAAAATTTGAACGTGTTGGCAACAGTTAAATGGCCATCTGTTTGTTCCTGATTGGTTCGCTGGAAAAGAAAACCGGGAGGGGAAACCTCTGAAGTCCGGAATAATCAGGAAGTTCTGAGTTTTGTGTTTTATTAAATCTATGTTGGGTCACTTAAAAGTGTTGTAGAAATACTTAATTCTTTATATACGACGATTGTGATTCCCATAGATTGTGTGGTAAATAAAAGTGATCTGCTTTACGTGGAGCAGCGATACATTTCATATAATCACAGGTTACAGTAATGGGATTATTGTACACCCTAGTCACTTTACTAATCAATGAAATGTTACTGGAGTATTGTGTATGGTGATAATATGTGCACACCAATTTTTATGTTCTGCTGGTGTATTAGAGATATTTAATTAAAATTTGCTACAATCTACTGCACTTTATTTAGCAATATGATAAATTTAAGAATGGAGTTGATATTACTGGAATAATTACAGTTTTTATATTTCATGTGGTTTCAGGTCAAATAAAACCAAATTTTAAAATAATGAATAAGAGGCTTCTCAGCTGCTTTATTGTAGGTGTCGTTTTTCTGAGTTTAGCTGCTGTGAGTCAGTCAGAGAATGAAGATGATGATGATGCTGCTGTAGTAGCAACTGAAGAAGTGAGCATTGAAGGTTTCTTTTTTTTACAACTCAAAATAATTAGGGGAGGATAGCTATAAATGTATTGGGTAAGGAGTTGCAGATAGCCTATAAGGAGTGGTCATCTTGCTAGTGGGGTTAGGTTGTGGTGCTAGCAACATCTGATCATAAAACATATTCTGAAATATTATACAGTGCTTTGGACTTGGCCACTATTTGACATGGCCTAAACAACGTGAAGAGGGCATATGATTTAGAAGCTGGAATGTTGGGAGTCTCTGCAGAGCAGGTTCATTGAAACCAGTAGAAAGAGAATAACTTAACGAAAGTGGAAGAATGAATGGGACAAGGATAGCATTTTACTATTTATATTTTTTAATTTCTGTGTGGGAAAGAGACAGACAATAATCACATAGGGTAAGTCGTTTTTATGCATAAAAGTATTAGTTCAGCAGTTAAGAGGGTACAAATTGTTCACAGTAAAACATGATAAAACTAGGTCAGTGATGTAACATTGTCTTAATATGCATGCACAAATTGAGTAAAAAAGGATTCTTTCAGAATATATAATCTGCATTTTGTCAGTTACTTATATGGCACATAATTGTAGTTAGTTACGGTTGGGAAATTATTTGAGGGGAAATAAATATTTCAGTCATAGTCTTCGGATGTTATAAATTGCAGCAGAATAAATCATAGTTTGGCAAAAATTTATTTAAACAAATAGATTAAAGGAAGCAGGTAAAATTGCACTTATAGAAATGGAAATAATTTCAACAGAGTAAGATACAGATATAATTAATCCAGTGGGAATAGAGAGAGAAATGTCTGAAAGAAAATAGATTGTTATTCTTATTTCGTATTTCTTCGTTTCTCCGTATATACAGAATTGTCATTTTGCAAACAAATTAAAATGTGTCACTTTTTTTGAATAGGTTTTCCTCTAACTTATGCATGTTGTACTTAATTGCTATGGCATTAAGATCTGTGAGGATGTGGATATATAGCTGTGTAGATTTTTAACTTCAGTACTAGTCGGACGTGAGTGAAGAGCTTCATGCTTCTACCACTTTATCTTTGGGGAGAGAGGTCCTGCTATCTAGTAGATATGTTTTAAAGTACATTGAGAGATGTAGTTGTTTCCAGTTTAGTGTTGTTTCTGATTGGAAGTAGTGTGAGTTGGGAAGATCCATTACTAGTGTATTTTACCGTGTGGTTAACATTGTTTTGTTCAGTTAATATACTGCACAAGAGTGAGTTAAATTCATTTGGTTTAGTGCACATATCATTAATGATGGTAATGAGAAATCCTGAGATGTGCACTAATATCCTACTTACAGCTAACCTCCAAGAAATCAACTGTTTGCCTAACTTTGCCAAGCAAGAAACTTCCTTCAGTATGAGCATTACAGTACATTTTTATACCCTGAAGGTGGTTAGCCTAGAATGTTGTCCCTTCTTATATGCAGTCAGGAAATTTGGTTTCTTGTGTGAAAATTTTCAGTATAAATAACAGTAGGAAATATTCTTAGCATTTAGAACTAAATCCCTACTTCTTTCAGGAGGACCCAGTTGAAGAAGACATCATTTATAGAAGTCCTATACCATCAGGCAATGTTTACTTTGCAGAACATTTTGATGACATTAATCAATTCAGCAAGAAGTGGATTCTATCAGAGGCTAAGAAACATGATGTAGATGATGATATTGCCAAATATGATGGTCAGTATGAAAATTTTCCTGTTTAATTTGTTCAAGGACAGACCTTTCTCTAACAACATTAAAGTACATAACTTCGGCTTTTGGGAATGAACTGTGACAAGTGTTGAAGTTATTCCAGCATTTTGGCAACTGCTGTGTTTGCACAAACAGAACATACTCAATGCTTGATTAAACACTAGCCATGAAAACCTGGGGACAGGAATAATTAAAGTGAATTCATATCTTTAATATAATACTTTGTGTGCTACATAATCCCTGTTGTTGTGATCAGAATTGATCTATATTGATGACACACTCTAATAATATTGTCACTTTGTTAGCACAGTCACTGTTGACATTATATTTGTTAAGACTATGTATGATATTGCAGGGAAATGGGAAGTTGAGGTTCCACAGAAGAATGGCCTGACTGGAGATCTTGGACTGGTTTTAAAATCTAAAGCAAAGCATGCCGCAATATCGGCTCACCTGGATCGTCCTTTCAAGTTCACAGTAAAACCATTGATAGTACAATATGAAGTAACATTGCAAGAGGGACAAGAATGTGGTGGTGCCTATCTCAAACTACTCTCACATGGCAAACATACAGCTGACCTTCGCCACTTTAATAACAAAACACCATACACCATTATGTTTGGGCCAGATAAATGTGGCAATGATCATAAAGTAAGTTTGCCATGTAAACATGGTGTCTGAGGAGCTGATATTTATTTGTAATTTATTTATTGACACTGTAGTCAGTAGCTCACACTATGTAGCGTTGAGTGATAGGATGATTAATGAATAAGGAAACAAGAAAGGCTATGGAAGGAAATGGTCTTGGTCTAGCATTTGCTTGGGGGAACTGAGGAAATACATGAAAACTTTGGTCTGGATAGCTAGTCTCTTGGCTGAGAATTGGAACCTCCCTAATATGAAGCAGGCATGTTACACCATTGAGCTGCAACATCCGGCCAAAATGTATTGTAGCATGTCTTTGATAATATCGTACTAAAATTATGGGTTATTGAGTTACTTAATTCTTTTAGGAGGAATCATAGATTTTTAACCTGATTATTGATAGTCTTATTGAACTGATTTTTGATTAACTTCTTTGTCTCTTCAGCTTCACTTTATTTTCCGTCACAAGAATCCACTGAATGGAACGTTTTCAGAGAAGCATTGCAAGAAACCCAAGGAACGCCTGGAGGAACCATTCAAAGATAAGCTTCCACACTTGTATACATTAGTTGTTCGACCTGACAATACATTTACAGTGAAACTTGATCACAAAATAGTCAACGAGGGTAGTTTACTTGATGATTTCACTCCTCCTGTGAATCCACCCCCTGAAATTGGTGATCCTGATGACACGAAGCCTTCAGATTGGGATGAACGCGAGAAGATTTCTGACCCAGAGGCACGCAAACCTGACGATTGGGATGAGGATGCTCCAGCTATGATACCTGATCCTGCAGCGACCAAACCAGTTTCCTGGCTGGAAGATGAGCCTCAAATGATTCCAGATCCAAATGCAGAGAAGCCTGATGACTGGTCAGTTCTTTTGCAGCAAGTTCAAGTCTGTGTTTTAGCATTCAAATTCAAAGCTGCATTGAAGGTGCACTCTTGAATAGTTCTGAATTATATAAAACAGTCATCCTAGCCATTTCCATACTTTTAACTATGCAAAAAAGAACATGGTAAGAAAATGCAAATAAATTTATTGAGAAGTATAAATTCTCTTTCAAATTTCACTTTTATTGTACTGTGTTTGCTTTTAAAACTTTTATAGTCTTTTCAGACCAACAGTAGGAAATGAAAATGTGTTTATTATGGGGTTAAGAGCCATTAAAAGTTGGGAAGTACTTGTTACCATTTAGAATAGAATGTTGTATCCTCCCATTTCCTATCTAAAACCCTGTAGATCATTTTAATCATTTGGGGAAGAAGGAGATTTAAAGCCCAGCTCACAGGGCCTGACAACAGCAAAAAAAAAAAGTTTTAACTTGTATTGATAGTACTGGGTGGGCGGACATGTTTGGACTGTTACAGCTAAAACATTCTAGTAAAAAGTATTTGAAAGAAAGTGCATTGCCGTAGTTCTGTTTTAAAAAATGTTGATAGGCGATTCATGAAATAAACAAATTTGTATACAAATTTAAATACACGGCGCACACCTTTCTGGAAATGTTTTTCTTACCAATTGTAATAAAACTCTAGTTTAGATGTTTATCTTTGTGTTGTATATAAAAACACTGGTCTGTACTTGGGCTTATTTTGTGTTTGGGCACTGACATTTTGTAGTTCATCTCTTGGCTGAACATACGTGATGCTAGGGGTGCAGTCTTTCACTTGGCTAGTGCTCAGTGTGTTGAGCTACAAGGCTAGTCATTTGACTGCCTTGTGATATTGGATTCAAGTGGACATTTTGCCCATCTTTGTTACAATGGAAAATCATGTGTATTTTTACTGATGTAAGCCTGAAATGTGTGAGAGGTGTAATGGATGTGCATTGCATGAATGACTGTAATAAACAGTAGGTTGTGAATTGTTGGAATAATGTAATCAGAACGGTGCACGTGCGTAACACAGAATTCCGTTTTCTTTTTTAACAGGGATTCTGATATGGATGGGGACTGGGAGGCACCACTCATTCCTAATCCCATCTGTGAGAGTGATGCAGGCTGTGGTCCATGGGAACCTCCACAAATAAACAATCCAGACTATAAGGGAAAATGGCGTGCACCCCTTATTGATAACCCAAATTATAAAGGTAGATGGAATCCCCGGAGGATTCCCAACCCAGACTTCTTTGAAGACAAAGATCCTTTCAGAATGACAGATATTGTAAGTATATGATGCCTCAACATAAGTTTTTGTTTCTATCAGGATGAAGTCTACACGATCTTTAACGCAATGGCTCTAAACTACGACAAGGTAGAAAATATATATAGGTCTATGAACACCAAAAAAGTCATACAAAAACACTGGTAGAAGGTATGATTTCTGTCTGTAAGTTAACAAGTACAGCTAGGACCTACTATAAGATCAAGGAACAGCAGAATATTTGTGGAAAACAGTTGAAAAGAGTGTGATGTTATACACTTCAAAGATAATCTTGTTGCCGCTGAATAAAACTTGAGTTCAAGACATAATTTTTTCTTGACTTACAATGTAATTTTCATACTTTCTTGTCATGTTTCAGGCTGCAGTTGGGCTAGAATTATGGTCTATATCAAACTTGATTTTATTCGATAATATTATTATAACTGATGATCAAACTGTGGCTGAAACCTGGGCTTCAGAGACCTTTGACCTCAAGCGCAGGAAGCTTGACAAAGATGGAGTGAGTACTGGTTTTGCTTAAAACGCTTGGTTATTAATGTAAATAATTAAAATTTATCATTTATGTTTAAACTGAGATTTTTATGAAAAAGCAGGAGAAAATAATATTGCCAGAATGCAGAAATAGTTGTATTTTTTGTACATCATTTATTGGCTGTTTGTTAGAAAGTCTGCAGTTCTTATTACATCTTTGTCTTTGAATGAGTTGACTTTTTAGGAATAGTTGTAATGAATTTCCAAAAGTGCACACTTTAACTTTGCTGTGTCCGTCTGTAACAACTTGAACTGCAGAATGGATTTGGATTAAATTTCATATTCCCAAACAACGAACACAGTACAATAAAAGTATGGAAATGGCTAGGATGACTTTGAATGGTTCCTCCAGGCGTTCCTTGGGTTTCTTGCAATGCTTTTCTGAAAATGTTCCATTTAGTTGATTCTTGTGACGGAAAATACTAGATGGATGAACATCTTCCAAACATAATAACTCTTAAAAGTGACAGCAACACCCTGATCCGTTATTTGAATAAGGGACGTGGTGTTTGGAAGGAGGAACATTACATTCACTTTCTCACAGTAAGCCCTTTAATTCAAAGAAGCTTTCTGTAACCCAAACATTCTTATTAGATTGCCATACAACACGCAAAACTTCTTTAGGCTCACCCTTGAGTGCTCAAGGGTTCTCTTCAGATGCATCTCCACAATAGTGCGTAAAGATCGTCAGAAGCTTTAAATCCTGGGGCCACCTTCTCTTGCACTGAGACGACCATTTTACTTAGCATCTGATTCCAGAACAACCCAGTCTCTTCCAGATTGACCTCTGGTTGGCGCAAATATCTATGCCTTTCAATCATCACTTGGAGGAGGACTGGATATTTCTCAGCAGCAGCTAACTCAGCTGCTGGAGCTTTGCCTGTTAGCTTGAGGTTGTGGAATTAATTGCACCCTTTAAAATATTGAAACCACTCATCAGCAGCAAAGGATCACCTTTTCGGATCTGCTTCTATAGCATTCAGGTTCCGAACAGACATTTTGCTTTAGCCTGAATGATTACGGAGGATAGAGGGATGGTACATTGGTGTTGATGCTCAGGCCACTGAGGCAGCATCCTTTCCAGTTTATCCATAATTGGCACCCTAATTTGTGGGATCTTACTAGCCTTCATTCTCATCACACTTTCAAGGCTTTCCTTAATTTTATCAACTGATTTTGTTATGGTTTTTAAAGTCGATTCACCGATTCCCATGCCATTGGCTATGTTAACTGTGCATTTGTTATGTTTGTACCTGCTTATTTTTCCTGAAGGGTAATAAATCTTCTGTGTTTGATGCCATTGCTAGCACTGTTGTCACTGCTTTTATGTTTGTTCATGGCAGTCACTTTTAACTTTTAAGTTATTGGTTGACTGATTGCGCCTAAGGAACTATGTGCATGCATATCAGGTGATCGCACAAGAACATAACAATATTTATTGAAGTTATGAAATCACGCTGTAGGGCAATCACGTAAAGTGAGATCGTGTTTAACGAGGGATACCCACACAGTTTGAAATGTTAACATTTATGAGTTTGAAACTTAGAGGCAATTATGAGTGAATTTTCTGGAATTATGCTATGAATTTATTTCTTAACATACTTACTTTTTTGTATCTAATTTGATGCTGCGTAAATGAAAACATGATATATTGTACTGGGACCTCACTTGTTGAATAATGACATTAGTTTAATGCCATTTATATTTAGTTACTGTATGTGTGTAGGAGGCTATTGTATAATTATTTAGTGGGACTCGTCCATCGTGCAAGTGATTTTAATTTAAAAACTCATAGTTAATGGATGATGTTCAACAGAATAATTATACATGTTATGTTGCACCGTCATCAGAAACCTTTAAAGTTTGCTTATGGAAAAGGGTAATCTTGTGGTTGGTAATGTATGAGCTCTCATCTTTGTTTTTCTCATGGAAAAGTTTTGGTGGTGTTTGTTCTTATCAGGCAACATTTTGGGGTAAGATGATGAAAATCCTCAACTATAGACCTGGTTGGTGGGCATTGTACTTTGTATACTGTGCCATTCCGATCGGAATATACGTATGCTACCTATGGAAGAGGGTTGCAGAGGTAACCGGAAGCTGTGCAGTGTATTGTTATTTGCTCTTAATTTACGCAGTAATTGCTAGATGGCAGTAAAACTTGTGTGCCCTGGAAAATTAAATGTAGCCATTATTATTGAATGTTTGGGTGTTTAAATATGCTGTAATTACTTAGGTTATGTAGAACAAGTAATGTTGGTAATAATAGAGAATGATGAAGGAAATGGTGAGAAGTACAATGCAGAAGGTACAGAGATACTCCTTCATGGTAATCTGTTTTTGGTGTATAAAGCTGATTGAAATGTGAATCAGGTTTTTCATTGTTTCCCAATGTCTCCATTGGCCACAAATTTGCCATAAAAATTCTATCCTGCAGGGGTGGGGTAAATGTACATATATAGAGAAACAGTGCCTGAATAAAACTATGTAATATGAAAGTATTAAGTCAACTTATTGACATGCTAAGATCAAAATTCCTGTTCTAATTATGACAAACTGTGCATAAGTCATCAGCATGAAGAAAGGGGTAATGAAAGAAGTTTGATTTCTTAAGTTCCTAATTATCTTGAGACATATTTGAGCAAACATGGTTTTAATGACAGGCCTGAAATCTTAAAATATTTGCTTCCATATGATAAAACTCTTCTTGTTTTTATTTTCGTTTGTTTGTCATTAAGAAATGTGTGATATTAATCCATAATATGCTATTGCACTTCTAGAAAATAGTGAATTATAACATAAGTAATGTGGTAGTTCCATATACAGTATTTGCTTAATGTAATTTTCACTGAAGTGAATCTAGATGTGCACCTGTATTTTAGTTTAGTGATCATGTGAACTACAATACTTTGCTATGTCATCCCCTTACAGGAGAGTCTGTTTAGTCGACTAGTGACATACACAAATGAGCACCCGTGGTTATGGGCCGTGTATGTAATAGTGATTGGTCTACCCATAGTGCTTGTTTTAGTCTTCTGCTGTGGTTCCTCTAATCAGGTAAGCACCAGAACACCTGAAGATTAAATTATGCAGATTACCTATTCATGTATGCAGTAGAAGTTTTCCCTTGTAAACGGTACGATTTATCGAAACCTTTGCGTAGAAGTAGAATAAGGGCCATTTCTCTGTTTGTGTAGGTAGTTTTGTTTTAGGGGACCTAGTATTTATTTTCCATTTTCAGACTGTTATATTATGTTATCATCCAATTTATATGTTCAGGCCTGTATAAATTTCCTATAAATTTTGGAGCCTCTACTAGAAACTATGAACCAGATTATATCAGATGGAAATAACATTACTCTGCATTTATTTATTTGTCAGCGATGAAGCCGCAACCTTTGCGATGAAATCAGAAGTATGCGGTGAGAACGGGTTAATATCGCACAACAATGTGCAAAGATACAGGACTATCACTTGAATAAGACAATAATTTAGTGTCTTACTCAACCCCCCCCCCCCCCCCCCCCCAACCACAAAAGAACAAACCGTCCATGCTGGAGCCGTCTGGGTCTCTCGGAAGTAAAATTAACAAACATTCCCTGTTATTACAACTGTTAATAGCCGAAGGGGTGTGTTTCCACGGACCAGTTCTGTGCACTAGCTACGTACCACATATGCGGGTGCAGTGGATGATTATAAATATTGAATAACTTACGTACGTTATTCAATTACTGTGGAACAAATAAAATTCAGAAAATTCTGGGCACTTTCATGAAAATTATAGGTGTCGTGGCAACCTGGTGCTGGAAATTGTGCAGGCCTGTATATGTTGATCTGCGTATATCTTTGGAAGTATATAAATTAAGTTTTATTTCTTTATAGCATTTCCATGTGATGATTATAATTGTAAAGTATAAAGTACTGGTGAATTAAAGTAATTTATTGTAAAGAACATTCCAGTGTTGCCATATCCCACTTGAAAGGAATGAACCTGCGTTATTAGAAATCATGTGAAAATTCAGAACTCAGTCAAATGATCAAGAGTTCCCCTCTCCCCAGTATTCTTATGTTTTGTGTCAGTTTTGTTTACCTGCGATTTATGGGAATGTTACACTGCTTTTTTCTATGTGCACATGCCATATAGTGTCTCAGATAACACTTCCAAATTCCACTATGACTTTTGTTTCCTGAGAGAAATTCGTTTGAATAAAGGAGTTGATGCCAGTTTACTCTGCAGGTGTTATTTAAAACCTCATTTGTGGACTTGTTCACATTTAAATTTGTTGTATTTGTCTGATTTTGTAATACTGAAATGTTCAAGCCGTCATTTTCCGTTGTGACTGGCAGCATGTTGTTGCCTTACATTGTGATTGAGGTAAGAGTTACAAAATCTGCCCCAACAGTATGTACTTAAGCATCGGATTGTTTGGAAAAGTATGCATTTCACAGGAAAGAGAAGAACAGAGGCGTGTAGCAGAAGCGAAGAAGACAGATGCTGTATCTCCAGATGATGTTGACGAACAAGCACCAGCAAAGGCAACCAAATCTAAGAGTCAATTAGAGGTGCAGGAGGAAGAAGAGGAGGAGGAGGCGGCGGCAGAAGCAAGCGGAGGAGAGTTGGATACTGAAACTCCTAAGGCAGAGGTGAATTAGCATTATTATGTCCAGGAAAACAGATTAAAATGCAACACTGCAGATTGTGCACAAACTGTTTTCAGTACTCAAGATGTGTGGGGAAGTTTTGCCTATTGATTTATTAATATACATTTCAACGGAAACCTGGATGGATGCTTTGGAAAATGAGCTTATCTCTTCATTGTTGGTGTTTCGAATTGTAAAACATTGTGGGCTTGTAGGTAGATACCAACATATCAGAGAAACACCCCATTTTTATCTTCAGGTCTTAAGCTTATGTTTCTCCAGAATATTGATATCTGCTTACAAGTCATGGCATTACATGCTGGAAGACCAACATTAATGTTTTCACCGCTATGAGAACCACAACCTCACGTAGTGTACTTATCTCATTTAGTCATAAAATGTCTGCTTGTTGGTCACAGAATTTTTAGGCAGAAGTTGTATAACTTGAAACTGATATATATTTCATTTTATTTATTTGGAAGCAGTGGGGGTGGGGGTGTAAACTGGATGGAATGAAACACAATAGCTTACGCTGAAACAAATAAGTATATTTGCCACCATGTGTGAATTACATCATCAGTGTTACAGGTACATTGATTTTTCCTCAACCATTTAATATGCCTGATCTGATTGCAGGAAGCAGTGCCTGAAGTTGCAGGAGATGTACCTAGTTCTCCCAAGAAACGTCCATCAAGAAAAGAAGAATGATAGCTGTGACCTTATGTATAAATTAAGAACAAGTATTGCCAGTAATCAAAATACGTTGAGCACATCCAAATGCGTTCATGGTCTGCGGAAGTTGTTGGACTTGAAGATGGAGAGCCTTAGTATTATCATTATAATTTTTATCCAAACGCCACCATGATTAGCGTTTGAAATCCTTATTATTGTAATTATGTAACGGCACTGTCTTCAGTTATTACACGTCAGTTTGTATTAACTGGACAAGGGATATCGGAAGTTTAGGGCAGAACATACAAAGAAACTTAAAAACCAAGCCACAGAAATTAAGAATACTGATAAAGTTACTGAGTTTAAAAGTGATTATTATCACCTGTTTGCTCCTTCAAATGTGTATTTCAAAGTTGGAATTGGTATAGTACATGAAGTTTTTAAGTTCTCTGCATTCTGTGACTCCCAACTGAAATTTCCCCGCCCCAAAATCATTTTGTTTCATATTGACTGCTTTAATTTTACTTTCCCTTAAATACTGAAGAATTTGACCATAGTTCTGCAACATGTTCAGTTTCATTTGGTAAAAATGAAAATAAACTAAGCATCTTTTGTTTTTACTGCAGACTGGTGAGTTCAAGTCATGCAGTGAGAGAGTAAATCCGAAGGTATCAGTTAGGTTTTCGTTTAAATGTCATCTGCTTTCATAATTGCCTTTAAATTGTTTTATAAATGCAATACTCGGTAGCATTTAAAAGCAGAATATGCTGAGTGTTGTTAGTATAAAAAAGAATATTTACTGAAATTAATTTATTCTGCCCTTAGACTGTAATATACAGCAGGTAATGAGTATTTAAGTATCGTCAGTAACATCATAAAAATTGACATTTATCAAATTCTGTATAAAAAAATCGTGTGTATATGAAATCAATGAACTCTGTCCAGTTATTCTCTTTGTGTGTTCTCTGCTGAACTGCAGTTTAAAGTTTCCAATTAATTCTTTCAAATTCTCAGCGTGTTTATTTATGAGATGTTGGTTTATGGTAACAGAAGTTGTGTAATAATTATCTATTTTGAAGTTTCACTTTAAGTTGAAGTGGTATTGGGTGAGATGATTGTGTGTGCTTCCCAGCCATCTGGCACTTGATATAACAAGCGTGCAGAAGGATGTGTGATTTTATATGCTGTATCATCTGAAACAAGTGGTAGCTTGTATTTGTGTATTTAGTCAATAAGAAAACACCACTTCAAAAATATTTTATCCATTGCAAAATAAATATCCACAAAATGTTCATTTCAATTGTCAAACCAGTTAAGTGTTGTTGTATTTATGTATTTTATAGTAAAACTTATTTCTGTTGTAAATTAGAGTAAAGATACATAGTCATTATAGCAGCTTTGCAAATAAGTTAAAATAGTTTTAATATTGTACTAATGTCTGTCAGAAAATATTGGAGTAAAATATTACTTGTAGCTTTGTTTGTAATACTTGTTTTTACACCTGTACATCAAAATATGTTTCCTTATGCGTATTTCTAAAGTCCACATAGTTACGCATCTTAGCTGCTGAAGGTTCGTTCACAGTCCATCATGCTTGCCAGTTTGCTGTACTTCACAGAATAACACATGTTAAATTGAAACTTGCTTTTGAAATTTGTTAGTGGCTACTGAAACTTTCCATTTGAAAATTGATTTATATATGATTTATGGTGGAACATTAACATTAATATTATTAATTTCCTTTCACACATTGCTACTGTAACCGTCCTTTCACTCCAAACTTTCCATCAGGACGCCCGGCTGGTTACAAGGGGTTTTCTGTTGGGTTTCGTTTTGGTAGCTCAGGGGCATGGACTTTCGCCTTCAGGGAATATACGTGGTGGCTATGAAGGGTTCCAGGAGCAAGGTGCGAGGTGGCGGGATTCGAGGGGATGTAGTCCGATAATTCTGTATTAGTTCACTTTTATTCTTTCCTTCTCGCCGAGTGCAGGACTACCCGCGGTCGAGACTGCTGCGTAAGTGATTTTTGGGAGCCCCTTGCTGGACGCACACCGCAAGACTCCCCCAAGACTTTGAATCTGAAGAGTGTTCTCATTGGCTGAGTGGTTCATCCCCTTAACCTTACAAATTTGCCGCCGATAGCGCATTTTAAACCCATTGGTGGTTAGTGACGTGATTTATCCTAAGTCTTCTAACGGCTAAAACACATCTGGAAGAGCTTACTCAATAGGGAAAATTCAAAACAATTCGATTATAAATTCCGATTAAGGAAAAACAAAACTAACTTAAGCCCCTTTCCTTGCTTATAAACTGGAGTAATCGCCAAAAGTCTAGTCTAAGTCTATCTCCGGTCCGCCTGCTCGAGAATCGAACTCAGAGTGGGCTGTCACAACCTCCCCCTGAGATGAATGGAGGTCCGTAACCCGTGACCGACAGCACATCGGCTTCTCCAGTGATAGCCCCACTCAACAGTTTCAACTTACACAAATACAGACTAACTGTTAAAAGAGAATTCTCTCTCCCAAAATCGAGTAACCCGCAGCGTCACAGAACTGACCGAGTCTCCCACCTGATCTCGGTTTCTGTTCCTTCCAACAGTAGCCTGCAATCGGACGTTACAGAACAACAACAAAAAAACTTTACATTGTCTAACTTATTCTACTCAAATACATATAGAACATAATGACAGTCAAATCAACTCACTCATTCACCCTCAAAACAATAAACATCCACGCACAAACCACTCATCAATCACTTAATTTATATCCATGCTACACTAACTAACTTAACAATTATGCCATTACTAAATGCACACCTTACAATACACTTTCACAGGTGTCTTCTACGTAATGGATCCTGATTGGGACCTGCACTACGCTTATCTGAGCGTATCGCTACTCTACCTTCTGCATCACTTGCTCACGCAGGTTTATGTTACTTAGAATACAACATTACGCACCTCACTTGTTCCACTTTTCACAATAAGTAGGTGTGACGTACGTTTGGGTTTATTCCCACCACCTGTTTGTTCATTCTCTTAACAGCTGATTCTGAATAGCCTAACCTGGCGCTACTAAACCCTTCACCTTTTACGTCGACCCAACAATGACATCAACTAAAGGTGTAAGACCGGATACCATTCACTCACATATCACACCACTCTCACAACTTACGGACTTTCCCTATACCCAGTGGCATGAAACATGAATCCACGAATCAGAAGTCCGACAATGGCGGTTAGGAGATATTTTCGGTAGCAAATTTGCAACTACTAAAAAAAAGATTTTTACCTTACCATATTACACGCGTACATAGCCCAAATCCTGCTCTCCTTGCCTTATTCATTAAAGCTACCGCTTAATGCCCTACTTTTACGACAATGCCGTCCGAGTGTTTACATCTAGCCCGTCTTCACATCCAATATGTTTACAATCCAGTCTTGTTAAGTAAATTGCCATCCAACAGAGCATGAGTCGTCACTCAGCTCGGAGGTACTTCTTCAGGGCTTGTTTATTGAACACACCTCTAATCTTCCCATTAAGATCCGCAATTTCGTACGTGGCTGGAGGAATTATTTTAGAGATTTTCCACGACCCGTCGTGAGGTCGAACGAACTTACTGGTTATGCCAGCGACGGCGCTGGAAGTCGGTTGACATTTAGCTAGGACCGTATCTCCTATCTTTGGATCCCAGATTGCCCTTCCCGATACCTGCCTCTCCTTACGTTTCATTGCCTTTGCCTTCATCCTGATATAGGCTTTCAACACTTTGTCTTGTAAGCTCTCGGTAGGTGGCTGCAGATCTGCCTCATTTACCAGGAATTTCTTAAAAGGTCAGGCCTCGGTTAATCGTGCATTAGTTCAAGAGGACTGTAACCTGTAGAATCTGATGTTGTCCCGTTCAGCCATTCCTCTATCCTCGGTAATAAAGTAGGCCATGATTTGTGAGCTTGATGACAATAAATGCAGCAAAACTTTCCGATCTCCCTCATACACCGTTCGCTAGGATTTGCTAGCGGGTGTCGTACGGGAGAGAATCTGACATCTATACCTTGTTCTGCCAACTTCTTCCTCCATGCCGGGATAGCAAATTGAGTGCCGTTGTCACTCAATATGCATTTTCGTCGCGTAACGTGAACTACGTAGTGCGCTACGATTTTGCTCAAGCAAGACCTAGTGGTGGCTGCCCGCAAAGGGTATGGCTCACTCTGTCTCTGCCGGGCTC
>NW_019060980.1:1319-34032 GCF_000696155.1 Zootermopsis nevadensis
GTAAAATTTCGAAAAATCTAAAATTGGTGCAAATTATAAGAAAAACGCAAAAAACGAAAAGATTTCGGAAGATTCGTAAAAAATTTGAAGTCGAAATTTTTCAAATTTTTTTAGTTTTTTGCGCGTTTCGGACATTTTCCTGCATTTTTCGAATATCCGAAAATTTTGAAAAATTTCAAAACTTTTGTCTATGGTACCCCTTCCGATATTTTGAAAAATAGAAATTCTCTATAAATGTCATGAAACGCGAAAAGAACCAAACATTTTCTAAAAAATTATTGAAGTCAGAATTTTTCAAAAATCTTAGTTTTGTGCGCATTTTGGCCACTTTCCACACTTCTTGAATTTCCGAAAACTTTGACGAAACTAAAAAATTTTCCCACCCGAAATGGTGTCTGTGACGGACCCAGTCTCTGCACGAATTGTTCTCTCTGTGACCGGATCTCTGCAAATACCTTGTTCGATAGAGATCGGTCAAGGCACTGACCGAGTCAAGCAGAGCCCGGGTGAAGCACAGATCAATTCATGAAGATGCTGTGAGGTACAGACCGGGACAAGCAGGAACCGTGTGAGGCAGAGACGGAGTCAGGCAGATAACGGGTGAAGGAAATCAGAGTGTGGCAGAGACCGTGAGTGTGAGATACCGGAAGAGGCAGAAACCGAGTCCTGCCCTGAACGGATGAGGGAGAGACCGTCTCGCAAAGACCGTATGTGGTGTAGACCGTGTATTGTAGGGACCGCGTCTGGCAGAAAGTTTCTAAAAAATTAGAAATAGCTATTAATGTCATGAAACGCGAAAAGCACTAAAAATATTCAAAATTTTCGAAAAAATTATTAGAGTCGGAATTTTTTAAAAAAATCTATTTTTGGTTCGCATTTTAGTCACTTTCCTACACTTCTTGATTTTCCGAAAATTTTGACGAAACTTAAAATTTTTCCATAAAAATTTCATTTGGCTCTGGCGTTTGCGGGTGGTCCGCCGGTGGGGACGTCCGCTGCGGTACGTTCTTCTCCGTTATAAAATTGTGGCCCATTTGCGTCATACAGCGTATATTTTGTTTGTTATTTTTATTGACTCTTTTGAATTTATTCTTAGTTATGCTAATATATTTATTTATTGATTTTGTGTTCTTTGTGTTGTTTGGTTCTGTGTTGATCCACGCCTTTTCCACATAGTAGATTAATGCAGTGTTTGAAACCGTGGCCATTTCATGGCCGTTTTACTGGCCTGTGACTTCAACTCCTATACAACTGTTATAATGAAACTGGAAGGAGGTCCCTAAAGGGCCGCTATGTTTTTCTTTCAAATTGACCCCTCTGTAGCAATTAACGTTATACTGAACAGGAGCCAATATATAGCCGATGCCTTGGTGTGTGTTGGGATCCCATAGGTTCGAGGCAATGATACATTATACTTATTTAGGCATTGGGATCTAATAGCCATTATATTGGCCTAGGACGGAAGCAGTTTGTAGTCATTATGGTGGTCTTTGATTGGTGCCTCTGTACAAGCATTATAATCCTCTGGGGGTCAAGGTTTCTTTTGCCATCAAGATGAAGTATGGCCAAGGGCTCCCTATAGCCAATATTATGGTCTAGGTTCGAGGCCTGTATGTAGTCGTTATGATAGTCTATGTTGGAGGCCCCTACTTTTATGGATGGTACATGGTTAACGCCTCTGTTAAGGTATTGTCGGAACCCCTACATTATAATTATGATGGTCCAGGTTTGAGGACCCTTTTAGGTTCTCATGGCAGTGAATCTCAAGATGGCTGTCTTCTGGGT
The DNA here is from genome assembly GCF_000696155.1 of Zootermopsis nevadensis. The sequence continues at coordinate 3,105 of NW_019060980.1, forward strand.
CGTTGCGCTGTGTAGTGTGGTTGAAGTTTATCGACGTTTCAGATGTCCTTGCTGTCTCCATCATCTGCGTGATGAGTTAACGCTCTGATGATAAAAGCACAAACAACTCTGAAACGTTGGTAAACTTCTACCAGACTACACGGCGCAACAACTCAGAAGACAGCCATCTTTATCACCATTAAAATGGCCTATATTAGAGTATTCTATACTGCGTTTAAAATTCTTAGTAGTTGAGTCGCCTACACAGGCATTATAATGGTCTAGAATTGAGGCCTGTATCCAGACGTTACGATGGCTGTGGTCAAGGCTCGTATGTGGACATTGTAATTGTCTAGGACTGAGGACCCTATAGTGTGTAGATTTGTTTCTAGTCATTACAGTGGTGCAGGGTGGACGCATCTATATAGCAATTATAATGGTCTATGATAGTGGGCATTTTATAGGCACAACAGTGCTCAAGGGTCGAGGCTTATATCTGTAAATATGCATAGAGGGTTCTATAATGGTAGTATAATAGACATGGATAGAGATGTTTTTCCAGCATAGAGACACGAGTATGTACAGGCTGTATTATAAGCATGGACAAGTGTGTGTGTGCATGCGTGTGTTGTTAGTGTGTAGTCTCCATTTTTGCATGTAAACAAACCCACAAGCTTAGCAGAGCCAATAACAAAGGGGTATCAAGAAGCAAAAGTTTCTTAAAAAGGGCTAAGATTTTAAACACCAGGCCTACTTCCTTTCACATTAGTTTTTCTTTCCAATATTGAATAAGTGCTGCAATTTGTTTGCTTGCTTGCCTGGTCCCCCTGCTATGCTAATTCAGTATGTTGATATAGAATGACAGAATTAAATTTCTCACTCTCTTTTGGGCTTCTGCATGTTGAACTTTGGAAAATGTACAGGTGGAAACACAAGACACTTTGTTATACTCCACACCTATTACGCAAACTGTCTTTTAATTTTAATTATTACTTTTCTTTATTTTCAGGCAGATGCAAGAAGCCAAATGATGACTAACATGAGAGGTATAATAGTGTACATATTAATTTGTTACTTATCAACAATTGCGGCATCTACTCCAACGACGCCGTCACCACACCACACGACAGTATTGGATTCGGCTGCTCATAATGATACCACTGCCTCTATCCAAGCGAACCCTCTGCAACAGCAACAAGCCAGGAAGTCTGCTCGTAATTTCCAACCATCAATACCCACTTCCACCTCAACGTACCCATATGATACAGCAAAAAGGAAACTGAGTTACTCACCTCCTGATTACCATCTCTCTCCCATTGCCAGTAATTTTTACAGTGGTAACCATGCTTTCGTGTACAATACGTACAGCGACAAAGGAAAACAATCAATGTATTTACCCCCAGCAGCTCCAGCCACAGATAACAATATGCAAGGAAAAGCAAGTGCAAAGTACTCATCTGTGACAGGTGCATCTGCAGGAAATTTGCCGACAACCGCCAAGATAGACAGAAGTCAAGATGATCGAGAAGGTCTGATGCAGGACTACTTCACACAAAACAGTGGCAGCAGCGTACCGCTTGTTTCCCCTAACTCGAGACACGGATATGGTCATTATGATGAACATGGGGATTATGGAACATTTGGAGATGATGATGACTACGATGGCGGGCATCATTATTCACCCGACCTCTATTCTCATCATCACCATGGCCACCATCATCACCATCCTACCCACCATTACCCACCACCTGCGATATACTACCCCGCTCACTCATATCATGACAAACATGAGGAGTATTCTAAACTGGGAATACTGGCCATTGTGAAAATTGTTTTGGCAAAGTTGAAAGCTCTGGGCTTAGTCAAAATTATCCTTATACTTCTTGCCAAAATACCACTGATTTTTCTTAAAATAGCAATTAAATTCTTTTTCCTCTTCAAAGCTGTGAAGTTATTCAAGCTGTTGACATTCTCAGCATTGTTTCCATTAATTCTGATACCTTTAATCCCTCTCCTGTTATTGCCATTACTGTTTCTTCCCCTGGCACCACTGGCACTTATTCCTCTGCTTCTTCCTCTCATTCTACCCTTTCTACTTATGATGCCTGTTCCTGTGATGAATAATACGCCACCAGACATGTTACACAACAAAAATAAGAAAACAGCGTCCTCGAGGCGCAGAAGGGATGCTGTCAAGCAGGTGGATCCTGACACTGGAAGAGTGTGGAGACAATTGGATGCAAGTCATGATTTTCTGGCACTAACACAGCGTGTGCTTGAATCTCAGCAGTGCTTGGAGAGACTATCTTGCAAGATGGCTGCCAAACATGATTCCACGACATATACCAAAGTCATATTGTGGTGAGTGATGCCAGTATATATACATCTGAAAAATATTATGGCTTTCATATGAATGCGACACTGGTTATTGAAATGTGCACAGTTTCAATAAACACATGAGTCTGTTAACAACAAAACAATGGTTTAGAAGTGGAGATATTTAATTACTTTTATAGTAATCTGGTAAACTAGAAGTAGACATGTCTTTATGTCATATTTTAAATTTACTGACTTAATCCATAATCCACTCTGTTTTGAGTCATGTTACTAAATGAAGTCTATGTAAAATTTGGGCTTGAACAAGTTCAGAGCCAGTAAGTTTTTTGGTGCCAACAGACTTTAAAGATGACATTCAGAATAGGACCATAGTCAGCAATGGTAGCAGGCAAATAATATCTTAGGGTTGCTCTGAAGTGCAGTGTCATATGCGTTCTTAGAATTCATAATTACAGCTTAAAAATAACAAATTTCTCACACTCATATCTACAGATTTAACCTTAAAAATTATTCTAAAAGCAAAACATGCAAATTAAGGATTCGTGTTATTTAAGCTGAGTGCATAAAATGGTTTCTGTGCACCTGGACAATAAGTTTCAAGAGTAGAGGCATGAACAGGGATTCCAAATTTACGAGACACTTCACGAAAACAAAACACAAAAATCATTTGATATCCATTAGGGTGGTTTCGGGACCTCCCAAACAGAATTGACAAAGTGATATTTTACACTCTCACAATGGTGAGGATCATGATGTTGTGCTGTGTTTTGACATTGTGTAGACTTGTACAAACACACCAACATTTTTGAGAAACACACTGTCTCCACCTTCAGGGCTGAAGATGGAGACTAAGTTTTCTGAAACACTGGTATCTACCTGCGAGTCTACAGTGTTAAACACAGAATACCAACAAAATTGAAAAAGTACTGCAGTGAAGTGTAATGCCTATGTGTATATTATATTGTAGGTTACTTGAGAAGTTTCGCATGTTGGCGCCATCGAGGATACGAGACAGACTGGGATCCTACATTGAAGCCTACAAGTCAGGTGCAAAGAAGCCCAAGACATGCATCGAGATGTACTTGTGTGACAAACCAAAGTATATGATGGCACAGGCTGACACTTTTTATAATTTGCTCTGACAAAGGGATCTATATTTCACAATTGAATAAATACATGAAAAATTATAATTATAGCACATAATTATGTGGTGAACACTGTTTGGCCTAGTTCCCAGTTAGTTGCTCAATGTAAATTAGAATCAGGTCAAAAGTGCAGAAGAAAATGACAACTCATGATTGCCAACCACTATCTTGTCAGCCAAACTGTTTGTGTTATGTATGTCAAGTTTTGTATTTGAAACAGCAACTGGATTCAGCAACTGCTGCAGTCATTTTTATGTCATTTAAATTAACTACAGAAAAATTAAATTATATGCTCAGGGTAAAACCAAGTAAGACTAGTACAAAGTAGACTTCGGATACGAGTTTACTTAAGATGTCTGTGTAGTCTTTGTGGTGAAATAAGGTAATAAAAAGAAATGACATTCCTATAACATTTACAGGTGTAACAAAGGCAGTAGGAATTATTATATCCTCAGATTTATACTTAATGGTTATTTTCCTTTTGGATTCACTCAGATCAATTAATTTATTTTGGATGAAAAATTACAATAGTGTTTATGTATATAAGCGTGATTGCTTCATACTTTCTTGGCCACTTAAAGAATTGTTACCAAATTCACAAAAGAGGCTTAAAGGGAAGGATGAGATTCTTTCCCACATTAAAATTGTTTAATAATTTTTTAAACTAATGTTTCACACCTTCACCTGAATGTGATGCTTTCAAGAATATAACAACCAAATATAAGGAGGGAAGAGTAATCTTTTGTTTTTCTTTTTTTGAAATAATTTTTGACATGTTTACCACAAATGGTTCACCTAAATTATAAGGTGATATTATAGATTTTCTCCCCTGAGGATAAATTCATTTGAATGTTCCATTACCACCCATCCCTTGTCCATAGCTTTCATTTCATCCTTTTACCTTGAAATTGGTTTATATTTCATTGTACTTAAACTGTTCACTGATTTGATCATTAGTTCATATTTCTGGTACAAATATAACATTATACGTGTATTATTTATTTCATATTATTTATGTTAAATTATAAAGTGATACTGTTTGCTACTCCTGGTCAAAGGGAATTTTAATGTCAAATTATGTGCCCTGTATACAGATACAAGGGATATTAACATTAGTTTTATCATTTCTGCTGGCACTTTTTATATTAATACTTGTTCTTTATATCCACAATTATGAAACATTTTAAACCTAACCTGCTGACAGTGAATTAATAATTTCAGAAATCAGTAATCAATTCTGCTTACTGCTACATTTATGAGACTTGTTCAAATGAACCCATTTAAGGTTTGTTCTAAGCAGAAAGTATATGCTGTTAAAAGTACTTACCATGGGCACTCAGGCAGGAATCCCATTGATGTAGCAACCAACAGACTTTCTCTGCAGAGAATTCCATGGAGTATTCCTGGTAAAACCAAACCATGACCTTGACATCATCTGACACAAATCTAAGGTGCTTCAGCACTGTTTTCATGGGAAAAAAACATGGAAATCTTATAGGAGATGGTTCAACATCTCATCACATGAAGCATAGCATATCCTGGACAGTGTGGGCCATCGAGGGACAACAAAATCCCTTGTGAGCCTGTTGGACAGTTTCTGGCACTACAGAGGTTTCAGAGGGTTCCACGATAGTGTTATGAGTTGATGATGATGATGTCAGTGTCTTTGAATGAAAGCATCAGCAATGACATCTTGCTGGCCTATTTTGAACAGATTCTGCACATGGAAAACATACATTTAACAGTGCCACACTATTCCTATTTGCTCTAATGCACCTGTTCTGCTGCTGATGTGTCATGCAGACATCCCAGTAATGATCTCTGATTGGCTGTATTGGATAGCAGTGCTGCAAACAGGTTTCATTTGAACAAACCTCATACATCTTTTCTAGGGTTTCAAGTACAAACATATTTTTTGTGGTGAATTTCGGTCCATACTTTAGCAAGTTAAGGCTTAATATATGGGATCAGCATATAATCATACCCATTATTCCTTTGTCATGTTAACGTAGTAAGTGCTTTTATCATGGATGTCAATCAATTACCGTTTTCTCGGCAATGTGAATACAAGCTCAGAATATCATATCTTCTCTTATTTCCAAACAATGTATTATTTAGCTTGTCATATATTTCCTATATCGCATTTAGACCTGGTCATAAACATTTTCAAAAGTTATACTATAGTTTTGTGTTTCCATAGTGGTATAATGTACACTTCAGAACAGTCTCAACTTACTACATATATCGGCTTTCCTGAAAGGTAACAAGGTATAAAAAATTTATAATTGTTATAATTCAATGGTTTGATATATTTGGCAACTTCAGGCAATGAGAGATTTTTAAACATAAAAAATACAATATAAGAATAATTAGAGATTTTAGGTTCCCACGGAGATTAAAATGTTGGTTGTGGTCTTCTAGGTTACAATGCTGTGTATCACTGATATCCACTGGCATGTGAAACAAATTCTGCATCTGAACTTATATTCAAAGTTATTTGGATCTGTGTAATTCTGTATGTTATTATATGAGAAATTTACTATTTGTATTATTTATCAGATTGATTATATACCCGTAATTTATTTATTTATTTATTATATAAAAATAAACATATGATTTTATTATGGCTCCTGTTTGTTTGTTTCATTTATTTTATTCCTTCCCTTCCCCTATTTGGAATGTTTCTTACATACACTAATACCAAAGCAAAATCAAGTGCTACACTTCACTAACATTAAAACTTAAAATCTTTGTACCTTCAATTTAGGATTTGTATCTAAAATTATTTTAATTAATACTTTGTCACAGTCAAATCTGTTCTAATACAGAGTGAGCTAAAACCTACTTGACAACTTAAAAAAAGTCATGAAAATACAGAAACCTGTAATGATATGATAATGAGGAAGCATTGTGTCATGGCAAACAATTGTCTCTTGAATTAACCACATGGCAGTTGTAGCCAAGATGGCACCCTTCACAGGTTCAAAGAAACCTCACTGTGTAATTTGATTTCATGAAATAACTCTTGTTGTATGTGGAACCAAGTGTCTGTGGAGTCATGTACATGATCATGCTGGGGAATTACCTGATGCTACGGCTACAGGAACACAATAATGGTAGCATGACTTTTCAACAAGATGGCACATGGCCACACAGACATGTGTCTATCTTGACAGAATTTCCTAGAAAAAAAACGAATTGGACATATAAGACTTATTCCACGGAACAGCATTCCCAGAATCTGAAACCTTAAGATTTTACTACTTAGGTATTCATCAAAGATCAGGTTTGTCTCTCTGATGCCTAGAACCCTCCCTGAGTTGCGGCAGCATATCAGCGAGCCAGAAAACAAGGTGAACAGAGATATGCTGAGGCAAACATGGGAACAACTAGACTATCACTGGGATCTGCAGGGTTCAAAGGGATCTTATACTAAACACCCACAGATGAAACTTTTAGTGCTTCCTTCATGTCATTACAGCTTTCTGTATTTTCATAATATTTTATAAAATTTGTCGACTGGGCCTTGACCGTCCCTGTATTACTACAGTTCATTCCAGCGGTAGTATGTCAAGGATGGTAACTTTCATACCTTTTGTGAGATGAAAGAGCACCATAATAATTTGAATATAACCATACATACCTTGCAGTTGCAAAAGACTATAAATGTGATTATATTTTCAGACTTTTCATGAGCACCATTATAGACATACTACTCTGGAGTAAGAACTTTGCAGATTATAAAACCTGATAGCCTAGGGAACAGCCTTCCCTTCACTCACCTCTGACAAAGACTGTACACAAAGTCTACCATGCCATCACAGTTGTTTGGATCCCCAGTTAAGCTGTTGGTTCTATCAGAACAATTCTAGTGGTAGCAGAGTCTGCGTCTACGTCAATGGAAGCAATGCAGAAATGTGAATCACTGTGAAGAGACATGTATGGCTTAGGGAATCCTAACTAGAAATAGACTCTGGTACAAGTGCCTTAGAAGAAACATACGGGATTTAGGGAAACATTGCTACAAGACAAGCTTCAAAGAAATTGCTTGAAGAAACATATGGAACTTACTACTTGCTGACTAGAATAAATGGGATCCAGGAAAATGTTAGTGCCTTAGAAGATGTAGATCTTACATGCAGGAATGGAATAGAATGTGTTCCATACACAGAGACAATCTGAAATCTGGAGTTGGCAGACTAAAAGCCACTGACTGGCAGGTTGGAAGACAGAGGGCTCCTAGGCTATAAATCCTGGAGTCAAGCAGACAGGGGAAGAAGGGGAAAAAAGCTGATAGACTGGGAGATACAATGATGACTGCTTAGAATGAGGGAGATCTCTCATGGTAATAAGCACATAAATATTGTCAAGCTTTTTCACAAGAAGATGCTGCATACCACTGTGATTAGTAATAGAAAACAGACAGAATCCAGAGGCTTGTTGCGTGGAGCTGAGGGTCAGTGAGGAGGAGACACTCATAATGATGCTGGAAGAATCCAGCAAGCACACATACAGAAAGACTGATAGACATCTGGATGCAGTATAACTCTGCATCACAACACTACGAAATTTACACAAATATTTACATGATGTATAATGCAGAAAATTACTTACCAAGTTGTACAACAGATTTTGGAACTGACTTCCTTCAGCTCCCAGGCCATTTCATCCATCACACACTGGAACTGCCAAAATAAAAGAAAGACGGAAAAGAGGGAGAATATGAAGATAGAGAAATGAGAGGTAAATGAGAAGCAGAAGAAGAAGCACAAGAATGGAAGGTATGAATAGGACAAGAATGGATAAGAGGTAATAAGGGATAAGAAAGATCTGAAAAATAAGAGGATAATAAGGGATAAGAAAGATCTGAAAAAGGTAGAGAACGGAGATTAGAAAAGAATGATCTGTACTGAGATGACAATGGAAATAAGAAGATGAGAAGAATATAAGGTAAAAGTAGAAGAGAAGGAAGAACAGCAAAACATTGTGAAGTATTTGGAAATTGTAATAAAAATAATTTCTCAAGTAAGTCATAATGGCATGGCACATCCTCAGGTTGCAGATGGAGGAGGAGACAGCAACCACATATGTACGTGGCTGTGAACATATTGCATAAATAGTCACAGTCTATAATGGTGTTTTTTTTTACTTTGGGATCACATGGATTTAAACCAACTAAGAGGCTGCTAGCTGGACTCTAACTACAGCATTTAATAGTTTAGCAATATGATACTACAATCTACGGCAGCTGGATTATTTCTAGCCTCACCAAATAGACCCCATCATTTAAAGGAAATTGGGTATAATAAGTTCTTCCCAAAATTGTATATTGTACCATTAAAAGCTAGGATTATTCTGATGATCATAATTCTGAATAGAATGATGATGAAACAATGTAATATTTATTGTAATAATCATTTATTTTATCATTACACAAAAATTACCCCATTTGTTTTTTGTCATATAAAAATCTAGGTTGGGGAGGAAAAATCACAATTACATTGTTTTATTTCAGTTTCATTAATATACTAAATGATTTCATCTTTGTGAACACTACTGAAAATACAAAAGCTGATTACATCAGTGCTTTCATATCCACTGTGGAACATTATGATTAAAATCATTTGTTTGGTTCTCCATCTTTTTTCAGTCTTTGGGCACCGTTAGTGAACAGTGAATAAATCAACAACAATCACGGTTACTGTCCTTAACAGTTCTGTTTGGTATATTTCATTATGCTAGTCGAATGTTGGTTTCAACTGCTCTTTTTCCCTTCTTTGAAAGTATATTAAATTTTAAGGTGAATCTAAGCTGAACAAAGTATTACTTTTTTACACTTGCAATAAGAATCAAAATTCCACAAATTATTGATATGATAACACATGGAGAAATAATATGATAACATTTTCTGTCCTCAATAAATTATTAATTAAATTAAAGTTAAAATATAACATTAAATAAAAAGAAAACTAAATCTCAATTTAATGATAACATGTACTGAGATCAAACTTCTTATTATGTTAATTTGAATATTTATTAGGCCAATGTTGATATTTGATTGAATTCTGTTGTAGATTATTTACTTTCTGTTCTGTACTTGACAGCTGGTGGTGACAGATTATCATATTTGAAATAATTACTCCTATCATGAGCCAATAATATACCCAAGAAATATCAAGATATGGGAAGTCACAACTTAAAGGCAATATTTTCCCATATTAAGCTTTCACCCACCTAAAATATTTAATATAATTATATGGTCACTTCCAGTGTTTGGCACATGTTCATCATTCCTACATTTCAAATAAAGCCCAATGGAGAGAGATGGTAGAACAGAACATATTAACAGCTTAACACCAAATGTACAGCGTGAAAAAATGCTTCCTTTTTCCCAGTTACATACAACAGTAATGAATGATTTGTCTTGAATATATACTCAGAATGACATTTAAGATTTCTGTATATGGTCACTGCATCGAAAATGTTCTATGAAGAACTTAAATTTTAGAAAATATAGGTAACAGAAATCAGTTTCACAGTAAAACACTTCAAGTATACTGGCGGCCATTTATGCTTTGCCATATCAAATTAAAATCAAAAGCTACATGGATGTGTAAAAAAACTGCACAAACTAAAACAAATATGAGTCTTCTGATTAATGAATTGTAATATGTCAGTCATACAGAAGTTCATACTGAAGGAAGGATTTATGAATCTGACTTGCTCCCAGAATGTCCCTGTGCTGCAAATGATTTATACAATTCACATCGTCAGTAATCAAAAGATAAACTTTGGCCGTGTGAAAATAGTTGTAAAATAATGTTAATTTACCATCTAGGTCTCAGCTTTGGGATCAAGAAACCAAAAAATAAAGAAGAATTTACATTCATGAAGTAAATTACAAATTATTCCAAGAAGAAATCATACTCAAGAATTTTTTTATTTATTACAACTATATTTATGTAAAAATTTTATAGAAGAGTTGAGAATATTGTCATATGATGAAAGAAATGCAATTTGAAATCATGCTGACATTAACATTAAGTTTTTCTATTGGAATGTTAGACCTTCAGTTTAGATCTTATGGTCACCAGATTCTGAATATAACTGTCATGATAAAAGTAGTAAAATTACTTAATTTTAAATAAGTGTAATCTTTTGATTACCCATGACTTGGTCTTCTATTCTATTAATAAATAATGTCTCAAAAGTAAAATTTTTGCCTACTATTGTCGATGTGTGTGATGATGAATTCAAAATGTTGACTATATTCTGTCACATACATTCTTTATACAACACTTCTAGTGGCATATTTCAGCATGAATTGAAAAATAAATAGAATACTCAATCAACATATGAAGATACCTTGCAAAAAAGATACTTCAGGCATTGAAATTATCCCTGTATCTGTTTTGTTATTGTTGCGAAGAGGTGAGAATATGTCTCAATGGAACTGGATCATTAACATGGCCACTTTTCCATCCCCCAGACAATAAATCAGTGAACACTAAGTAGCAGTAGAATGTTGTTGACAGGAGAAAACTGAAGAACTAAAAGAAATATCCAGTGCCACTTCATCTACCACAAATCTCACACAGACAAACCTGGGCATAAATAGAGGTTTCCGAGATGAAAGGCCAGTGACAAACCACCTGAGCTATAGCACTGCCATTCATGTAAATGGTCAATATTGGTTAAAGATTAAATCTTAGTTTCAAAATAGCAGAAATCACAGCACAATACTGCCTGTATCTTGCACGTCTTACTCCCTACTAACACAGTTCCTTCTGAGGACGTGAAAAGCCTTGGAAGATGTATGGAACAAACTTGTTTAAGTCCCATGCAAAAGAATCTGTAAATATGGATTGTGGTCATGTGAGGAAGAGAAGTCCTTGGTACTCCAAGCGTTGTTATATACTACAGTGTCTATAAGTGAGGCTAAAGACAACAGCAACTATTCTGAAAAAGAACGTTTCTCGATTTCAACAAAAATCACATTCTAAAATGCATACATTTATAACTTTCAACATATAATTCTAGAACCTCAACAAAATAGGTTTGCCAACAATTTATAAGCTGCTGGTTTATGCTAAGTGACCTTGAAGCAACAGGTAACAAAAGAACAAGAATCAGACAAGAAGACAGAAGAAGTCAATACAATACACTAAGCTAATGGACTACTGTACAGAAATTTGAAATAAGTTTAATTCCCTCTCTAACCAGATGAATTAAATTTAAATGTCTTGCAGATGCATGTTGTCTTTTAAGCTAACATTATCACCTACATGCCTTTAAATTTTGTAATACATGTACTAAATGAAAGGTGTGGGAACATTTAGGATATAATACATAAAAGAACAGGAAAAAGATGTCTTTCTGCATTGCTTAAATGTTAACCACAGCCAAATGTTGCAATTACAGAAAAAATTAGTAGCAACCATACACAACATGGCCAGTGGTTCTGTTCATGTACAAATAAATCAAACAGTTCACGCAAACCGATGCCTTCTTATGACATGATACAAATGCTCATAATGTAATAGTCTTAAATGCTCTGATAAATTCCCAGATATGTCATGTACATAGAGCAATTTATGATTTGGACCTGAAATTTGATGGAGAATTCAATAATAAACTTGTATGAATACTTCCTTAATCAACCAGATACCAACTGTAGAAATGAAATTTATGCCATTTTGGCTTCAGATGACTTGCACATTGCTTTTAATTTTGATTACTACTACATAAATCCATAAAGCAGTCCTTCCTGAGAAGCTAATAGTTGCTCCACTAGTCAATTTGAGTCCCTTAGTCTTTATAAATCTGGAATGGTACTGTATTGTAATGTAATCTTTCACAAAGTTTTCAAATATCTGTGCAAGCCTTAACTCTTATAAATCAGACAAATTTAACAACTAGAATTCAACATCCAGGGTTTTTTATGTGACAGAGAGCATGCAAGGGCCATTTTCACAGTTTATTATGCACTGGCTTAGTCAGTTTGAAAATGTCAGTAAGAAACAGACATAGGACACTAGGAAAAGAAAAGAAGACTATAGAAAATTTAAAAGTACCTTTTGCTACCATTTTCCTTGTAAACAGAGCACTGCCAATAACATCATCTCTCCCTGAAGATAAATGAAGAATACTTTCACAGTGATAATTATAACACACTGGCTAATCAATATTATGTATGATTATTACAATATAAAATGAGAAGAAATTAAGGAAGTGTGCAAGCTAAAATTTCGATTCTTTTTCGCAGGGAGAGATTAAGGCACAATTACTCATTACATTTTCATAATAGTCCTTCTTAAATAACTTCAAAATATACCACAAAACTCACCTGTAATATTAGTGCATTGTATTAAGTCTTCATCAAGTATTCAACAGGTTTTTGCCCAACTACCATTATGTTCCCCAGCTAATATTCCGTTCTCATAATATGCTTATTTTACTTATACTTTCCATTACGAAGAGCCCCTTGTGGTATATAAATTATAATGCATCACATGACAAAAATAGTCAGCCTGTGAGAACAGCAGATTTAAATCCTGATGCTGTGGAACTGTAGGTTATTTAATTCCGGGGTCCAAGAGTTTGATAAAAAAAACTCTGATGCTCGGCTAGCTAGACTGGGTATAAGCCATGATGCATGGCCGATAAAGGTTGAAGACACACAGGAAGATTGCTTAGCCTTGTATAATATCATAAGAGGCAATTCACATACAAAACACATTTGTAGACTATGATATCATTTACCAAACTAAAATTTTTCATGTGCTAGCAGCTTCTGTCTTGATTGTGGTAAAATTTGTTTTTCTTCACATGCAGTAATACAGAAATAAATATTTTCTATTATTCTTAATGGTGGTAATTATTATTTTTCATGATGAACAGGGATCACCTCATATGTTAGAGAAGGCATGGGGGACAAATTTTGAAGATTAATGGACACACATGGTACATATCAGTAACTGTTTAATTATTTCATGTTTCTTTCACATGTATTTTATTTCTGTGATGGTTTTAAGTTCCTTGCACTCACCTGTCATTACAGAATATGAGTACAAAAATTCTTCTTATGATGAATGATAAAAAAAATTATATCACATGCTCAAAAAAGCACTATGGATTATGATTTTCATGATGAAAAAATTATCACAAACTGTACATGATCATTTCATTTCTATACTTTTATATATATATATATTTCTTATATAGACACTTGTGTGCATAAGTTTTTATATTAATTTTTATTTCAAGTTATTTTATAGAAAAAGGGTACTTTGCAAAATGTTGCCAAGTTTTTCAAAATGTGATGGTCTGTTTTCCACCCCATCCTAGAGGTCTGACATTCAGATATCATTCAACAAGGGGTTGGTGGAGTAAGGGTAAGGGCTGATAGTAGTGTTATGGTTGAGAGGGAAGAGTAAAGAATTAATTATATGTAACATTTTTTGCAAGCAAATATGGCAGCAACAACGACTGAAATAATGTTTAGGAGCAGAAAAGAGACACTTCCATTATAACTGTTGCATTTTTTTGAAGGAAGGGGTGGATTATGATTCTTTTGTGCTTATGGTTCTTAGTTCAAAGCCTATTCTTGTTCCACATTTCATTTCACAATCTGTTAACTTACTTTCCCTAGTATTATTATATCACCATGAAGATGTAGAAGTTAAGATTATACAGACACCTATCAAACACATTCAGGGTTCATCATCATGTAACTAGAATAAGGGACAGGCAATGTGTATGCAAGCAACAAGATGGCACAAGTGAATATTAAAATAAGAATCTATTATCATTACACATGAATTACAAGGAATTTCTCAATCAGCTAATTTAAATATTACTGGAACACGATCAGTAGGAATTTCATCTGAAAGCAAAATTTAAAATTTGGAATCAGTAACATAATTATCTTCAACTCAGAAATTCTGAGGTCTATGTTCTTTTCTTTAAAGAGAAGGCTCAAAACATAACTGACTTATGTGTATGATTTTTATAATTTTTTTGTCATTTTCAGAATTCTGTTCAATTTTGTTGGTCAGTTTTGCAGTTCTGTGAATATTAAATTATGAACGCAAATTTGTTTTGGTAGTGATAAATACTTGTCAGTACATTAAAAAAGTAATTTTAACCAGTTACATTGACTTGTTTAAATATGCTAATGAAACACTGATTAATCAGAATACATACTATAATATCACTTATGGTCACAGTCTTCATTACCTTTGTACTTAGTATTCAGGTAGCTTAACCAGTATACTGAGTACAATGACAGCCTGGCAAATTTCACATGACATAACCTTAATTTTAATGTGTGCCATTACTTTAAAATTTGAGGACTTATAATCCTTAGTCTGTGATATAATACTTTGACTATGGCACACATAATTAACAGGAAATCAAAGTTCATATTACCTTTAAATGGAAGCTTCATACAAAACTGCCCATCCCCCATCAGCTGTTAATGAGTTATATAATTTTAATTCATTGAAGAATTATAACCTCAATTCATTAATACTTGAATGAGGTAAATTTTGTTTACTCCTCTCAAAAAGAGTTTAAAACTACTTCAAATGCATGAAAACCCCTTATGTGTAGAAAAAACCCACAGACACATATGCATGGAATACCGACATTCAACTGAAAGAATCTCTTTATGCTTGATATCACTCTTGTTACACTAAAATGGACAATCCTGACAAAACATATGATACCTTTTGTATGTTAATGTTGGTTTACAACAAATTCCATTGCATTTGCATAAGAAAATGAAGCAGATACTGAAACAAAAAAATGTAATATAAATTATAATAACACATAACCAATGGACAACAAATATATTTGAGGCTGTGGCATTTAAATTCTGTTCTATAGTTTGTTTGAAGTAGAAAAATAAATGTATATGAAAGTTTTCATATCCCTAATAAATCTTTTTCTTTGTCTGTATCTATTATGGGGTTGCTGGCTGGAATTTAACTCTGGGCTTAACTGTTTAGCAGTAAGTCACTGCGACACACACTTAGCCGGACCATGCAAAGCAGTGACGCATGGCTCATAAATGTTAGAGTACAAATTAATTACCAGAATTTATTCGTAAACCATTGTTAATTTAATGTGTCTGAAATGGAGAACTAAGAAAAACAGCTGACTTACATGTGACATCTCATTTTAGATTGATTGTACAGTGTTTCTAAGAGACAATTAAACTTATTCTGAAGCTGTTAACTATGCTTCTAACCTGAAAAACCAAACATGTATTACAAGTATTCTGTTACAGAAATTGCGATGATATTAAATTCCATCCCAATCTAGTGAGAAGGTAAATAATGCAGAGAGTTATACACCCACTGCCTCATGTCTGCATGGTGCGGTGCTTAATTAAGCACCAGGGACAAATTTATCGTTTTACCGAGAACTGCTGGAAAAAATATTCACTGTCATGATGATGTTAGCTGGAAGATGTCTTTGTCTTCTGGGTCTTAGCACCATGTAGTCTGGTATAAGTTTACTTATGTTTCAAACGTATGACCTGTCTAAACCATCAGGGTGATTACTATGGTGATGGGGACTGCATGTACCTCTGAAATACCGGTAATCATCGATTTACGCTGGGGATGTGTTCCTGGACGAACCGGCGTAAACGGAATCGACGTAAATTGAAACTCTTTTATAACGCAAATCAATGGTAAGTCAATGACATACGTTCCCAGCACCCAAACATTGATGAGTAATATAATGGCATTACATTTAAAGCTCTGAAATAAAGTAAATAAAATAAAGGGAATTTAAAAAATATATTTTATACACTTACAATCGGCGAGGGCGTGATGAAGCGGAGTTAGTTCTCTGACGAAGTCCCTGGTTGAGGATCGTCATGATTTTTAAAGAAGGTATATAGTGTGGACTGATGTGATTTCTTCTTTCTTTCTTTCAAAATTTCACGATAAGGGCTCATGGATGCCATAACGATCCTCTTCGCTGTAGCACAAGAGCAAACTCGCATATGCAAAAGTTTGCATTTCAAAAACAGCTTTTATCGATTGATTGATCGATCTCATTGGAGCAAATTCGCGTTAACGAAACATATGTAATTGCAGAGATGACAGTATTTATAATTTTTCTTCAAAATCAGCGATGTAAGAATTACGATTTAGTATAAGAAGCAGTGCGGTAAACATTGTAAAACGTTATAAATAATAGTATTTTTTTTTCATTTTTGACTTTCTGGTTTCAAAATCGGTGTTATTCTGAATCGACGCAAATCGAGGGCTACCTGTAATGGTAAAACTTCTACCAGCCTACATGGCACTATAACCCAGAAGACAGACACCTTGATACTTGCCACCATGAGAATGTGAAATCCTACTTATGATGTTAGTAAACTGTCCAGTCTATAAGCAAGAAATTTATAAGTGAAACTTGAAGAATTTTCAGCACAATATTTTCAAAAGAAAAAATGTTTTTGTCTGCTATTTCAGGAATTATGGTTAGCATATTTAATTCAACTTCATTTATAATATATTGTTTTAATTTTAAGATAAATATTTAGTAGCAGCCATACTAAATTGGTGATGTACTTCCACAGTTCTTGCAACTGAAATATTTTCAAAAAAAGATATAGAGTGAAACCAGCACAGTTTGATATTAAATTTTTAAGTGACATGCACTAATCTATAACATTATTCTGAACAGAACAAGACATTACTCACTTTTATCATGATTTTACCTAATCGCTTCCTCTTCTTAGCATTTATTGATCGAGTGCTGGCAGCCCTGTATACAGGCTCTTAATTCCCTACTTCTGTATGATTTAAGGTTATAGCTTAACAATGTCTGAAACAATTAAGTTCCCACTTCCTTATATGGCAACAAAGTTAAATGTGTGTTCCATGCAAGTGTCTGTGCATCCAACATCCATGCTCTCTAGATACATAACTTACTGACAAACAGTAAACTTGACACAGAGAATATCAACAGAAATATACTGCTGCCTTACACACTGTTCAAGAATCAACATTCTGTATATTTAACTGTCCACCATTCTAGATATGGTACCAGAAAAGAAACAAACTATAGTATGACGATTATTTAAAGTACCTCTGTGAGTAATTTAAATTATAACATTATGTTGACGTATTTTTCCAAGCACTTCTGTGGATTTGTTTTCATTTTCTTTTCAAAAATTTGTACGGTATTAATTAATGGGGAAAGGGTGTTTCGGAAACAAAATGGGATAAAGTCTACAACAGTTTTGTAGCAGTTAACAATGACAACCGTCCTTCCTTCCTTCGTTTCTATTTACCTTTTTGTGTTTTCAAAGGAAACTAAAGTTTAAACAAAAACATTTTCTTCACACAGTTACTGCACACAAGCTCCCACTTCCAATTCCTCTTATCGCATGATGAAATTCAAAGGAAAACAGAGACATGTAATGTATTTACAATATTTTGTATAGGTTTCAGCTGCCATTTATTTTTATCACTTTCGAGTGGAGCTCAGCAATTATTGGTCCACAAAACAAATTTATATACAACAGTTGCTTAGAATACGATGACCATCCATTACGAATCTTGACGAAAAACTGACACATACGTAGTACCTTTACTTAAAAAAATTATGTGTATTTTAAGTTTGTAGTCCACGTCCAAAACTGTGTGGTTTCCATAAAAAGCATGGGTAGCATGCGAGAGAACTTTTTAAACAGATCCCATTTCCAGTGCAGCCAGAGTTTGACAGGACACACAGTTCTTGCTTGAACCAGCTTTGTCACTATTCGAGCAAGACCGTTACTATCCACTGCTGCTGCAAATGCACCGAAGTTTATTACACATACGGTTCCAACCAACCGTACCCACTTTCGTCATACCACAGGTTCTTCCCTCTTGAAATTGATATTCTGACTGGCGCAGAAATCCCGTGTGAGTGGGAGGCAGTTGAAGATGTTGCAAACCTCACAGTCATACACAGGAATCACATAGAACAGGATGACCAAGGCAACAAAGAGGAAAAAGGAAGAGAGAAGACATACCCAGATAAGAGCTATCTTCTTATGGCGGTCATAGTGGCCGAAGGAGACATATGGCATGAGAGCGTAGGATAAAAGAAAACCAAAAATAAAACCAAACAGGTGGGCATAATTGTCTATCCAAGGAAGAAGACCAAAGAGGAGTAGCACCAATGTGATGGCTAACAGTTTCACCAATGCTTGGTTTGGGTGCTTCAGCATGGGCCTTACATTCAGCACCTCCACAATAAGGCAGGCCAGCAGACCAAACTGTGCCCCTGCAGGACCCACCTGTAAGCACCAAAAATGCAGATCAGTTAGGACTGAGAAAAAAGGCGAAAAAGCATTTTTCAATATGCATATCTTCTGACAAAGTATGTGAACTATTTCAGAAAGGTTTATTCCTCAGATTCTTAGGTTTCTACCTCTTACAAGAATCATCTGCAATTTTGTGTGTAACAACTGACTGGGAGAAGAAAGGAGAATGCCAACTGTAACTGCAAAAAATACTTCAATTAATAACTTCCTTTTATAAGGCTATTGGAAATAGACAAGATGTTGTTTTCTGGCTGAATGAACTCACTTTTTATACAGTCAAACTATACTAGTCATCACAAAATTTGATGCTACAAGGCTACTGTGTAGCTCTATGTTTACAATGTCACACTGTCAGCTTTAATGGGCTGTGAGTTGTGAACTGGCTGCAGCCATACACAAGCAGGTAATCCTATCATGGCATATTTCAGAGGTGCTTACTGCCTCCATCATTAGGGCAATGATGACATGCAGTAAGCACCTTAGAAACATAATTTTCTACACAGCACAATGTCCTAGAAGACAGTCTGTCATCTTCATACTTACTGCCATGAGAATCTGAAATATCACAATATGTTATTTGCTTTTCACAGGTTCATAATATGTTACAGTTTGTGTCATGTATTAAACTGTTGTATTCTGTTTGGTGTATGGAAGATCTGACTTCAAAATTCAGGATAAAATAGACTATTTACAATGTATTTAAGTTCTTCAGAGATAATTCTGAACAGCCTGAACAGTCTGGTAAAATGGCAATGGTGCTGTTGAATATAAAATTGTATATTAAATTTAATGGCTAAATAAGGTAACAAACTGACTACTGTATTGTATTTGAAAATGAGGCCATAACTGAGCAAAATCACTTCATGTACACAACACACAAATATACACTAAAATAAATTGTACATTTCTTGTACTCTAAAAATACTAATTGGGTCGCAGTTTAGAAAAATGAAGTCTGTACCCTGAGTTACTTTTCATAGTCAGAATGCTGATGGTAGAGTACACAGATTGTATATTCATGGCAGTGCATATTTTTACCTATGCAGAAAAATTTAAACAATTCAAAACGCAAAGAATAATTTTTAATCTATAAAAATAATATAATACCATCTATAAAAATAATAAAATACCGCAGCAAATGTATTATAAGCATAAGGATAGTCATATAAACTAACAAATAATAAATTCTGTGGTCAAAATATCTCATTACTCCTATTACAAATAAAAATGTTACATCAGGTTGAAGCGAGACGCCCCACAAAATGCTCAGCTCTACTGAAATGACCTGGATTCTGCTGTATGATTTTACCATAACCTTGAAGCGCCTAATTTTGTATGGTGAAAGCACCTCTTCTTTTCTCAGGATTTTGTTGACACAAATTGTACCGAAATAATGATTTGCTTAAATATTAAGACACGTTATGTACATGGAGTCACTGTGGTAGGCAATCTAACAATTAGTTCATTATAATTTAAATTAGAAGTACTTACATCAGCACGGTAGGGTACAAAAATAACACTGGCAAGATTGCCAGCTACTCCTGAACCCATGTAGATGATGGCAATTCTCAGTGGCCCTGTCAGTTTCTCAAGGTCTCTCATCAGGAAATACTGTATCAACAGTGTGATAAACAACTGGAATATTCTGCAGCACAAAATGAAATACCTGTTACTCATCAGGTGAAACCAAACTCATTATTCCAGTCAATCAGGTTTCAATACTGAAACCTAACAGTGGGTTGTGGTTCAAGACCAATCACGACATTTATCTAAATGCATATAAAATGAAAGAAGGCCCTACTAGACCAAAAATAAATACACCTCATGATATCTTCTCTGAATGTGTAATTTTTCATATCTGTAATACTGGATAAGCATTATTATGAAACTTTATCATGTAACATTTATTAGTTTCCTACTTTGCTTCAGAAGAACATATCACTTCCATCTTCAGGGCAGAAGAAGGAGGCAATATGTTTCTTCAAAATGTTGGTAAGCTTCTACAAGACTGTAAGGTATCATAATCCAGAAGACAATAAAAATTTTAACTCCTGGTAAAATCTCAAATTCATTAAAGTTTACTGCTGACTTCAAACATATTTTCTTCTGAAACCTATTGTTGAAATTTTTGATCAAATTTATTTCCTGAAATTATGTCATGTAATGGCTATTATATATATCTAATTTGCATAATATAAAGTGGTTTTTAGACATATCCAAATGGCACATCTACAAGGAACAATGGAAAGGTACTGACATTCCAAATTATAATTATGTATCACTGGTTTGAAGTGATGTTCATGTACATAGCTAAAAATCAATGTGGTGATAAATATTTTAAAAATTTAAAACTTCCAGTTTAATGACACTTTTCAAAAATAAAAAATAACATGATAAAAGAAATAAATATACAGATTTTTAAGTAATAATAAATGATAGACCAGACACATAAAACCATATGGTGACTGTTACTAATTCCATATTATGAAACATTGAACTAGAATTCCACACTAGTAAATAATTTGCACACAGATAGATTACTAAGTTATAGATCAACTTACCCAGCATGAAGGAACAGTGAAGTCCAGAGTCGGTAGAACTGGTCAGGGATTTCAGGTGAATAGAAAGGAATCATCCCACAGACATCATCCAGACAAGATACCTACATCAGATGTACAAAGTCAATTTAAACTCATACTTAGTTCGGTGACAAAGTTATACATCCAGTGACAACAAATATGTTCACCTGTTTTGCTGCTTATGTGACATGTAAAGCTCTGCTGAGCTTCAAACTGTATCAATTCATTTAAAATGTATACTTTTAAAGTGCTAATATAATTTTTGCAAGAAGATAAAAGTGACAGGTGTCACAGAAAATAATGGTAATAATAATCTTTCTTCAATGTACATTTCTTTTGCAAGTACACAACATGTGAAAATAAACTTAATAACATATTACTTCAATTTAACCTAACCTAACCTAACTAACCTGAGAACAAAGGGAAGCCTCCTCATGAAAGTAGCCCCTGACAAAATCGCAGTACTCCTTGGTGGTTATGCGACACATGCCATGGATACCAATACAGCAAGGGTGGCCAATCACTTCACACACCATGTGCTCTGCCATTTTGTCTTTGTAGCGGAAACGCTGCTGAGAGATGGAATTGGTCTTGCGACAAATTGGCCACTTGGTGATGTCATCAGGCCATTCATAAGGTGCAACTGATGCAGGTGCTTCACAGAACCTTAAGCAGTTTACATTTCATATTAGACAAGAGCTTGATTTTAACATCATACACATTACCACATTTTGTTGTGAAGGCATATCTACTTTATGTATTCAAACCTACAAACATGGAATCAGCAAAACTATTGAGGTTAGGTTTTGTAACTTTCAGGTGTTGGAAGCCTATGCTATTGAAAAAATTGTACCAATATACTTTCTTTTTCTTTCTGAGACATTTCCACTTTATGTGGACTGCTAACAGCCAAGCCACCTGTCTCTGTTTTTAAAGAGTTCCTTCTCTCTCTCTCTCTCTCTCTCCCCCCCCCCCATTTCTTCTTTTGTTCTACCACTGTAACATCTTCATCTCAGTCTCTCTAATAGGCATTTTCCTTTTATAATCTTTGGGATTTTCTCTTCATTCGCTCTCAACAAATTAACTACTAGGCATTTAAATGAAGGTTGTAATTAAATTCCAGGGCTTCAAGTACACAAGTGAGGGTTTACACTGTCTGATGATAAAACATTATATTTTTTGCAAATTTCAGAAAACAAAAACATTTATATTGTCCTATTTCAACATTTTATTCTAGAACTAGGTACTTACTTAGGATCAAGTCCACAAACAGATCCAGATATTCTCCCCCCAGGCCCCGAATCTCCAGCTGACCATTTTTTCCATGTAGATATTATTTTCTAAAATAAATAATTATAATAATACATTATCAATCTCTTGTAAAATGAAGCTAAATAGACACAAAGATGCTGCTGTTATTCTGTTAGTTCTGCAACATTCATAGCAGAATGTTAGTACCACTTTCACAGAAATAAAGTTGTACATGTAGGCTGTTACAAAGAAAATCATTTTAATACCTTTTAAATTTAGTTAAAGCTTGGCAGACTGGTCACAAAACAGAGAGTTAATTTATGCACACTATTTACCACTGTGTATTTATAACAATACAGATACCCCAGATCATTGGTCTTCTTGTGGGCACATACATCTTCTTTTCCCATGTGACACAAACACAAGTGATTATTATTATGCACCTCTACTTGTGTAGTACTTAATTTCCTTACTGTGACCAGCCTGGCAACTGTATTCAATCAAAAGTATGTTAGTTACTCAAAGAGTGTGGAAAACATGTTCATTACAGACGACTCCAACATCCTGTGAAACACAAAGGATAAAGGTCGGATCTGTAACTGTCTTACAATGGCAATAGGCAGTGTTACCAAAATAAGAGGGAAAAAGTAACATAAGTACTTTAAACATAATACACCAAGATGACTTTCTAATTACTTTGTTTCATTAGTTAATTTAAAGTATTCTTGACAGTGACCACTTTTTAGACATATTAACCATACCCTAATAATTAATTATCAATATTTCATAATATTTATACACCTTAATAAGTTTTCTTACAACCATGCTACATATCAAAATATTATTAAACTTCTGCAAAACAAAATGCACGGTTAGACAATACAAATGGTTTAAAGAACAATGCTAAAGAAATGGTGTAATGAACTGCACATATAGTAGAAGAAACAACACAAACCATTCTTTCCAAATGACCGCATGCAGCTATTGAAAACCCATCAGTCAACTAAGGTACAATGGCAAGGACATTCTGCCAGATAAAACTTTCTCTCATTTTACATGTAGAATACAATTATCATGCTGTAAGCAGTTTGACAATCCTATGAGTTTAAATTAACCTAGACACCTACAACCACAGATTTATCTATTGAAGATGGAAGCTACGTGTTCTGCTGAAATGTTGGTAACCACCTACAACACTATGTAGCATCATAACCCAGAAGACTACAACCCTAATTTTCACCATTATAAAAACCTCAAATTTCCAGAACTTAATTGCTGAGAATCCTAAACTCTTTCATTCTACATACATATGTGACTTATGGGCCATGCTGCAGAATGTTACTAGAAAATGGAATTGCCTATGTGGTCAAATAAAACACAGCAAAACAGCTACAAAATATGGCTTTCCTACTTGCAGGATTTCGATGTAAATTAGTTAATGTAACATCCTATGAAAATCAAGGGCTCTTGTTTCTATCAATCAGCAAAGAGTGTTTTAAAAATATATGCATATTTCATATTAAATGTACAATATTCTCAAAATTCCACACTATAATATATATCATATAATAGTGATAATTTTCACAAGATTTGGACTTAAAAATTATGTGAGGCAGAGAACAAGACTGAAAAATATCGAAACAATTTTGTATAAAAAAGTTGTATTCCCTACATAAACTCTAAATAATGCAACACATTCTAACTGCCTGGATCACTTCTAAGACCAAGAATAGATCCAGCAATCCTCATAACACTTTGTACAAACAAACAAATAAATAAAAAACAACCAACCAACCATGCATTTGTTTTTGTGGCAATATGCTACACCTTTATAGCAAGAAAATAGTTAACACAGGGCAGAGGAAAGGCAGAACAATTTAAAGAACAGGACAGAAAAATCCAAGGAACAGTAATCAAAATTAATGTTAATGATGCAGTCTGGAGCAGCACTAAAAGAACCAACCAATCACAGGCAAGCTTTAGGAGCACAAGGTGATACAACGTACCATTGGTCTTAGTCCCCGCACCAGTTGGTTGGAAGAAAACAGAACACCGTATTATACATATGCTTATAATACAAATGTTATATCAATCTATCTATCTATCTATCTCTAGGACTTTATTCACTAGCAGCGGACACCACAAGATGACAAGACTTTCAGTTTCACCAGGAGATGCAAAGATTAATTCATATGAGGTGGACTGGATGGGTAGCAGTCTTCTCTACCTATGAGATTAAGGCCCAGTATCAATGGATGAAATACTAAAATACGGTGTCAAAGAAAGAACTTCAGGGTTTCATCTGTAAATATTAATTTACTACATTAACACCAAAACTTAAACATGAATTTCATTCAGTGTAATTCAATGTGAGCCCCAATGACTATCCTGCACACATAATAACAAACTTCACTTCAGTCTATACACAAGCCAATATAAACAAAGCTGAAGGAAACAACCTCTTTTATCATTTCTAATAAAGCTAGTACTTATCAATAACAAGATAAATTGTTAAGTTTTATGAAATTTGTAAAATAATCGTCATTCTCGTAACATACACTTCTAAATAAAGAAACTGGAAGTTGAAGCTTACTGAGCAATCGGCCTGGGAGGACTGCACACAGCCTGAATCATCGTTACGGATGCAGCATGCTGTCTCACGCTCCTTTTCTCTTCCCTTCTCTATCTCTCTGATGATTTTTGCATCTTTCCGCATGCACGGTGCGAACTTGGCCCCAAGATGTATTAAGTCCGCCTGTATGTGAGAGACAGTGACAATGTGATCAAAAGGAAATGCTTCTACAAAAGAAATCAAAAAGATAGTAAACAGAGAACCTCAAGATACTGAATGATTTAAGAAATCAACAATATGAATCATCACCAAATTGTAAAGGGATAAAGAACTCAGTTAAAGATAATAACTAGCAAACAGCAGAATCATGGAAAGTTTGGGGCTACTCCTAATAAGAATAGGATAATTTGAAACTTACGGCTCTTGGTCCAATCCAGAAATTTGCTGGTTCCTGATAGTCCACCTGCTGTAGAGAAAGACTCGTTACCAGAACCTGTAACAGAAGTTAAATCAATTGTGCATGGGCTGCCAAACAGGTTAGGGACTTAGCTAAAGCAAATGGCCAAGTGACATGAAATCAGTACTCAATCTAAAGAATTCAACAACTTAAAACACATATGACCTAAACTGGTCATTGATAATGTTATGTTAGTGTAAAATGATAAAACAAACAATGTTTAGTGAATGCCATCAAATGAATTATGAAACAAAGCCACAATACAAAATAGGACTAAATGAGTATGAAGTAAATTATAAATAAAATTACAAAATGTGGATAATTTTCAAATATGTCAAACACAAAACATATTTTATTTGATATCAGTGAACAAATATTTTATTACAACTTCTTTCTTTCTGTGATGAAAGCAAAAATCATGAAGTGATATCAATATCACATTTCACCATTTCAATTTGAAATCCAGTGTTATAAACATAAGAAGTAGCACTGGTCATGATGTCTGAGAAAAGAACTAGGAAACATATAATAAGCAAATAATATTTTTTAAGTTTAAAATTATTCATAGCCTGGTCTTTTTCCATCATCCCTGTTTAAAAAGTAGAAGAAGACCACGGTGTTTCGGAAACTGGCTCTGTTTCCTTCTTCAGGCGAGAGGTGCCTACTCAGTTGGGTCCATTAGACAGAGCTAGTCTCTGTCATTGGACAACATGTCATCCAACTGACTCGTCATATCCACCTGAGTCGGATACTGCGTTGGAATGACATTAACAACTATAAACAATGGTACCAATACTGAAACATTATTACTGTATTATTATTGGGAGATTCTGTATCACTGACTTAGCTCGCCATGTGAATAAAGAATCTGAGATGATAATGCAAAGTAAAAGAGTTAAATTTTCCTGCATGTGTGGCCACCCTATTCTACTTTTACTGTATTTACAGCTCAAAGCATCACCTGTCCTGATCGATGGTTCAGGTCAATTCCAACAGGTCCTAGCCCATAGCATGCCAGTGATATGATGAGAATCAGGACTTGTACTGTCGTAATCCAATATGTGAAGAATGGGCGGTGGTCCTCAATATCGTCCAGCTGCTCCTTCACAGCTTTCCTGTCTGTCACAGAACGCTTTATGGAACGTCTGGAAGAAATTATAGAAGTTATATGTAACATTATTGCTCTCAGAGGAAAAAGGAAGGTCTATGGAAGAAGCACTTAACACTCATTTTATGTAGACCTAGTACTGTTGAAATTTCACTATACAGTGTCACATACACAATGAATTTCTATCATTCTTCTCCAAGATCAGAACTGTAACGTATCTGTACCAAACTGCTGTAAATGTGATATCAGACAGTCCAAGATCCTCACTGCTGTGAAGTGTAACTATATATATTTTTTTACATCCTTACACACCACTCTTCTTGACAAATCAAAGATATGAGAAGCCTTCACTAACAATTAACTCTAATTAAAAGTCACATCTTCTGTCAAAATTTCTTGCTTTGGCTCATATCCAATATATGTCACAACTTCTATTCTGATTAATAATCTCTACTTAGATATTTATTGTCACATGTAAATACAAGTAACTTTTAATTACACAACCTATTAATATTAATTTCTGACTTATTTCCCTTGGTTATACTTACAATCTTAATCCACACTGTTCCATTTTACAAGTAAAACAGAAAGACTGTTCATTTTATCATGAGAAATAAGATTAAGGAATAGTGCTCCTTGTACAAAAAGTGAATCTTACTTTGTTCTACTTCACCATTCCGATTCTCTCATCTTTTACGTCATATTTCATAAGATAAAATAAATTTAATTTAAAAATATACACATTGGACATTTTATAAATGTACGACAACTTACCAGGAGCATGCTCATTGAAGATAATTCAAGAAATGGTGTTCATATTGAAAAGTTCACAGATCCAATGAAACATTCTGTCTCCATTATTTCTTACGCCTGTGTCTGGAATGTATTTCTATCATTCTTATTTAATTATATATCATGTTCCAGTCATAAATACCATTTTGTCCAGTACTGAGAACATTACTGTCCACGACTATGGCTATGAATATCAATCTAACTTATAGTTATCAGAACAAACCTGACTTCTGAAGCTCATCATTTTGTCTCACATATTAATCAAATCAGAATCTGAATGCTATTTCATACAACTATTATGATGATGATGTGAACATTTCAAATACATAGAGGTCATCATGGATAAAAATTGACTTTTTTTGGAGGAGATGAATAGCAAATCTTATGGCTGTGTACACAGGAGAGTAGTTTTAAAATGAAAAGCTCTGGAGCTGCCTGGAATGCAAATTCAGGTTGAATTTTAAAAAAGTGCATGAATCATAATATTGGCCATTCTCATTGCTGCTGTATACAGAATTAAATGATAAACAACCCATAAAGAAAGAAACAAATAAGCAAGCAAGCAAATTGCAGAAATTAGACAATTTTAATATTACAGCAAGCAATTCTATATGCCCCCACTTAATGGTACCTGCACCTTGTCGTGGTGGTGGGGCTTGAGTACCTCAGTGACCCCAAGAGCTATGCTGGTGGTAGCAAAGCTACTGGTAGGGCCTCCCTTGCCAGATTGGTCGATGGGAAGAGGTCAGACTAACACAGGTACCCTGGTCCTTCAGGTTGGGGGTTGGTCGCAAAGCTAACAACCTTGCACCGTAAAGAGGAAGATGTTTCGAAACCTCGATCAAAGCTTCGGACAGACGGACCTAACAGAGGACCGAATGGAAGAGGAGAATTGAGGAGGCCATGGACCGAATACAGACCGGAGAGCCATAGAAGAAGAAGTTCTATATGTTGTGACTTCTTTCCTACATATTTTTCCTAAGTTTCTATTGGGGCATACTCTCTACGTTATATTATAAGTAGGGGCTCACAGCCACCCTTGACATTAGGCTACACAACTTATATTTATATCAGTATCTTTAAAAGAAATATCAGGGCAGTGCATGTTGATTCTTATTCACAAAGTTATTAAATTTATTATCAAAATAATTACAGTAATCTTATCACCAGACTCATCACATTTTGAACTTACCCAAATAAGCGCCCCACAACTCCCATGCCATACTGTCGCCTATCTGAGTTGTCGAACACTCGGTCCAAGACTCGACTCCAGATGCGCGAACAACCAACTTCAGGCCCTGAACTACTCGATTCCAGCGGTGTTCTCTGCCAACTTGATGGTCTTTTAAATAAAGTGGTTAAATGTCAATGTTCAATTTGGTGCAATAAGAGATTTTATTGTGATAAGAAACAGAATATTTGAAATGTTCTAATACTCAGTGGAACACAAAGTATAGGTTCCTTTCTACCTAAATTAAATTAGAATTATAGCCCAATAAGGTAGTTCAGTGTAATTTCTCATTTTACTGGCCTAATATCAAAAAAAAAAAAACAAATGTGTACATTATTTGTTGTATAGAAATGCTCTGACCTTGAGAGTTTCTAAAATAATTAATAAAGTCAGATAACATGCTTCAGAGTTTTCTCTTTTGTTTCATACAAGACTGAAGACAGCTCTAGCGTAACAAATGAAGTTGCTCTATCAATAATTAATAAACAAAACTTTTGAATAGGGAATTCTTAGTGATGATTCTTAAACACGTCTATCTCAGGCAGCAGCAGTGAGCATTCTGAGGATGATATATGATTGCTTGCTGTCATAAACAAACTCTAAACTTATAATTTTAATTAAAACTGCAGAAACCACTAGAATTCCTCAGTTAATACTGTCTAGGAATCACAGTTAATGAGCTCTATTAAAATTACAAATTAAAGCCTGGTTTATTCCAATCAAAACATATATTTCTGTGGAATATAAACTGCAACGTAAAGTGTCAATTGCCCTTTCCTTTTCTGGTTATGTGTTAAATGTGACTGGCCAACTCACCTTGGGTACTGTTCCCTAATATGCTCATGATCTCTATCATGCATGAACCCAGAATCTGATGTCACCATGGCAACATGTTCCACAGCAATGTCTGATTGATCCACTGCGGCCATTGTTTCCTGTACTCTTACTGCAGAAGGCGGTACTGCGAGACCAAGTGGCTTTGTGAAAAAACCCTGTAATGTAGCATTATCACAAAATGAATCATCACACATCATTATTTTAATTTAACACCTTTAAAATAAAGTATTTACCTCCAATAAATATTTCAACTTACAGTCATTAGCAGGTACTTTCAATGTTTGTTCATTTAGACAGAATTATGTCATTGTTGTTCAATGTCCCTCAAATAACAATACAGTCCTCACTTAATAACATAATTTCCAAATGTAAGAACAGATTTTAATAACATCTGTTACTGCAGGATCTATACTAAAAATTAATGACTGAATGTAGTTTGGTTCATATCGGTCATGTATAAATCCTACTTCAAACTAAACTTCATGGATTTATTTAGAAATATCTCACTTGAACAAAAACTTCGTTTGTAACAGAGAAAATGGAAGAGATTCAGATAAATTTTTGATTTGGTGAATATTTAACAAAATACAAACAAGAAAAAATAATTTATTGTTTTAAGCAACGTGAACAGATTAACAACACATTTTTATCTGAATTGTATTCAAACAACAAGTCACACATCTATATGCAATAAAATCATCATTAATGGTAATATCTGTAATTTTTTGTCAGTATATTTGAAATCTGTTTACTGTAACAATGCAATAATTTAACTTGTCACTGATTTTAATTTCAACTTTGAATTTTATGCAATTACATAAACTATTAAACTTTGCATGAATGTTTCTGCTATGTTGGTATTTTCATCATATAAAATATGTAAAACATTGACATATCAGTAAATTAACAACCAAAACAATATGGTCAGTAAACTCCTACAAGACTACACGATACAGCACACCAGAGAGCGGAAATCTCGATATTAATCAGAGTCTTGTGGAAATAAGATAACAGGGTGTGGAGTGGTTTAATCTGGCTTAGAATTTATACCGGTGGTGGATTCTGTGAAAACAGTAATGGACCTGAAGATTTCTGTCTTCTGGGTTGTCTGGTCGATGTTAAGCAACGTTTCTGAGGTCATACTGCCTCCATCATCAGGGCGATGAAGATTTCTGTCTTCTGGGTTGTTGCGCTGTGTAGTCTGGTCGATGTTAACCAACGTTTCAGAGGTCATACTGCCTCCATCATCACTGCGATGAAGATTTCTGTTTTCTGGGTTGTTGCGCTGTGTAGTCTGGTCGAT
>NW_019060981.1:0-18357 GCF_000696155.1 Zootermopsis nevadensis
TCAAGACATCACGCAAATTCAGCAGCGGCATCTTCCCTGTTCGAAAGTTTATGTAAACAATTTTCCAAGAAGAGCTGTAACCGTTGCTATGTCTTGCACATGAGTTTTTTTTAAACTCTGTACGTTTAGAGTAGTCAAGCCGGAGTGGTTTATTCAGGCAATTATACAGCATGCATAATAAATGAGAAAAGAGCCTTACGTCATGCTCAGCCAATATTGTTGCAGGTATGTGTTAGAAATTCGAATCCTGCTCTTCTGCCATCTAATGATAAAAGGGCTGAAGTTGATGTACCAACTCGCACACTCCACTGCACTGCCGAATGAAATGCTGCCTGAAATACCACTCCAGATTATAATTAGTGACATCTTCCCTCTTAAAAAAAGGCAGGAACTACAGACAAATGAAGGCGAAATGCGCCTACCAACTTCACCTATATGAAAACAACTACGAAACACTACCATAACCTAAAAATCTTCCAATAATTTACGAAACCAACCTCACGGAACAACAGCTAGGATCATAAACTACAGCTCAATCAACTTAGCACGAAGCACTATGAAACAAATAACCAACATTTCGCCACTGAATCGCCTACATCCTCGCACCCATTTATCACATAACCTCTCGGTCACCGGATTGTTACTGAACCCAGCAACCTCTAACACCCTGCTCAAATCGATACCAGACACAAATCTTGAATACCTGCACGTCTACCTATAAACCACCCAGTGAAATCGCCCACTGGTAACCGTACTTTCAAACACGAACTTATCCTCGTCACAATTCATGTTGGCACTCAAGACATCACGCAAATTCAGCAGCGGCATCTTCCCTGTTCGAAAGTTTATGTAAACAATTTTCCAAGAAGAGCTGTAACCGTTGCTATGTCTTGCACATGAGTTTTTTTTAAACTCTGTACGTTTAGAGTAGTCAAGCCGGAGTGGTTTATTCAGGCAATTATACAGCATGCATAATAAATGAGAAAAGAGCCTTACGTCATGCTCAGCCAATATTGTTGCAGGTATGTGTTAGAAATTCGAATCCTTTTTCTTGCATTGTTATGCACGCAGGAGTTCATATAAAAGCTGGCCATTGTCGGTCCATGTTTACAACCCCGTTAGCGTTAGCAAAATTTCCGTTCTTATATTACGACCGTTTACCATTTCCAGCAATGCGTCTTGTGCGCAGGAATGGTTTCACCTAGGTAGGGACGATGCTTGCGCTTGCGCAGGCCTCCGCCCTCAGTTAGCTTCTTTGGTTGGTTTCCATGTTTACACATTGTTGGTATGGATCTTACACATCTTCGTAACGCTGTTTTTGCCGAATGACCCTTCCGTATAGACGTATTTACGTCTAAAAATAATTTGCAAGAAAGGAAAATAATTCACACAGACACAGTGCAATAATAATGAACCTCGACTTGATAGAACAAGCACTGGGACACAGAACCACTAGCTTTTCGTTGACAAAATTCCCGATGTAAAAGCGTGGTTATTAACGCGACAAATACAAGAACTTTATCAAACTCATATTGCAGTCGCATTCACTCGATAGCCTGCATCATTACGTATATAGCTGTTTACTTTCGTAACTACGTCCCACCTCGTGGTATCTCACCAGCCAATGGCAATAGTGACACTTGTGATGTCATGCGTCATGCTCGGGGTAGAGCGCAGAGTAGTAACGGAGAGTGTGCAGTTGGTGTCTGGCCACAGTGGGAAGGGTAGTTGAATGGGTTGGAATTAAGGTCTGTGGGTTCTTGAATAGAACCATTGCGAAACAGTGTTTATTTTAATCTAAAACAAAAGTATTATTG
The DNA here is from genome assembly GCF_000696155.1 of Zootermopsis nevadensis. Next base: position 1,818 of record NW_019060981.1, read on the forward strand.
TTTCCTGTATTGTAGGCATACAGGCTGGATATTTATGCATTCATAATCATTTAAAAGTGGCTTGCATTTTAAAAAAATTACAAATTTATGAAATTACTTTTTTATTTTTAGATGCCGGTATTGCAACAGGTAAGTAATGTGTGTTTACATGGTTGAAACCCTTTCAACATGCGATATGAAAGTAATATATTTCAGTTTTACTGCTTGGCATTGTGCTTAAAGAGTCTGTTGTTGCGAACAAGTGTTTGTTTTGAAGGACTTGTACGTTAAAATAAAAAAGACCTAACCTATTTGATTATGAATTTACAAAAATAGTTCTTTGTAATCGTGGTTGTAAAGTTTCGTAGGGGAATGGACAAATGAATATGAGATTGTAGGTGCAGGAGTAATCCTCGTGCACTCCGTAGGTGAGTTTTATTTGCATTGCCCATGAATTGTCACATGTATACGTAAGCATAATGAGCTGTTCCGTTTGACCTATAATAGTATGACGTTCTTGTAAATTATAATCTGATACGGTACAAGATTAATTGTTCTTTAAGTGGTTCGTTGAAACAAGTAGCAAGTAAATAAATCGTGAGAGACAATTTTGAACGTAAATGCTTTGTCCGTTTTAATTTGACGGAATGTTACATGCGTCACGTGACAACAGATGCAGGTGTGCAGAAAGTAAAATGACCGCGCCCTAAGAACCATCTATTAGTGAGTTAGCTGCTAATTTATAGTGGGCCATTGTTTAATGACTGTCTGGAATAACTGGTTTGGAAAGGCTTCCGTCTGTAATGTTGTAACATACTGGTAAATATTGTTTTGTAAATAATATTTATCGGTCCCATATTCGTCATAGGAGTATGGGAACAATTTCGAGCGTAGAAATGAAATGTTTCGCACAGTATTACTCGCGTAGCAGGTGACCTGCAATGAGTCGACATAGTCCGCTGCTCTTACTCATTCCTCGCGACAATCGATTGTTTGGTAGGAATATTTGACCTGTTGCATTCAGTAATCATACGAGTCAGGTGTTTTTTTATTCTTCGTCTCTTTTAAGCATCTTTAAGAATTCCGACAACGGCTTCTTTTGAGATCGCAAAAACAAATACATGTTTCTTTAGTCTTTATCGTATATTGTCCCTAATGCGTTAACACGCAGACTAAATAGCAACAACTAGTGTAACGTGAAAATGACGTTTCTGTCAAAACATTGCACAATTTTGAAGTGCAATGATGTGGTCGGAAGAGATACCAAAAAAATGGAAGGAATCCACAATTATTCCTATTTATAAAAAGGGAGACAAGACTTGAGTGTGGTAATTACCGAAGAAATTGTCTACTGTCAACCTCATACAAAATTCTTTCAAACATTCTACTGGTGAGATTCACTCCATATGTGAATGAAATTATTTGGGACAATCAGTGTGGATTCAGATTGATCAGATATTTGGCATCCGTGATACTAGAGAAAAATGAGAGTACAGTACATCAATTGTTAATTCTTTCAAAAAAGCCTACGACTCTGTTAATATTCTCATTGAATTTGGTATTCGTATATTCATATCATTTTCCATCATAAAATCCATTGTTGTATCCATATATTAAAACGGTGATAAAATCAGCAGTAGTAAGCAATTGTTACCAACCTCATGCACATTTTCTCTCCAATTACTGGAGCAGTAAGTGAGAAACTACCGGTAATATATTCTTTATTTTCAACAAAACCTCTAACTCGGATAAAAAATTGACACTGGAACCACGGTTCCGGAGAATCTGACGTAAATACGTCTCTGTATTAAAATTATATTTAAGCAATGGAAACAATGAAAGGAAGGTAGCTGAATGTAATGGCAAAATTATCTACTTCACGACGCACTTCTTCTACAATCGATTCACAGCTCAGATCTTTCCGCAATAACGAAAGCGGATTATTGACGGCAGTAATGAAACACAACAATGCCGAGTAAACAGATGACGTTTACTAGGTAACATAACAATGCACGCAAGCTGACCATTGTTGTCGATTTGTTGATACGGATCTTACAAATTTTCCTTTCACTTTTTTGCCGAAACGACCCTTCTGTATAGACGTATTTACGTATTCGGTATGCCAATGAAACTAATTATGCTGTGCACCATTGCTTTTTAATTTTTCACTACAATTCTCAATTGTGAAGGTCCAAGAATGTGAGGGGGGGGGGGGTCACGAAGAAATTAAAATCGGGTTGAATTCGGGGAGTGTTTGTTACCACGCAGTTCAGTTGTTTTGTTTTCCTGTCTACTGTCTAGAAACGAACAGTTCTCTAACTTTGCTACTTCTTCTGTGAATGTGGAACACGCAGAGGGGAGAACATTAGAAGAGAGAAATTACCAACAGGAAACTGCGGTGTTATATTTAAGCAAAATTGTAGTAATAAGTGTAGTGTTGTCTGCCTGCACAGAGAAAGATTAAGTTGTGCAAACTTTACGAACATTAAAGATGAAGAGTGTGCGTGGTTGCCGGCGTTTGCTACTTCGTTCATGCCAACTTAAATTGTGAACGAGCATTACGTGTCCACTTGCCCTCGGTGTTCTGAGGCCGAGTTGCCCCACTACCACCTCAGTCCGTGGTGTGCTGTTTTTGCAGGTGGTTGTGCCGATGCCCGATTCAGATCCCGCGCCCCTTTCTGGGCGCCCAGACCCCAACAACGTGGAGTTCCTGCAACACATCAATGCAGTGCTCGACAGCCCCTTGGACCTCGGCGAGTCTCTCCCACGAGGGTCCCCAGATGACGGTAAGAAGTCTCATTGTATTTTTACTTTCATCAACACTCGTATTCAGATTTAATTTAATTTGTTCTGGTCAGTCGAACATTTTCCTTCGCAAGAATACTCGGTTGCGAATTTCTTGAATTCTGTGCCCTACTTTCTAGAAAAAACGTAAACCTACCCGATGTTGCCCTGTGCCCATTCGTAGCAATTTTACCATCTGCGTGAAGACAACTCAAAGGAGATGCATTTGTGGTCATCGTAAAACCGCACAGCGACTTCTATGACGTGGTCATGTCGTTAGTTCGTTGTGTAGCAAATATGTAAAATGTCGGTGCCGAGTTGACATTTATTTTTTCAACAAGGAATTCAAGGCCTTCACGTCTTTGCCAGTAGTTACACAGCGCGGAGGAGGGAATTTGTTCTCTTATCAATAGATATCATTTGCCTGATCATCAGATACGCATCGTTGGGTATTGTAAAAACTAACCTCACACCTCAGACATTTATCTTCCAGTATAATCCATTAATCAGAGCTTCGCCCTTTCCGTCTGTATGAAAGTCAATCGCAGATTGGAACTTTTTGTTCCTCGGGTAAATTTGTTGAATTTTGCGGAACGTAAACTGAGGAAAGAAAGTAATTAAATTCGCAAACACTGATTTCGATTGTGAAATTATTATTCTACGAAGAGAGAAAAATATTATACACAGCCTTTTCTGATGATGCTTAAAATTGTTCTTGAGAATTCGTCGGCTTCTGTCGAGAGACCTGAAGATTCAAGGCGAAACATCTTCATAAACACCAGTTTCTGCGTGAACGACATTCCTCTCTCAAATCGATGGCCACTTCTTTCCGAGACTGGAAATGTGACCTTTCAACCTCGGACGGGTGGTCAGGAGCCCCAAGACCACGCGACGAACTTCGGTTCGAAGCGTCGCAGGGAGACCAAATTTTGGGTTGCAGTGGGAGGCCAGCCGAATGTGGCTAGGTTCTTCTGTTACACTGCCTCCGCTATCTTCAGGGTATTACAACACTTGCTGTGTGCGTGACCTCGAAAAACCGAATTCCGAAAACCTTTAATGTAGTTTGAATGCACGTGGTATTGATCATCCTAATGTCGTATAAAATAAGCAAACAAACGACTATTGACGCTATAAAGACGACGCTTTTGCCACACGCGTTTCGACCTCAAGAGGTCTTCATCAGTGGCATCACGGAAATTAATTCATTTAATCAAATGGATTTAGAAAATAAGCAATGAATGGGATATTTTAAGCGGCACTGCACTAGTGTCGCGGTGGTTCCCAATGTGTGGCGCGCAGACCACGGTGGCCCATGAACTTCGGAACAAAAAGTAAAACAAAAAGAATGTCGCGATGCTTGAGAAATTAAGTTCTTACCAAGTTTTTTAAGACTCTACAGGACGGCGCCTCGCGGTTGTTAAATAGCAAATATTAAGTGGCCCGTGTTCAGTCGCCTTATAGTGACGACGAGATTCAGTAGGCCCAGCGACGCCTGCCGGCGTGTTACTGACGCGCCAACTCGACGTTCGTCTTCTCCCAGGGGCGCCGGGCCGGCCGCCTCCCCCTCCCCCTCCGCCATGCACCAGACGCCTAGTGACCGCACCGAGGCTTTTGCTTTGCGACTGATGACGTAGCGAACGTACGCCGTCGAACGAATTTTGGCGTTCAATTAATCTCCTCTGAACTTGGGAAGCTGCGTGGCGCTGTCTCGGTGAGTCCCAGCGATACCGGAGGGCGAAGGGCCACTGTCTTCAGGTGACTGCTTCGTCGCGTCATCGTCAGGGAGTGATTCGTCGCGAGAAGACGGAAGGGAAATTTTCAAACCGATGCTAAGCGGTTTCTGTAGTAGTCGGATGGCGGGAACTTGGCAATCTAAGAAACAAAGACAGTAGGATGGGTAACAAATATAATTCATGGCGTGGCGCTCAGTGTATTCGAAACTAGGTCTAGCAATGGGACTTTTTGGCTACGACGCACGAAACGGGCAACGCCACCGGGTCCCAGATGCAGCCCAAGAACTGGTCCTAATCGAGGGTCGTTAAAAGCGGGATCTTGGTTCATTCCGCACTGTTTTTTTCGACAAAGGCGGTTTCTGTCGCAAGAATTGTTTCTCGTTGAGTGCTCATTCTACAAACATTTTATAAAACGAAGACTGTGTTCATTCCGCACCACGAATAAGGAGCTCCTCTTTCACTTGACGGGGAACCCCCCCCCCCCAACCGCTCTGGTCACTCTCGCTCTCTCTCACTGACGCAGTGCGTTTATTGAAACTTGGCACGGGAAGCCCAGGGCGAAGTGCCCCTCGACGGTCCACTGTCGGGATGTTTTCGATGTAGTTGCTGGACACAGCTGTTTCGAATCGTTTTCTGCCTTTCTCGCGTTGGGGCAGTTTAATTCAGAACCTGTTTTGGGAACGCGGATTTACAAAAGAGCGAGGCAGACGGCCGATGAATTTACGTAAACATTGTCACTTATGACCTTACACTCTCTGGCCTCTCGGTTTTTGAGATGGCTGTTAAATTTATAGGAAATTTGCGTGATCACTATTATTATTGCTATATTTCTACGTTTTACTCACAAGCGTAGTTTCTTTTATTCATTATCGTTACTCGTGCGTAATTTTCAAGCCGTTCCATGAATCATTAGACCCTTTGATATTTATTTACGTGGATGTAAACGCCATTGTAGGTCTGAGGGCTAATATGAGACTATTTTTGGTGTCGTAGACGTAAATCGGAAGAAATAGGGGTCGTGTGTGGCTTCCATAGAAGACGGAGAGTTTCTCGACCGGCTTGACGACTGTTGGGTTCTCGGGGATTCTGCTCTGTTGCTGTTCGCATTGTTAAAGCTCGACCTTCCTGTTGCTAGCAGAAGGAGCGACTCTTTTGCATTGTTAACCAGGGCGTCCTGTCCTGAAAAGACTTTGCTTCTGAGACGAGGGCAATCAATCGTCCCTTCCTACGTATTGGCTGCATACGTGGACGGGGCGGGACGCATTAAGTTTAGCATGTGCAAGAATAATGATAATGGCTCCAGCATTTCTGCAGTGTTGCCAACAAACATTGTTTAGCAATTTTATCGGACTGCAATGCGTATAGTAAGAGTACAGTGTCGGAAGGAACAAATGCGCTTTTCTGTTCCTTTGTTACTAATTCATTATTAACTGGCTCTTTTGTAATGCATTAGATTTTGAGGACGGCGTTCGTCAGTAACTCAACAGATGACATTCATTCTTCACAGATTTACAGCCTCTCAGCCAGTCAAGAAATGTCTCGTCTTTACAAGAACGTCACTGGCCCCTGTCGAATCCACACCCATTCGATTTTTAAGATCCACTTTAATATTATCCTCCTTCCTACGACTAGATCAACGAACATCGCTGACTAGTGTTACCACCCTGTTACTAGTTGAAAAGGTCCCGACTTCAAACCTCTGCCTGGAGACTGGTTGTAATAGCCTTAAATTAGGCCACGACCACTTCCTTCCACATCCTGCCGCCCTCTCATCCGACACTGCATTCTAGATACTGGAAGCGCTGTTAAACAGACAACAAATAAATGGCGTAACAATTTGTAAATCCATTTTAAAGCCGTTTGCAACACCGACGGCAGCAGGCCGGTGTCCCCTGAACCATCCATGTTCGCGACAGTGTCAGTCCTGGACGCATCGCGTCCATCTTTGGCAAAGGCAGTCGCTTGGTTTATTACTGAATGCGAAAGAAAAGTACGGAGTTGCTTTTCGAATTTGGTGAACGGCCATATTTTAGGAGAGTTTCCGTACGTGGGTCTCGGTTTTGTTTTAGACAAAAGCCAAGGTTCTGTGTTGAGAGAGCAATCAATGTTAACACCACGGCTGATTGTGGAATGTGGATTTGTTTTGCAACCGCATTCACGCACTCGGCTCCGAAGAAAATTTCAGGTGCGAACATGCGACATAAACTGAACTGCTTAAGTAAAGCATCTTTCGCGTTGATTTATTGCACGATGGTAACAATTATTTTGGCAAACATTTCTGGATTCCAATTAAAGTGAGTTACATAAGCGTACTGATTTGATGCGGACTGTACTCCGTTTGCCTCTCATAAGTTTGACGAGGATCCAGTATCGCTTGCATAAGAGACTATCGCCAACAATCCTGCAGACATGTTTCAAGCAGCAGTGAATACGGCGCTCCGGGAAGTTTCGCGCCTTGTTTCCTTTTAGCAGTCACGGAAATACTCGATTCGAAGTCAGAGTCAGCACCTGAAGTTGTGCAAGGGTCAGATAAAAGCACTCGGTCACAGCTGATAGCAAAATATGCTGGCCTTGTCTTAACAGCGCGGCAAAAATCTTGCGAACGGAACGGAATTGAAGCAGATCGCCGTGAATTTCGACTTCGACTCTTGCTGTTAGGTTAGGTTTCGTATTTCTTATAAAGGTAATTTGATTTGATGTAGAAATAAATAAATATAATCAACAACTTCAGTAATTATTAGTTTAATTGTATTGGTTAGTATTACATCAGTTTTGGGTTTACAAAAGCTTTACATCTTGCAATATGAAGAGCTTCGTGAATTGGCCTGATCGTCATATATTACAGAATCATGGAGGATGAGACTGGGCGGGCGAGACAAGTAGCACGCACGAATAATGCATACAAAATTCTTATTGGCAAGCCTGAGAAGAAGGGATCACTCACTCAGGAGACACAGACAAAAGAACGTAGTGTTAAGATGGATGTCAGTTGGGACTGTATTGCTGGTGGGGGCATTTCTGGACTAGCTGAGCTACTGTCAACGTCTCTAGAAAGTCAGTGCTCAATTTTAATTTAATTTTCTTTACAGTCTGTATTAGGGTTTTGTTGCATTCAGTTCAAGGTTACATCAATCGAAACTTGAATGATGTCGAAGTTTATATGTCAGAGTTAACACACCAAAGCAACTTTTTTCATGTCTGTAAAAAATTTTGAGGTTAGCATTGAGATCTTGCATTGAAGTTACGTGACTGCTATTCCAAGTATAGAACATCACTTACACCTGTGCCCGTTATGCATGCATTCACAAGAACAAACGCACGTGTATGCGCAAGCGCACACTCATTATTGAATAACGAATGTGCACCAAGGACTGAGTTTCAGAATTGTGCTCTCGTGTCATTTTAAAAACAAATTGTTACAATAATCCCTATGGAGAGGAATAATGTGAAGTAGACCATCGGTACTTTGTTAATCTTTATTGTTTTGCTTCATGCAAATGTCCCATTTTCCTGTTAAGGTAGACTTAATTTGACTTCATTTCAGTCCAGTTTTAACAACTGTTCCATTCTTGCCATCACAAGATTTCCCTTGTAATTCGTTTGTATAAAATCGTCCTATATTATATTAAAAATGCCTCATTTATTATCTGCCTTATCATGATATTTTACTTTATAAGAGTTTGTAAGGGACCCTTAAAAGACACAAACAAATTTATGTATCATTGGCCACTTTTAACTTACGCTTTGTTCTTAGTAATTTCTTATTTATTCCATTTCACACAACGGAAATTTTTTCTGGTAACAGATGTTTGCAGTGCAGATTTAAAAGAACTGCAGTACTCTGATGCTGGCAGATACGCAAATACATTCTGGCAAAGAAAGCTTATACTGGAAGCCAAGAAGCTTTGTTATCACTGGTAGATTTTCTTATTTTGTAGGTGAGTCAATGATGTCTATCTCGGAGCTACTAGGTCTGAACCTACCACGAGGACCATTACTGGGTAACACAAGCCCCTTAGGAGGTAGCAGTCATTATGGATCACCCACAACAAGCCCCAGTAACCCATTTCTTCGCAGTTACCAGGCAAGTGAGATTTATTGCGTACCACAGTGAATGCCGTGTTACACAATAAAATACCCTATTGTTCTGTAAATAAATGTCTTGTAATTAGAATATTTAAGCTTTCCAAACTTTCTTTACAGACTGCAAATCCTTCGAACTTCTCAGTCAAATGTTTTGATGTGCAGAATAACTGATAAGTTTTCTGTTGTACAAATTGATGTAAATAGGTGTTTGAATCGTGTGTTTAAGTGTTGCAGTTGCATGAGAGCTAATTAATGTTTAATTTCTTGCCTTACAAGATAAGACTGGTCTTTGAAATTGCAGGCTTAGAAGTAATTCTTTTTTTACAAAATTTCAAGTTAACCCAAGTGAGTAACAGGTCATCTCATTGATTTAAAATATTTTTTGTGTTCAGTAACTTCCAAAGTTTATTGAAGATTTTCAAAGCATCAGATTTAAATTTGTCATGCGATGCTCAAAAGTTATTTGTAGTGGGTACGAAAGTTTGAAGTCGTCAGGAATTTGTGTACATTTTTCTTATGAATGAAGTACAGAAAATGAAAGGAGAATGGGGGAGGTCATATGCCTCTCATTCTCCATGTTGAGGTTCCAGAACTGTACAGTAGATTTTTTTTTTAAATTTACTTTTAGAAATATGTCCGGAAAGTTGCAGGTGACCGTAGTCTTGATCCATTTCAACGCGATATAAACCTTAGTTACGTGAAGCCCAACCTGGACTTCATAATTGTCCCCAAAAATGGCTTATCATACGAACATCACACAAAATTACAGCCCCATTCGGGTCTGCAACATCTTCATTGAAAACACCTTTTTGATATAATGTATAATTAAAAACGTTTGTTACTGTGCAGCAACAAAGGATTTTAGTAAATGAATATGAAGGTTGGTGCAATGTAAAAAATGATGAACAATTCATTTGGAAAAATTCGCTCCAGCTTCGTGTACACTCTTTTCCTCCTTTAGTCTGTGCTGATTATAAAATCTTTATTAACTACAAGTTCATTTTGTAAGAATTCTGGGACTCCTTATTCTTTTAAATTAAATCTAGTTTAATACATCTTTGCTGTTTATATTAAATATATTTAATAAATTTGTACAGTATGAGGAGCCAAGGCATGAGATGTCAATGCCCTTGAGAGTGCTTCATCGCAACATGGACTCGCCTCTTCAACAGACGTCACCGCCACCTTGCTATGGACGAACATTTCGTGGATCCCCACCCTACAGGTATTTTCTGCTATTAACTCTGCATATGAGTGGACCGGATTCTAAGAAAAAGCTACTTTGAGAGGATGATACACATTGCAGCGTTCAACTGGCATATACAAAAAATATGAATGTATTGTAACAGAATTAAGAAACGAGTAGTTAGTGTGACTAATGACATTTTGAGATTTGATGGTTACGTGGCTCAGAATGAAAATAGATTTTAGAATTTTGACCTGTTGTACCCATTTTAATTATTTTTTCTTGAATAGGGGAATATTATAGCCTATAATATGGGTCTGCGTACGTGGGTGTCCCATAATTTAACCAGTGTATAAATTTAAATGAAACTTTGTACATTCTCACTTCATTATTCCATACCATCGAGAGCAGCTTGGTGGTTGCACTCGCTTCTTACACTAGCACCACACAGTGCAGGACCCTGAACGTTGCATAGTGACTGATTTTGTAAGAAATTAACATTTATTAACATAATTTTTAATATTTTTCCCTTTTCAAAGAATGCTCATGAGGTTCTCCATATTAAGTGCGTCCCATTCTAATTTATGCTTGGTGCAACCTTAAAGTTTCTAATTTTCTACATCAATGTGGCAGATGTATAAAAGTGAGAAGTGGCAGCGAGAATAGGGCATTCAAATTATGCAAGGTAATTGAAATCTGAAAAATATGCCGCAGTTTTTAAGTTCTGTGTGTGTAAACTGCAAGACAATCTGGTGTCAGTGCAGAAACTTTTATTTCACTTCGAGTGTAACAGCAATAATAATAATAATGTCAGTGGTAAAACACTGTAATGTATTTACACTTGCGAGCAGTAATATTTTTACTGTAATGGGATTTAATCCTATGACCATCTGCTCACAAGTTTAGCATCCCAACCCACATGCTAATTTGCACTGCGTTGTCAAATTATAAATTTGTATTATCTACATATAACATTAACAACAAGATTTGTATGACTCAGAGTCTTTGCAATTTGAAATAAAGCTTTGAATTTCGCACGTAACTTTTTGTCTTGAATTACGTGTGTTTAATTCTCAAGTTGACAACAGTAATTAAAGACGTATGATATAGCTCTTAGGTATGTGAAATTTGATATGGATGAAGATCATGATTGTACATCCTTCTGTATGTTAAATATTGAAAACATGGCAATGCTGTGAAGCATTCATAAAGTTTGACAACCGTGCAGTAGTGGGTTTCTGTACGAGTGGAAATTGCGCGTATAGAACAACAAATTATGTGCTTATTAATTGACACCTTTTGTTATCCTCTTCAAAAGCATGAAAAGTAAATTATACATGGCAGAATAACGTGTAGGCCTTTTTTTTTCTTCAGAAAATTAAATATTCTTACTAATTTACTGTGATTAAAACATGTCAGTGGAATACATAACATTATAACATATTAATATGTATTGTTAATATCACTTAAGATAGTGGAGATGAAAAAAAATACTGGGGATATGAAGCTGTGTTAATTCCCTGTTTCAGAAATGTTGTATAGATTGTCATTTTCAAAATCATGGTTTTTGGCTTATTGTTTCACCTGGAGGAAATGAGATGGTTCACAAATATCTTTACAGAGTTGAGCTGTGTGCATTCAGAACCAAACGAAACTTGACATGTAGTCAGCCAATTTGAAGTCCCCCATTACACCATTTCTGTTGATTGGATTGTATCTGAAATCACAGTGTGAACTCTCGTTACCACTAAAGCCGTAGGTCTTCCGTGTTTCTCCGTCTGGAAATGATGAGTGAGCGATGATAATCAACGGGGTTTCAGTTCTGTTGAATATCGAGATTTTGTTTCTGCAGTGACTGCAGCAGCCCGACCCTGGAGCAGGCTCTGCTATTGAAGTGCGCTGCAGGTGGATCTCGCTCCAATTCACCTGCTGACTCAGAAACAAGTGGTGTGAGCAGTATTGATGGCAATATCTCTGACCTCATGGTATGTATGCAGCTCATGCCGAGATTGTTGGTACATCCCTCTCTAAAACATATGTTCATCAGCTATTTAATCATCTGATGATGTCAGCTGCTAGGAGACATGAACCATGGCAGCTTCAGATATTAACTTTGTTGGTTCAACTTAACCTTCGTATGTTTGTGTAGCAGGAATAAACAATTCCGCTGTTTATCTGAGGGGAAAAGAAACTTTTACATGATGCATTAACATTTTAAGGTAAATAAGTACATTAATAATATCATACTTTTTTTTTCAAAATATGAATCTAAAGATAGCAGAAAACATAAATATGTGTAATATTCCTTTCAGATAGAAACAATTTTGTGGATGACGGCTTGAGGAATGGTTCCAAGTGGTAACGTAAACTCCTCTGAACAATGTGTAATTTATTTCGTTGTTGCATGTTGGTTCTTAATAAAGATAATTGTTGTATCGAAACACACAGTGTGGCGTAACTGTGATTTTAAATGAGGCCAGCAGGGGACACAGGGATTTAAGAGCCTCGTACTTCAAAGGTTGAATTGTAATGGTTGTGCGTGGTTGAGAATCAACAGTCGCAGGGACCAAGAGTACTGCGATTGTTGGTGTTCTGGTCGCAGTCTCCATGATCAGCAAGAACATGATAAAGACTTTCTTGTTTCAGAACTGCCTAAGTTTAACGCAATCTACTAGTCCTCTCTCAAGTTTCCAGTTGGGGAGTCCTGAGCAGGATACTGTGAATAGGCACGCTCTCCAACAAGCCATGAGGCCATTGCAGCACTCCACACTACGCTACTTCCAGCAGCAGCAGCAGCAACAGCAGCAGTCCCTGCAGGCCACTCTCTCGTCACTGCTGCAGTATCCATTGCAGCCCAGTACGTCGACCCTCGGACTGGAGAAACCCTGGATCTTCCCCACAAGTTCTCCTAACCAAGACAAACCGTGGTTACCACTGTCACCTACAGGTGGACTGCCTTCTCCCATACCCAATACAAATTCTCTGGAGAGAGCTGCACAGTTCCACAGGAACGCAGCGTGTAAGTCTTATTTCATTCTGTTCTGTTATAGACGGACTACAGAAGAAGTCACAAGAAGTAAGCACAGCGAATCTAGTAATTCAGTTATTAGTGTTTCAGGTTGACACAAACTGAAAGCTCACAATGAAGAGTGTGGTGATGAGGTTTGGATTCATAGGACAGAAAACGATGGTTCCAAATTTCCTTAGTCTCCTGTAAACACAGTAACATGTACCGGTGACCTCTTGTGAACACTGTCAAACTTCCAGGGTCCATAACTGGAGAGTTTCTGGACCAGCTGGACAGCTGTTAGTCTTATAGGCGTACTGTACTTCAATATATTTGCAGTAAATGAGGACGGATGCATAGAAAATTAAAAGTAAAATTGAAAATTATTTTGTATTAGCCATAAAAGATACCAGTCACTGGATTAGAAAAGAAGGCAGACTGTAATAGATGGGAGAGAAAAACTATTGTTCTACTGCCTGTGAGTTTAAACTTCTTTTACTGCAAGGCAAAACATTCAGTTCTTTCTGTGTCGTTTTGCTATGGCTGCGTTATCCTGCCAAAAGTAACAATATTTTGTTCAGTTCAATTGAGGTCTGAAAATATTTTTCACATATTTCTTTAGGATTTCTTGTTCTTAGCATGTGCCTTGGATAGACAGTCTTCCAATTTGACTGCCCGTGTGATGGTATTTCCCAGGCTGCAGCAGTGCTGAAGAGGTTCCATGAAAAAAATGTGTGTCTGTAGGAAATGTCTTTTGTAGGGTAGCGTGCTCTTGTGGAACTGAAACAAAAGTGTTTCTTGTTCTAGCTCTGTACGAAGCTACATGTTCCTGGAGTGGTAATCTGCCTCCTCGGACACAGAAGAACGTATCTTACTCTTGCAAGGTGCGTAATTACATGATGTGTTAGAAACAAGAACAGTTGGCCTCTGAACAGCGACGTAAAGAAGTAAAATATCAGATTAGAGAAATCGCTCCGAAAGGAGCGCGTTGCTCTAGTGTGTTAAAAATTACTAATGAAGATTTTTAGAACGTACAACTACATACAGAGAAGCATCACTAAAACATGTTAATAGTTATTTGTATTGCCGTGACTGACTTCCTGTCAATACACACGTAAGATTACTACACTGATTGAACATCATTTCCAATATTGTTTGTTCTTAAATATTGTGTGTATCGTTAAGCTTAAAGCTACCGTTAGTGTCTTATATTATGCACAAGACGACGATCTCCGTGGTGGCTTACATGCTGCTTCACTTTAAAATTGATTTTAATTGATCTTTGTAATTTGGATTACAATCTTCCATCATTGCTTCATCTGCAGCTTCCCCACTTAAAGTGGTGTGATGTGCACAGAACGTGGAGTTAACTGTTGGACTTATATTGTTTATGTTCCCAATTCTTTTTGCCACTTTTGTTGTTGTTTTGTGTTTTATTCATAAACATACAGAACATTTTGTTCGATTTTATATGGTGGATGAAAAATTAACGGAAGAGTGTTCATTCTGACCATTCTGTTGGACTTCATCATATACTATTATTCTGTTGTATTATTTTGATAACCTAATTTTGGACATTGGTTCTATTTCCATCTACTCTGTTGTCTGCTGGAAAATCAAGTGTCAGTGCAGCATTTCCAGCTGACAAGCCCTCACATGTTGATCTGTTATACCATTTTGTCATCAGGAATTAGTGTTGTAACGTGAAAATTATTGAGAATTTAAGTACCGAATATGTTCTCATTCTGTTGTGACAGATATTCCTAGGTGGTGTTCCATGGGATATCACTGAGTCAATGCTTGTGACGGCATTCAGGAAGTTTGGGTTGATTCGAGTGGAATGGCCTGGGAAGGACCAAGCAGCTTCTCAGCCCAAAGGTTATGTTTATATAATCTTTGAATCTGAGAAACAGGTAAGATAATTACAGTATCTGCAATCAAATAGTTCTGTTATGTTGTTTAGCTAGAAAAATTTGCTCTATAGCTTTGTAAGGAGAATACAGGAGGTTTTATTCAGTCACATGCATGGAATGCTTCTAATAGCCATCATTTTACAGATTTACTGTACATGTACGTTTATTACATTTCACGGATCCAGAAGTTAGTCAGACGACGACAGGATGTGAAATAAGTCATGATAATACAATACATATATACAATTCAGACTGCCGTAAAGATCTCGCATGAGTTAGGCAAAGGGTTCGCGTAAAGTAGTGGTAATGCTACAAATAAATCCATCCATTGTATACGGTACCCATTTATCGTGTATAAAGACAGAAAACCTTTGTGAGATGAAAATATTATGATAAATGTTAATTTGTTGAAAATGGCACGACTCATGTTCTCACACCTTACCAACATGTTACGTGTCATGTTATGTAATAACTCCGAATTTTGATACGGAACTTATGTACTACACGTAGCACGGTGTCTGTTTTCTTTGGAATAATCTATTACAGTACACAGAACAACATAACTGCCATGGTTCACTTTGCAATTTGTTTCTAATTTTTCTTCCTCCATAAGTCATTTCCGCGTCCGTGAGTCGACTTCTGCGTAGCTGCTCTCTGTCTGCCCATACTTGCATTTCATCTACCTTCCTCCATTCTTGCCTTCTCTACATTTCTCTTAACTTAGTCTCTTCACTGTATATTTTGTCTTATTGTGGGTCTTCTTCCATTCATCTTTATTTCCAAAAATCTTTTTGTTATCCATTCTTTTAACATTTCCAAACCATCTCTCTATTTGGTTTTGTATTTCCTTTTTTTTCTTGAGCTCTCCCCTAATGTGTGTCTTTCTGACTCTGTCCCTCTTCGTTGCCCCCACCATTCCTCTTCTGCTTGTTTACTTTCGTCTCTTAGTGCCTGAGCCACGTCTCTACTCCGTGTAATGGCGTCTTTTTAAGATGCACACTAAGACGAAATTAAAATTGCCCTTTCATCCAGATAATATTCCAAAGTTTAAATGACGTAGTAAGCTGAAATGTGTTCTCATACAGGTGAAGGCACTTCTTCAGGCCTGTACGCATGATGTCACTAGTGGTGGCAACTGGTACTACAGAATCTCTTCAAGGAAGATGAAGTCTAAAGAGGTAATGTTGATCTCTACCAAATTGAACTATTTCATGTGGCTTGTTTGAAAACGTCAGGATAATATTTTATGACGCACTGTTTGTTTCAGGTGCAAGTGATCCCATGGGTCCTTAGTGACAGTAACTATATAAAATCATCATCACAGAAGTTGGATGCAAAGAAGACTGTGTTTGTAGGTGCATTACACGGAATGTTGAATGCAGAGGGGCTTGCCAAAATCATGAATGATTTGTTTGATGGAGTTCTGTACGCAGGTGAATATGAAAGGCCCATGGCAGCAGAAGTTTGCATGAGTTCGTGCTTCCTGCCTGGTCATTTTAGGGTACCATTTTAAGGACCTGCTTCTGATTTTGTTTTTGTACTGCAGCATGTTATAGTTGTTGGGTCAAGTTTCAAATGGTACACTCTGTGTGAAGGTAAGAAAAGGATAACCTACTGCATAATCCCAGAGATGTGCTCATGAGAGAATAGGTAGCATCGAGGTCTTTTACATTGTAAAAGTGCACTCCAAATTCTGTAGGTAAATTTTATATTTTTTCATCACTACCTTGATGGTTCCTTGTTCTGATAACTTCTCATCTGGTAATGCTAATTTATTTAATATATACATATAAAGGCTTAAGCATTTTACTTTCCCAGAATTGCACTTAACCCTTTGAGTCCCAAAACATTG
>NW_019060981.1:18387-42091 GCF_000696155.1 Zootermopsis nevadensis
ATATGGCACCCCATACACAGTTTCTGTAATCAAGAGGGTACTGCCCCAAACTTCACCATTCTAGTTTTGAATGTGAAATATGCCATCAGATTTAAAGGAAGTTGATTGAATTGAGAAAAATCTCGCAGGATCTCGGTTTTAGGTGGAAAAGTACACGGACAAATGAGAGAACTAACTGAAAAATGTGACATAGTTTTTGCCCATATCCATTTCTACTGTAAAAGACTGATTATTGTACCTGCATGAGGAAGAGTAGGTTTCATTCAGTCTCTCGATGAAATGTGCAACAGCAGTTGTGAACATCGGTTAGAAACTCGGTTCATACCAAATTTGATACCCATTCTGGTACTAATTATTGACAATGCATCTAAAACATGAGATTCAGAGAGACAGACTGCCTACATCGAACTCCAATCAAGTGAAAATGAAGGCCTGGCTAATGAAAAGGAGCATCCCCATTTGGGATTCCATATTAACTACATGAATATATCATAACATCTGACAATTTTTATCACTATTAGCTTGATTTGCACAATACCTGCATTGATAGCGATCACTTTTTACAAAATGTGTAATATGATTATTTTTTCTATATATTTTAACCATACTATATGATGTCAACTACAGTTTAATAAAAATAACCTTTTTGTACCACTTGAAAATGTTTGGTGTTGACTAAAACATGAAGTGGTGAAAATAACTGAAATAATATTATTACAGCAGATTACACATTAGGATCCCCTTATTTAAGATTGCTTTTTGAAAGGTGAATGAATTGGTTGCTTCAAGCAGGAAGTACCTTCATTGCTTTAACTTTTGAGGGAAATTGCTTCATAAATGTGTGTTTTTGCAGGCATCGACACAGACAAGCACAAATACCCGATTGGCTCTGGTCGTGTCACATTCAACAACCCACGAAGCTACATGCGTGCTGTGGCAGCTGCCTTTATCGAGATTAAGACTAGCAAGTTCACAAAAAAGGTACAGTATCGTAATGGGCATAGGAGAGCCTTACTATAATTTAGAAATAAATGTTGCTGTTTTTTATGCTGTATTTGTAGTTTGTGGCATACGTAAGTGTTCATCATGTTGATTTCCATTGCTTGTACATGCCTGCTCTTTATATTTTTGTCTGGTCCATTCTTCCTTCTTCTGCAGTACAGGAAGTCATGCTCTCTGTATTTTATACTAACTAAACAAACTAGCTGCCTTAGTTAACCCAAAGGTTCATCACTGTCCCTGTCCTGGACCAACAAAATTCAGTCCCCTTCAACTCCTATCTCTCATATATCCTGCCTGACATCCTCCCATCTGTGTCTAGGTCTCTTCCCTTCAGGCTTCCTGACCAATACCCAGTGCATATCACTTGCCCCCAACCATCTCATTCTTCTCGACTTAATCACCCTGACAATACTGGGGGTAGGAGTACAAATTTTTAAGCTCATTATTATGCAGTTCTCTCCAGGCCCCATCGTCTTCTCCCCTAGTCCCAAATATCCTCCTCAACACCCTATTCTCAAACACCTGCAATCCATGTTCCTGAGAGTGAGAGGCCATGTTTCACACACACGCAAAACAACAGGCAAAATTATGTTTTGTATGTTTTAATCTTTAGGCTCTTAGAAATCGGATGGAAAGGCAAAATATTTTGCTAATTTTTATTAGTCCTGTATTCTGTGTTGAAGAATGTTTAAAGAAGGTATGTTGAACTTCATTATGATATTTTGTTGCAATGATTTTATTTTAATGCCAGACCTCATCTGTTCATATTCTTAAGAAGAATATTAGTTGTAAGATACTAGATATTAACAATGCAGATGTTCATCTTTATTTCTTAAAACTCGGTTTCTTGATGTGTAGATGGTTTTTAGTGAAGTGCCTTGCAGAGTAATAATTAATCAGCACTGATTTAATTCTAAATCCTTTCCACTGTTATTCGTGTGCAGTAGTGACACACAGCTATGGAACTTAGCTAACAGTCACTGCCACTGGCAGTTTTATTGCGATTACAAAGTGGACCTGCCTCCGTACAGGTTCAAGTGGACCCATACCTAGAAGATTCTCTGTGCTCATCCTGCAACCTGCAGCAGGGGCCTTACTTCTGCCGTGAGATGGTCTGTTTCCGCTACTTCTGTCGTAAATGCTGGCAGTGGCAGCACGCGCTGGACTCTATGCAGTCGCACAAACCTCTAATGCGCAACTCAAAGTCATCTGCAACTATGCAAGGCTTCAGTTCTCTTTCTGCTGGTAGAATATGCAACAACTGAGGAAACAGTGCGGTGTGTTGCAATGGAGTGCAGAAATCATTTTATCAAAGAATTTCTATTAATGCTTTAATATTCTAGTCTTTGATAAAACCATGGTCAGAAGAGAAGAAATGGATACAGGAAGTATCCTTGCTTTCATAACACAGATTTTGTCTTTGTTAAATATTAATTAGTAAGATTCTTAGTTCAATTTCTCATAAGATGAGAGAGAAAATAAGACTTAAAATAATTTCCATTCTCACAAGATGTTTAAAAGTTCCTACTATGGACAAAGCAATTTGGTCCATTTTTGTTTATTTATTAGGTAGGTACCTCTATACCATTTTCAGTGTTAGATTGAAATTATTTGAGGAAAGATGTTTTGAAACTTTCTCTGCTGTTCAGTATTATTTAACTGATTACAAAAGTTCACTGCCTTCATCACTCAGTAGTTATTAATGAAGGAGGTGTGGCTGTTGTAAGTAAATTTTGAATAATTTTAATGTTACCAAATTTAAGAAGCATTATAATGAATCTCTTATATATTCAGTTCCCATCTTTTCTTTTGCAGTGTTTTACCTAATTACAAGTCACTTCCTTCATCACTCAGTAGTTATTAATGAAGGAGGCATGGCTACTGTAAGAAAATTTTGAATAATTTTAATGTTGCCAAATTTAAGAAGCATTATGGTGAATCTGCTATATTTTCAGTTTACTTTATTTTTTTCTGGGTGTTTATATTTATTTTCAGTGTAATCTTTTATACTGACTTGTTCAGTGACCAGTGTGGTTTCTAATAGAAGGTTTTATTAAGAATATTTTGTTCATTGGGTTGTACAAAAGAGATGGGTTGAATATACATACATGTACACGGATGACACATATGACAGTACGGACATGATGAAGGTCTCACGATTCTTGGCAATGCATTTTGTGTGATACAAATGTTTATGAAAAATGTTTTATTTAGTTAACGTGTGTGTGTGTGTGTGAGCGCACATGTGCACATGCATATGTGTGTACATTTGTTTGTCCAACTTAATTTTGTACCTTAATTTATTTTGATACTGATCATAAAATTAAAATTATACTTCTGTTGCACTAATACCTCTGTTACACCCTTTTCTTTTATACACACAGTATGTGAACATGTGTTCAGATTGTCAATATTAACTACAGTACAGCTTCAAGTGTTCTATTTAAAAATAGAACAGTTTTCATAATAATCAAGTCTCAATTAATTTAAAGATAAAAGACAATTTTGAATAAGTTTAAACAAGGAAAAGCACTTGTATTGAGTCAAAATTAATAGTTCAACTACCTGTGTTGGTGCTTTCCTGATTACAAACCTCTGAACATTCCTTTCACAGTTCCTGTGATATTAAAATAGGTTTTGAATCTTCATGTACTCATTTTGATACCACTGCAATAAGATTTTTAGACCAGCTTACAGGAAATTGATTCCACATTCACATGTTTGGAATCTTAATCTGTTAAGTGGTCTGATTTTTGTATGCAATTCACAAATCTTCTAATACATCCATCAAGAAGTTTTTCTTTTTTTCACCTGAACTTGCAGGGTAATCCCATATGATTTCCTCTGTTACTCAAAGGAGTCCATCCTTGTGCACAGTTTTGCCCTTCAACTTAAGCATTGGAAGCTTGATACAAGTTTCCCTCACTGTTGTTATTCAGGCCTTAATATACACTAAAAGAATGTTCTTTAAAAAATAGCTAAAGATACAGCTTATGTTAACCTTCATTGTATGGATTTCAATTGTTGGATGGTTTAATGGTAGCATCATGCTACTGTGACAGCCAAATAGACCATGTGTAAGCAAGCAATGATGCACAGCCAATACATGTATTCAATCATGCCATGTTTGATAAATTAACAGAAATAACCCCTTTTCCCCCTCACATAACTACTTATAACTGATTCCCACATATAAATGTTCTTTTGTTCAAAGATGGTTTATAACAATATTAATTGCAACATGTTTCTTTCTTTGTGAAAGTTGGTATGACAATTGTGAAACAAAAAGAACTGGTAATTAGGAATACCATACAGGAGATCTTGTTGAACATGTAGTACTTCTTTGAGGTTAGGTAGGATTTGAGGTTCTCAGTGGCGAGTATAAACATGGCTGTCTTGTGGGTTGTGTGCCATGTAATCTAGTAAAAGTTTTCAACATTTCAGAAGACCTTGCTGCCATCATCAGGGCATTGATGGAGGTAGCAAGGACCTCTGAAATGTTCATAAACTTTTACCAGACTACACAACAACACAACCTAGAAGACAGCCATCTTATTTCCATAAGGTTGCCTTGCCTACAAAAGGTATCATAACCCTACATTCAATGAATACAGAGTACATGTTAAAATAAACATGTAGGGTTTCACAAATTCAGTCTGCATTTATTTTTTTTAAATGGTTTCATGTCCTTGGCAGACTTGATTGGCCATTAGCATCCAGAAGTAAGACTTGAGCTTCAATATTAGGTTCCAGTCTAAAGTTCCTACTTTTCTGGGAAAAGTAACGTTGACATGGACATAGAAAATGCAATAAGCAGTTTTCATTTTGTAATGAACGTAGCTAAATATTCAGTTCCATCTTTATTCATGTTACACAGCTCCTTGCATATATATGATAAATGAGAGTCCACATGACAGTCTACAATATTATGCTGATAATGATATTCACAGAACTTCCAAGTTTGTGGAGGTAGCCAGAATTTCTATTTCCAACTTTAAACATTTGTTTAACCATCCATGAATAGTTTCATTAATTTTTAAAACAATTTTACTAATGTTTTCACTAGTAGTTAAAAAATGCTGATGGTAACACGTATTAATAGCATATAACAATGTATATGATCAGTACTTGTCATTAATAATGCAAGGAGGGAAGCAGTATGTTGAGGTTGTACTGTGTGAAAAATACCGTCCAGTTAAAAAAAAATTGTATTTGAAATGTTTTGACCAAAGCTAGAATCACAGGTGCCTGCTATTTACTGTAGTTTAATCAGACTGTTACAGAACCATTTACACTTCTTAAAAACTAAAGATCAGATTTCCTGCACTGCTACTGCTGATAGTTTTGCGCTAGCATTTGCGTGCAGGCCCTTCCTCTTACTGGTGCTTATTTTTTGGAGAATGGGATAGTGCACATTGGTAATAAACCTTTCATTAGTCAACCTCTTAATGTTAATGAATACTCGGTACATGAAGTGTAAAAGCAAGGTATCTAGTTGGTCTGTATATACTTCAGAAGTCATAGCATCTTACAGCACTTTAAACACTGGATGCATTCTTAAATATGTTGTATTGAAAATTAAATATAATTATTCTTCATTTTATATCCTTTTAACAAGTTGAAGATAACATTCACCAATTTCTTACAGTGGTGACTTGCATAAAGTTGACCGAATGGTTTGCTCATTGTGCCTTTCACCATGAATATGTTTTAGAGTATTTGTGCATGGAAGCTTAAACACTTTTCCCACTGGACATAAAATTAGGTACCAGCTAAGAAGTATTGACCAATTACCAATTTATTTCTCAAATAAAGAAAAGGATGTTAACTGGTGGCCTTTATGTGACCAGAACTAATGTCTGGTACTGAACTGTATATTCCATGCCTCTCTCCCCACCCGAACAACGCTAATGCTCCACTTTTTGATACTTATTCCATTTGTATTCAAACTCTAGAGTTTGTTTTTAAATTTGTTCATCTAAATAATTTTACTGGCTTGTCAAAGAACCACATTTCCCTGCATCATATTCTTATTTGTCCTTCTAAAGCTTCTTTACACACCCTCTTAGTAAATGTTTTTTATCAACATACATGTTGCACTTCATTCACATTTATGAAATGGAGCATATTGGCAACATTTCATAACCAGATTCATAATTAAAAATTCCACATACATCATGGCTCTACATAGCATCTTCCGCATCAGAGTAAGGGTACTTCTACAATGCTAAACTCCCACTGTGTTACAAATACAATGGCTAACTACAGATTGCTTTTTGGTAGTCATGTACTTTCTTTCTTCAATTAAAATAAGCTGTGGCATCTTTTAAACCGTATTAGTATATCATGAATACAAAGATATTATGACTGATCAATCTTTCACCATAATTACTGTCTGAACTGGATTAAAATTGCTGAATTTACTCATGATCACAAGATTATAACACCATATTTTGTGGTGCTCATTATTGTTACATAAAATTAACTTCAAATGAAGAAATGTGTACAATTTTAAAAGGATAATCATACAAAAATAATTTACATTCTACCAATAATAAATACTAAGGAAAGGATTCCCTTTAAAATATATATATTTGTCAAGGATGAGTTTGGAAAATGTAAAGAAATTATATATTTGAGAAACAAGTTTTTAAAATGTCAGAAATAGGTGCCATTGGTCAGTTCCTGGCTTGGGTGTATACAGTACCAGTGTTGAACAACTATCCTACTGGATGGCACTATTTATATAGTGATGCTAGAAAATCGTAAATGCATCTTATATTAAATAGACAAATTTTGAAGTTTACAATCTTTTAAATGCTAACTTTCATTGGTTTTATTTTAACACACTGTAAGTTTATATAATAATTATAATACCAATCCAGTGACTTTTATTTTTAACTGTGCAGCAAATATATAAAAGTGCACATGAAGTTGTGTGAAATGTGTGGAGTTTTCCTTCCATGCTTTTATGGCACAAAATCACTTAGGAGAGAAGAAAAGGATTTTGATAAATAATTCTGATCTCATTTAAAATACCATTTATATAATCTATGCTGTTACTTAGCTTTACCTGAGCTGTAATGTGATTGTAAGAAAGAAATGGTTTTAGTTATATTATGTGATAACATTTGTTGTAAAATGTGTTTTTTGGAGGATTTACATAAGGTTTTCATAAACATGAATGCTTCATGTCAAGATTAGTATATGGTAAAAAGATTTTAGTTATGAATGGGAAGTTGCATTGTAAGGATAAAGGGGGAGGAGGAGGAGGGTGATATAATAATAATACATTCACATACATAATTGGATGTATGCAAGTATGACACTCATTTAAAATACATTACATCAATGATATATGCCAATATATTTAGCAAGGTATTAAATATATAAAAATAAGTGTACCAACTGCTTTTATTATATTTATGAAGACAACTTTTACATACATAACAATAAGTTTTAGATTTTTGCAAGTTTTAAAAACTTTACACTGAAATGGCATGATGACATTTTCTGTTTTCATACACAACCTTTATCACTGAATCCACAAACTGCACCGAGGTTTGAAGCAAAAATAAAACTGCCTCCACGTGTATTGTCAACAAAACTCTAATGCCAAAGTGATCAGTATATGTATGTTAAAATTGATGAATATTTTTGTGTTAAAGCAAGATGCAATTTTTAAAGGTAATTTGAAGATTTTTTTTAATTTCCATAAATGTTAATTATACCTGTTCTTTTAAACTACAGAATGTTGTACAGTGCCTTGAAACGTCTGCGTATTCCTGTGTTTGGTTTATTTTGACTGCACTAAATTAGTTGTTTTTTTGTGCACATATGGGGAAACTGATTTCTACAGACAGTGTACTACATCCGATAAAAAATTAGCTCTCCTACAGTTTCTGTTACAGGATGAAATCATATTTTAACTACCAAACCTCTGTCATTTTAGGAGATGCCGCACTCAAATGGACATTTCAAAGTAATTTTTACCAGAGTTTATCATTTGTGTAAACTGTTCACTTCAAACCAACTCATATCCATAAATTATTAATGTATGCTGTTCTTAATTTTAAATCAACACAAGGGCACACCCATCAGGATAATAGTTTTATACAAACATACAAAGAGAAAAGGCACGATGTCTGTAAAGGGAACCTCCACAAAGATGGCTCAGTCCTTCAGAGTTCCTGTGTGCATATTCCCTGGATCTAAATACTGATGGGGAATATGCATAAGGAAACAACTTGGACAGCTACAGGAAGCAGTAAGCTGCCTTACTGTTATGATGCATGATGTTCTTTCATAAGTCTGATGCTCACTTAGCTTCCACAATACAATTTCAAAGCTGATACTGCATTAACTCCGCATAAACATCACGCTTCACTAGTATTCCCTTACGGTCGCATATCACTCATTAACCTGCTGCCATTGTCAAAGAATTCTACTGCAACAATTAGACACTAAACTCGCTGTTCAGCTCTGACATTCTGATCTCAGTTACAGGTTCTATACTTGCACCAGAATAATGTTTGAAAGTGTGCCCGCATCTCCTACGATGACATGCAGAACTGGTCCCCTATTAAATCAGACTTATATGTAAAGTCGTGGACTATTTTATTTTAGACAAGTTACTGAGATGTGCCCTACTGACATGTTATTACTAACAGTTAAGCTGAATATTAAGACTTAAGTTTGCTGCAGTAATCTGTTAAGGTACAGTTAAATACTTCTTACCATAAAAATATTGCTAAGAACAAACATATGACAAGGGCAGTATGAAACATTGAACTGTAATTATTGTAAAGTTACAGAGAATATAAATAATAGTAACTTATTATATTCTGTAGAGAAGTAAACTGCAGCAGCTCCTTCATATAAAAAGTTGTCCTCATTCAGTAAAACAGTGTCACAGTAATAGCAACAGCTTGTTTATTGCTTTCAGGAAGATACTGTAATAGAAGTGTTCATTATTCTCAAACATTGACAGTTTCTGTGATTTAAATAGCACTGTAAATCCCAAAGCAGTGCTACTGCCAGTGATTTTAAATATTTATGCTCTTATTGTTTAAGGCAGGGGAATGTTTTAAAAAGCCGAAATGAAAATTTCTCTTAAAATAAAGTCTGACAAAAATACACTGCATTATTCTTAATATAACTAAACCTGAATGATGAAAAGATCCAAAATGGAAACAAGCTTTTATAAAGGATGAATTAAAAGTCCACTGTCCTCACACTTTCAGGATGTTGACATTACAATAAGAGTTAATATTGTTTTACTAAAACTATTTCATTTATACATTGTGATAAACATACAACTGCAATAAAAGGTTTACTTGATACTTTAAATTTTAAAATATGGTTTATTAACTCTGAGATCTAACTTAAAATTGCAAATGGTTTAGTTGTAATTTATTTAATGATTCTGTCAGTAGCTAAGACTGTGATGAAGACGAATTGGAAAGCATATGGGAGTGGTCATGGCCTAACTCAAGGAACTATCCTGGCACTTGCCTGGAAAAACTGAGGAAAACCCTCAAGTACACACACCATTCCATAATTCCATAGCTGGTTTTGGGCCAAGATATGAATCTCAGAGCTCCTGAATATGAAACAGGAGAGCAGACCATTTGGCTATGATGTTTGGTCTAATTATTCTTTTCATTTCTTATATATTAATTGTATTATACAGTATATAAAATAATATAATATTCAGTCTTTGACACATTTGTAGGAAGGTATGGGTCACAAAAATGCAGCATAGTACTCTTATTGCAGTGACTGTCAAGTGCGGCACTTAATGGAGGTGAAGCTCCACAGAATCTCAGTCTTAATAACAGATGGCGGTCAGTGGTTGGTTTCATGCTCTGACCACTTTACCCCTCTTCCCCAAGGAAATATATAAAATGATTACAGAACAAAAACTGCTGTTTTGAATACTATGTGATCCTGCCAGCTAGGTATTCAAATACTGGGTTGTTACAGGACTCATTTTAATAGGCCCAATGTTTTTATCAGATAGTCATCATTACAGTAGAAAATTAAAATATACATTCAACTAATGTGAGAAACCCATGCTTCAGTAAGTCTCTGGTATAATAAAGAGTAATTGCTCAGGCAAAACATGGCTTCTATTTTGTCTTTTGGTTTCCTACTATTCTTTGATACAGACTGATAATGGATGTTATAGGCTACTATTCTTTGATATGACTGATACAGACTGATAATGGATGTTATAGTGCCCAGTGCTCCACAGTGCCATTTCTGCAGTTTCCCTGCCCATAGAAATCCACCTGGTAGACAGTTGACGGCTTGAGCTAAATCACCACCGCATCGAAGAACAGTCAGTAGCTGATGACGTTGCTGAGTTACCAGCTGCGTCATGACAGCACTGATACATGAAATGAAAACAAAAATTTACAGTTAGAACTTTAATATGTCCCAGGATCATTATTTTGTTTTTAACAGATTTTACCTGGTGTTACTGATATCTAAATTAGTGAATCCCATACTGCCTGTAAATTCTGGTAACTCCTAATAGGTTGTAGACTTCTGAGGCTGTAGGTGACTTACAGCTGCTTTCCAAAATGATTCAGAACAGTCTTAAAAGTTAGGCTGGGGTCAAGCCTTGTGTGCATAACAGTACCTGCCTGTTTCAAGAGCAGCTCCGCTGTGTCACCTTCCCATCAATACAGGCTTAAAATTGATACCTGTGATTTCCCAGAATGCTGTTCTGTTAGAGTAATGATATATTATCATCACAAACCTCCAGATTTAATGTTATCATTTTGTTTAAAACAGCTATTACTTAATTCCATCTCAAACTATGTGACCATGAAGTTCACTAATTTATGTACTTACTTGGCATCACTGTCAGTGCCATTTAAACAGCTTCTTTGATACTGCAGAATATGCATGCATCTCAGAGCCCTAGAAAAACAACAGATATGAAGCAGTTAGCAGATTCTTGCAAAACGGTCTTACACAGGACAAAGCATATATAGGAAAATATATTAAGTTACTTCTTTATAAAGCCATAACTTTATACCAAATACAAAAGACTGAATAAATGTGACATGGCAATATAAACATTACTCACCAGACAACTATATT
Organism: Zootermopsis nevadensis; assembly: GCF_000696155.1. The sequence continues at coordinate 29,503 of NW_019060981.1, forward strand.
ATTTGAAAAATATGTATATGAAATGCTTTTACACTCTTCAGTTATGATTCTTCTATTTCCTTAGTACAGAAACACAGAAAACCAAAAATTCAAACTTGTTAATACATATCACCAACCTGTTTGTGTTCTTAATAAAGAAAAGAATGTTTGATAATGAGCCATATGATCCTTTCTTACATTTATTCACTCCCCGCCCAAACAACACACATGCTCCACTCACTTTTTATATACTTATTCCATTAGTGTTAACACTCTACAATTTGTTTACAACTTCAGAGATCTAAACAACTGTACTGACTTGCCAAACAATCACATGTCCTGATTAATGTTCTTTCTTCTTGTCTGACAAAAATATATATGCACATGTGGACATACACTCATGTATATTAAACACATATGCACACACAAGCATGTCCATAATTTTAAAGATCTGAAGATGACCGAACTATGTTCTTACTTTATGAAACTCAGGTACAGTGATACAGCCCAACAGACAGTACAGGCAGTCCACCAAGATGTGCTACGAAGTGAGACAATTCTATGGTCAGATGCCCAGGCAACATGTTCTAACGGAAAATACAGCTGATCAGCTGCATTTATAAGAATTCCAATTATTCTTGTCAACTTATCAGGCTCCTGTAAAGATAATATTAGTAGAGTAACTATTCACTTTATCCCTACAAAATGTCTGCGAACAGGTGTACTATTTTACTCGACCTCTTTTCCCAGTCCGTATGTCAGTGTATAATTTAGCATCGGTATATCGTCAAACAGACGAAGAATAGTTCGGCAAGCACTAAGTTGACCACTTATGGAGTCTAATTTACGTGCAGTTTCTTCAGAAGACACGAATGCTGCAGCTAATTTTGTTGCATACGATAACGTTCTGATCACTTTGTCTCTACCATTATGTGTGCCCAAAAACTTCGACATATCATCAATATCCATTACAATTTATGAAACGCAAACTACCAGTCATTAATAACCATTAGAATCTGTGATCATTACACAGCTTTTTTACATTGCCCAACCAATGACGAAAGACTGTAAATGTAAACGTCATTCGTTACCCTATATTCATTTATTCATACATCCATTTCATAACCTATTTACATATTGAATTATGAACCATCGAATGATAACAGGGAAGATGATTAAGACTATCGTGTTTGGGCAAAATCCATAATTCAATATGTAAATAGGTTATAATATGTAAGTATGAGTGAATGAATGATACGAGATGTTTCGAGAGCAAAATTCAGAGGCCATTTCTCACCCAAGACTCTCCTGATTCACTGCTTAACTGCTAGATTGCTCTGGCAGTCAAATCAGGTGTGAGTAGAAATTGTGCAGTCAGTGGACTAGTCAATCACTACTCCTAAATGCACGCTCTAAAGACTATGAAACCTCCGAAAGGAGGCCCTATGCTCCACTTAGGAGATACAGGAACTAAACTTTCTTTACGACTCACGATATTACTCAGTTCATAATTTGTACAGATAATGCCCTACGCTGCTGTTCCTTGTTTCCGTGACGTGAAATTCTTCCTAAACTTAGTTACGCTTGGTCTGCCTCACTGTAGCAGTTTTCGAAGAGTTCGTACATAGGAACTGTGTTTAATATGAAGTCATCTACAATCTCTGTTCCCTAGCAAGAAAGTTTGTTTGTCGTGAAAGTGTGCATTACTGACTATTTAGACTTCGTCCATCTTCTGGCCTTCACATTTTATTGACATTATCTTCACCAGTAACAGGCGTTGGATTCATCACAGCCCGAAACCACCGACTTCCCAATAGTTTTATGACAGATCGGAGTAGATGGCAGCACAATATAAACGTCACTCATTGAGTTTCACTGACAATGAACAAGATGTAGGTAAATTGTCATTAAGGAATGTCCCATGTACTGTACTCTGTGGAACAGTTGTGCCAACCTAGAACTAATAATCGGTATTTTTAGGTTAAGTTACTGTTTGGCTGTCTGCATCGGCTAGTTGGTGGGTAGAAAGTAGCTCATATGTGCCGGATCGTGCAGAGTGCAGACAAGTGTTCATGATTTAATGTAGCTATTATTATTGTATTTTATTCTGTATAATGATGATCCGGTATGTACCCTGGAAAGGATGGCGTGTTTTGTTCAGGATCAGTAATCCAATGCAACCTTCAAGTTCTTCTGCTCCAGCCACTGTTGGTCTCCGTCTTACTCCATGCTCAGAATCTACAACTAAGGTAGTTGGAACTTCAGTTGATGTATCATCGACAGTTGTCTCGGCACCAGAGGATCAGACACATGACACCAGTACATCAGAATCCAAATCAGTGCATGTAGTAAACGAGAGAAAAAGTAGTATAGTAGCTGCAGCATTTGCTTCTTTAAAAAGAGTCGAAGTACCCAAGAAATCAACCCAGTCGCTACATGAAAGTATTTCTGCAGCAGATTCAGTGGAATCATTGCTGTCTATAGCGGAGTCACCACTGGTGTCACGCAGACATGCCTTACAAATTGTTTCTCAGCTTGCTGATTGGACTGCTAGTGGGCATGTCAAGCTGTCAGACTTTGAAACAGATACTCGATTTCTTAAGTTGTGTCGATTATTGGGTCGTGGATTACCTCATGGTTCACCGACGTTGTGGAAGGAAGCATCAGGGAATGGAGATCTGGCCGTTGTGCTTGGAGTCACAGGAGAAGACAAAGCTGCCAAGCTTGTGGCAGGCATCTCTCTGAGTCAGATGATTAGGGTAAGCGAAAATTTATGTGTAAAAATGGAATTGGGGTACGAAGTATTGATTTTAATAGCATGTTGTGTCAGGCAGGAATAAGTTGCAAGTGAAGAATTTATGATTTTAAGAAGATTGTTTGATTGGAGAGAATAATTTGGGTAATTTTCATAAGTAAAAGTGTAAACAAAATTCAGTGTCAGGTAGGTAAGAATGAGTACATTTGTAGTTCTGATTCTGTGCCCCCTTTTTCATCAATATGTGCCACCTTACCTGTGAAATGCTATCTACCACATTTGTTTTGCAAAATTGAATACTGACTAACTGTCTGCATGTCATGTATAAGAAGAAAAATAAACAATAAAACTTATCACAATGTTTTAGAAATAGGAGAGACTGAGAAAAAACATGAGCTTGAACCTTTTTAGCTCACATCCACATAACAACATAGACTTGATTCAGAATTTCTTTTATTTGTATTTATTAGATCCAACACAGACATAGTGTAGAGAATTTATAGTTTGTGGAGTTAAGTGAGATGTAAGCAGTAATTAAGTGTGTTTACTTTTTAACTGGTCTTATGCTGTTAAGCGAATGTCTGATAAAATATAGTGGTGTTTTATGTGTCTCTTTTGTTAGTGTTTTGTTTTTTAACACTCACTTGTTCCACATCCTGATCTGTGATGTACAAAATGCATAAAAGTAATATAATTTAAAAGTAGTGTAACCTGACCTGTAATTGGACAAATACAAAAGGATATTCAATAAGAGAACTTTGTTACAAGCACATGTCTTCCAATAAGCAGAATTGGTCACCATATTGTTATAATATGCTATAAAACACAATGTTCACAGCACTCACTCATGATTTATAATATTTAGGTGAATAGAATAGAATTTATTTACATTCCATGGATCCTTCATAGGCCTAAGCCAAGGATGTAGAACAGGTCATAGCACAAATACAATACTAGTTTCTAGTACAAATAAAAAAATACATAGTTATAACAGCTATTGACAGATTTTTGGAACTACAGTATTACAGGAAAATAATTATTATGAGAACCGGATATTATGATGTTACTAGTTGTTTTAACAGATCTTCACTAGCTCAGTGGAGCAGAGATGCTATTAGTTACTGAGATAGTCAAGAAATTGCCTGCCTTTTATGCAACCTGAAAGTTTATTTTGATGTTTACACAAACCACACCCTTCAACTTTTGTTTCTTTAAGATACATTTTAATATTATCCATCCAACTATAATTAGTTCTTTCCATCATGAACAAACAGATCAGTTTTAATAAATTGTATGAGAAGTCCATTACCATTGTTACCCTTACCATGCACAAACAACTGTGGCATATTCTGGAACAGCAAAATGACTGACTGCAGTCTGGGCATATGCTGACAATGTCCTCCTTACTATGGCATTCGGACTGGACCCAGGGCCAGCCCTGCCTCCAGTTCAGTGGGTATTGTCTTCTATTCATAAGGGCCAAAATTTCATACTGCTCCCTTCCCTTTAGAGGGGATAAGCTGTAAAACATGTGGAGCTTTACTGCCACACCCTCAGTGGGCCTCTGTGGTGTGGTGTAGTAGGAAACTTTGCCTATTACTTTCACCTACAACTAATTTATCCTGGTGGTTCTCTAAAGGTCTGTCATATTTGTTGATTTATTGAACCAATGTTACATTGAACATTATTTGTTTCCATGAGTATTTTTATGTGATATACACCATGTTCTGGTAGTTGGCTGTACAGATGATTTGTTATTAATATAATGATGTATTTTTTAAGATTGCTGGTAGCAGTTAGGATTGAATTAAGGACCTAAGTGAATTCAGTTTTGGGTGTAGAACAAAGATTAAAATGTGTTAAGCAAAATACCAAGTGATTTAGCTTCATAGGTGTGACAAATGTTTTCAGATAATGTCATCATTGGCACAGAAGCAGCGTCGCTCAACACCATTGCTGCGTTCATTGGCGTTCAACTTGGCAAGACAGAGAGAGAAATTTAATATAAAGGACTGTGCTGACTTGTTGTATGCTATGGCAACACTAAACTTCCCAGATGACTTGTTGCTAGAGAAGACTTGTGGAGATCTCTGTGAGTGTGTAGAATCCAATCACAGGCCAGCTGTCATTGGTTCTATCCTGACAAGTCTTGGTCTTCTAAGATATAAAAACACAGGTAAATGTCAGAATGTTTTCTGTTTAAGCACATTCATAGCCAAGTCTGATTATAGGTTGTGTTGTGTAGACTTGTGGGTCTGTGCCATTGTTCTGTAGGAACATGCTACATTCCTCTTCAGGGTTAAAGTGATTGTGACTAGGATGTTTATAGGTTATGTAGGAATTGGTAGAGGATTTGACCAGTGAACACAGCAAGATGGCTAACCATAGCCATGGGTGGGGAGATGGAGCCTAGTCTGTGCTTGTAGAATTGGGAAATAGGAATGACCAGGGGAGAAGATGTCTTGCTCCTAGAGAGACCCTTCAGACCTTTCATTAAGGTATGAATGTGATACTTCCATGATCTCCTCATGGAGAAGCGATCGATCCCCTCTGTTCGTGTTGTTATGAGCGCAGCCTCTCTATGTTGCTTCCCTGACAGTTCTGTCCGTACATCTGGATTTCTTGGCCAGGATACTGTCGACATTTTGCAAGATACTGTGGCCCAAATTAATGCTAAGTTCAGCCATGGATGACAAAACCAGATATGGCAATGGTGCTCTTTAGCCCTGGTCTGAATGTAGAAAGTTAAGTGCTTGCACGCCCAGTGTTTTAGGGCTTGGTCATTGGAAACTGGAGATTTTATTTGCATGATGCTGCCATATTGATGATGTTCTTTTGTGGCATCATACTAATGTGGTGGAAGGTGGTCTTAAGTGATGACAGTTAAGGTGAGATTGATGACTGAGCTGAATTTTATGTGCTAATTGATGATTTTAGTGATTAAAATGAAATCCTGTTCTACATGTTGTCTGGGTTAGCAGATGAATTGTACTGGAACTAAAGAATATTTTGCATATGATTTTGGATATAAATTTTTTTTTAATGTGTGATTCATTCTTTGCTTATTTAACAACACTTCTTCAGCTCCACTGAGTATGTATTATCAAGTGATAGGGTGATTTGTGAATGACTGGTAAGGCTGGAAGAAAGCTGCTGTGGCCTGTTTGGTACAATCCAAGAGGGACTGGGGAAAACCAGGGTGACAGAGGAGGAAATATGTTTTATGCTGGGTTTATTTGTACTATTGGGCTAATTCAGAAGCCTGCACTCTGATCACATATCGCCATAAAGTGGTTTCTCTCAACATTCAATTTTTGTGATATAATCACAAGAGAACACCTGGAACTGATACATCATTTTCTTCATTACGCTGATGATAAAAACAAACAACATACGAGTGTCAACATGCTTTTCAAGATTTTTAGTGCAATTTTACATCTAAATAAGAATTTTCAGGATTTGTTTCTGGAAACCAAGACATATCTGTAGATTGTAGATGAATCTATTTAAGTATGGAAAGATTGTCTGTTATCCAGACACTGCCAAATGAGAAAAATCCAAGGTACAAAGATGTGCACTTGTACAGATTATGGAAATGGGCAAGCATGATGTGTTTGTATAAAGTGTGATATCAAACTGCTACAGATGGCTTTACATCTAGAAAAATCTACTTGTAAAGTATGCTAACTGAATTTCATGTGCATCTATTCACTACATCTTCATCAATTTGTTGAGGAAATCACACAGCTTGCATACCAGATATTGAATTGTAATTGTAAGTGAGAACTTCAGGCCTTTAATATTTAAATCTCCTACAGCCATGGGGAATGGACCTTTTAAACATCTGCTGTAACTGAAGTGTCATATGCCATGTTTGTATACTGCACTGTGGCACTATATTTCTGTTAATAAGTGGCATCATCATGCAGACGAGAATGTGTCGTTGTTAGTGAAGAGTGGCAGTATTTATGGTGGTGTATAACCACTGACTCAGATGCGTATGGATAGAAAAATAAAATGTAATGTGATTTATGAGAGCTGAAAAATTATGCTGTTTTGGGTTGCTATACCAGTGATCTGTTAGATTAACATGTACGTACCTGTGTAGCCACACTGTATGAAAATAGGACGCTTGCTTTAATGTATTGTTTCCGCTTGGATGTGAGTGTGTGGAGTATGGTTAGTGTGTATCATGGAATGTGAATTAATTTAAGAAGATTTTGTAAGACTTTCAGGGTAGCTCAGTCAGTATAGTGACTGGCTAAGGACTGGATGACCGGGGTTTGATCCCCGATGGGGGCAGAGGATTTCTCCTCTAGCCTCTGCCAGAGTCCAAACTCAGCAGCACAGGCTGAAATGATTGTGTTAGGACGTTGGTGGCGTTGTAAGGTTACATAGTAAACAAGAAAACATGCTGAAAGTTTCTGATGCAGATTGCTGTTCAAGGGTATATAGTCTACTTGCAGCACACCAGCACACATCCATCCTACTCTTGGCCAATGAGTGCAACAGTCAAAGAACAGTCCGTAGAAGCCCCGTTCACCTGACTCATTGGAATCCAGTGGATTGCGTAATGCAACCATTGAAAAGTATTGTTTCCAGTATGGCATCTTGTCATTGGTGAACTGCTGGATAATGTGTATTGGATAAGAATGTGACTGCTGTGCATTACTGTAATTTAAAACAGTACAGGCATATTATAACAAACTGTTGTTTCCAATTCAAATACCATCAGATACAGTAATCAGTGAATTTAGTCTTGAATTTGGTCTTCAGTGCAGATGTTGAGATGAGGAAGAACTTGCCAGGTACTGACAGTTGTTTTCTGTTATCAGAGGTCCTGGATGCATTGGTAGACTGGGTGGTGTGCCATGTAGATGTTTGCAGACCACATGATTTGACAGCCTTGCTCCTGACACTGGCCACTGTATTCCACACACCAAGCAATGCTGATCATCTCTTTAATGTAAGTTTGAAAGATGTTTGGTGTTGTTGGTGCTGGACTTCCAGGCTCTGCTTCCAGGGAGGTAGTTTGTTGGTTAGTTAGTTAGCTGAAAGATGTATGTGCATTAGCCAAGTCCCCTTGTCAGTGGCTCCCAGAATTGTGTAGCTGCTAACAAGAAATACCTTGGAGGCATCTGTGTCTGATATGTCTTTGTGCCATCAGATTCACTTCTGTAGCCACCAAGTACTGCATAATGCAAGTGGCAGAATTCAGAAAAATATATACTCTGTTGAGCGTTATTATTGACTAGAATAAAAGTTAAACTCTGGCCTGGCTGTAGTAAGCCTCCCCTCTCCTTTTGGTTCCTGCACTCTTGCCCGGTGCTCGTTTTCTCTCCCGCTGCTCCGGCCATGGTTCTGCCGTAATTGACCGATTCTTATATCTGAAAGTGATCCCTCACATATGGCTTACTCATCGCCACCCTAATGATGGAGGCAGCAAATATCTATGAAATGTTTGTAACCTTCTGCAACTCAGAAGACAGCCATCTTTACTTCACATTCATTCCCAACTTCTTGTACTGTAGGGTCGACCTTGTTACTGGGATGCTTATTCGTTATTATGATGTTAAGGTATGACTGAATCTGTTGATGAAATTAATGAATTTACTAGATAGTAAGGCAGCAAATCATGTTTCAGGTGATATTGCCTCATGTGACAGTGCAAGATCTGCCAAGTCCATCGGCATGGCTGGATGTGGTGTGGTCCCTCGTTGTGCTCGAGCAGGCCGCTACGCAGCACGTAGCCTCTGTACTTGATCCTAACTTCTGCATCAAACTGAGTGTTGATACAGGTCTGTCTACTGCCAAATTTGAGTTCTCATTATTTTATCAGAGTGTGCCATTTTAAAACATGTTTTATAAGTTGACTCAGTTTACTGGAGAGATTTAATCTCAATGCGTGGGTACCAAAGAAAAGCACCATAGAGTAAAAATCACAAATTGATGTTACTGTGTTTAAAGATTTTGGGTTGAATGTTAATTTAGATAAATGTGTGGTTACAAAAAGATAATGTAATAATCATGAAATAAAAGAAGTGGAAAGCTTTAAGTAATGTGGAAGTAAAATAATGAGTGATGGAAAGTTTAACCTCTTGCGATATCTCGGGTTTATTTTTGCAAATAAGTAAGTATATTTCTGTGTGTGTGTGCATTTACTTGAGTTAATTCAGGATAATATTGTTTGTTCCTTTCTGTTATTACTGAATTGCGTTATTTTGGGAAATAACTGAGTGTGTGGTATTCGGACAATAGTGTGTGTGGTCAGTGGCGCATAACATTTGTTTGAATGAACGTTAAGAGGTTTAAGATAGCTGTCTTCTGGGTTGTAGCACTGTGTAATCTGGTAGAAGTTTACCGACGTTTCAGATGTCCGTGCTACCTCCATCATCAGGACAATGAGTGCCAGGAAATCCTCAAATCCTACTTAATCATAATACTTTTATAAACAAAATGTTGTACATTACAAAAAAAATTGCTTCAAAACACAGGCCATACTTTTATTTTTGTGAGTATAAAGATGAAATAAAATATATGATTTTTTTAATCATATTATCAGGAAAAAAAAGAGTAAAGGGAAGCAGTTAAAGAAGAAACCACAGAAATAATAAGATACAAGAAAATTGTACCACTATTGAGGGACATGCTGTGGGAACAAGAAATGCGTATATAAAAGTTACTACATGCTTGGAGCAAAAATGTTGACATGGACCAAAGCAGTTACCAGATTAATAGCAGCAGAGATGCAATTTTAAGAAGTACATAAGGGAAAACCAATAGGGGTAGAATAAGAAATTAAAAAGTTAGAATCTAATGTTAAACACCTTCGAAGATAGACTTAGAACACAATGAAATGGTGCGGACATATTTTAAAAATAAATGAAGATAAAATTCCAAAGAAGGTTTTGATGAAGATGAAAACTAAAGGAAGACACCCAAGAGGGAGACTAAGATCAAGGAAGATGTGACACAGAGGGAATGAACAGGGAGCAGAATTCAGTGGGACGTCAGTGTCTGGTCTGCACTGATGATGGTCGATTGTTGGCCACAAACGGGATGATGATTGTCGAGCTATCAAGAAGTTCTCTGTTGTCTGTCAACTTGAGTAACTATTGAGGAATGCTGTTAGCTTCTCATCCGTACCATTCACCCATACAGGCACCTCTCTAAATACCATGTGTCTGTATAACGGTATACTGATATATTTCTGGTTAGGGTGTTTTATTGTAATTATTTTATGTTTGTTTCCAGATGGAAAAATGAGGATGAATGTGGCATCAAAATTGAAGCTTCTAAATATAAATGCAGCTGCACAGTTAAAAATCCCAGGATACAAAGGTTTGTTCATATGTCGCTAACATCAAATTTTCTATGTACAACATATGATTTCTTACTACAAGTAATTGTCTTGTTGTCATATGAGTATGAATATTGGTTTGGTTCACGAAGTGAGCAGAGTTTCCACAGTTGTGTAGCCTAAGCACAATAGTTGTTATTTTTAAAGTCCTGTGTTTTGTTGGAAGAGAGGCATGTTTTGGTATGATGTTTGTTTGACAGGAAGTTTTAGTTTCATTTGGGCAGAAGAACGGGTAGCCATACTTTTTTTTTAGAAAAAAGTTTGTAAGTTAATAAGATTGAATATAAATGAACAAGCCATTTTCAGCTTAAGGATTCCAGAAATTCAAATTGCATTGCGTGCGTATGAGAGTGCAATGTTGTTGTTGGGGAGGTGCTGGAATGTTAGACGTAACAAGGTCCAGAACAAGAATTCCGCAAGCTCAAATTTTGTCTTAAGTTAGGTTTTCCTGACTTATTAAAACCTCCATACAACAAAACTGGAGACTTGCATATTTGGCTGTTTATGTTAATTGTTTATTCATTCTTGGCTTGTTTAATGAAACATTCAGTTGCTCGTACTATATAATGTTGAATTTTAGGATGATCAGTGAATAATGAATTGCAAAGGTTGTGGAAGGAAGTGGTTGTTGTCTGTTTTTATACTCTGTCCCGGGAGGGACTAAGAAAATACAAAGAAAGAAGAATCATCTTATTGTCAAGTCTCTGTGCTAAAATTTGAACTTGGAACTTCCTGAATATGAAACAGGAGTGCTAACCATTCAACTGCAATGTGTGAGGGTTGTTTTGTTTTTTGTTTTTAATGGGGATTCTTTGTTCATATATTTTGTGATATTTGCCAATATACACAAGAACATACTTCGTAATAACTTACACATTAATCATTATATTGTGCATTATTTTCTGCTGTTTTTGCTAAAATAATGTAACTTTGAAGTAAGAATTGTGGCCGGGTTATTATGGAAAAGTCTGGCTAAAAATCACCAACAGACTAGTAAAATTCTCAATGTTATATTTCCAAAAACTTGTTAACAGTGTTGCCACATGTATCAAAATCAATGTTCAAAATTTGCTTCATACTCTTCACACTAGATGGCAGCACTGTGCAGACCAACAGAAATGTATTTTTGTTCCTCGGAGAGTAACGTTTATTGTCAGTTATTCTTTGATGTGGTCTCAAGTCAAATGTCACACCATAAGGGTTAAGAAAGGAAGAAGCTTTACAGTAGAGAAAACAAAGATCACTTACCGGAGAGCAAACACGAACGTTGGTGATATGATAAAGCGGTGTTCACGCGTTGGCCAATACCATTGTACGTCACTGCTAAATATTTAGCACTTTTGCTTTGTATTTAGGAAGACCCAGGTTCTTATCTCAATCAAGAGACCAGCTATCTTGACTTGAGATTTTTGTAGTTTTTCTCACTCATTCCATGCAAATCCTAGGATTCCGTCTTACATTAGCCAACAAGCGCTGCGTTCCATATATTTCCCAGTTCATTGCTCGTTGATCACCGTATGACTCGAGGCTATATAGTCTGAGCTACTGACAGCATCATTAAATGAACCACAATTAAATGTAAATAAATGAATCTGATACTTTACCATGATCGAACTGAATCAGCCTAACTTGCATGGCTATGATAAGAGGAGTCTAGTTTACTGCTGTGAACATTAAATGACGAACAGTGCAGTGAGTTTTCTTCAATCAGTGTAGAATTTATGTTCGTTGGTTATGTATGAACTACGAAAGTTGGTAAATTCTTGTAATTAACTCTTCACTTAAAGATGGTTCCTGCAGTAATACTTGAAAAGGGCCACATGTGCTGTCTGAATTCATTATCCAGTGTTCATCACTGCGTGTTCTCAATGCGGTTACTTATTTTCAGGTCCATTGCTGCCATCTGATTCAGATGTCCACAGCGTCCCGCTTACTCGATCAAGAGAGAAGCAGCTTCTTGTTGCCTCCATCTTGGATTCGTTCTCAAACCTTCTCCCTTCAGCAACATATCTTCGCAGCAATATAGATACTGGAATGGGATTCCTCCTAGGTAATATTGCATTTCATCTGCTAGCAATTTGTCATCTTAAAACCTTGCATACTGTGCAGTGTTGAATATTTATGTAAAATGTATAAAATCATGCATATGAACAAAACTGTTTACACTTTGAAAAAAACACTTGGTGCCAAACGTGTTTCGACCTCAAGAGGTCATCATCAGTGGCAAAAACATTAATTCATTAGTCTGTCTATTAGATCATACAGTTCGTAAGATGATGGTTTGTTATGTTTTGAAGATGGCTGTCTTCTGGGTTGTAGCACTGTGTAATCTGGTAGAAGCAAACATCTGTCATATTCACTATGATGAGAACCTCAAATCTTATGTGCCAACACTTAATGTCACACCACAAGGCAGATTAATAAATATAGAGAAGTGTATGCTGACTTATTTTGTACATCCCCCAAATAAAATTAAATATTTAAGAAACTCGTTA
>NW_019060981.1:52912-93405 GCF_000696155.1 Zootermopsis nevadensis
TATTTGTCAACTGAACAACCCTCGAAGTAGCTGATAAATAATGCGACAGAATACTGAACGGTCCAAATTATTAATTTCCGAAATGTGGTTCAAATTCGAAAGTTCTTCCGAGGGGCTCCGTCTATCCATAATTTACGGCACTTACGTCTGAAAAAGAGTTCCTTGTGTCCTTGGAGCTTCGGTTTCACTTCAAGAGCGCGGAGCGTCCGACTTGCAATGTCGCCGTAGTCACGATTCAAAAGAAAAGGATGTACTTGGGGTCTCCGTCTTTGCTCCTAACGTCACGCAAATTTACGAAAGAGAATTTATTCCTCCGGCCAATTCTCTCGTAACTTTGAATGTTGTTTGCGTTCCTCAAAGGATCCGTCCTATCCTAGATCCTATTTGCATCCAATTAGTGTCCTGGGCGTCTTCAACTTATTTAAATTACTTTCTTCCTCCATTTTGTTTTCTGGGTTGCGATCGAGAATCCGCCGTAGTCAGGCAAAGGAAATAACGAGTACCCATAAAATGAACGCACTTCGTGGCACGAAAAGAAAAGATGCTGACGATTTGGGGTTTTCGCGGCGGTGAGTCTGGTAGAAGTTCTATCCACTCATCGCCCCGATGATGAAGGAAGGAAGGACGTCTGAAACGTCGGCAAACTTCTTCCGGACTACACGGCGCAACAACCGTCTTCTCGCTGGTGCGTGCAGAAGCCGAAACGTCCTAGGACGTTATTCGTCTTTGTTGATCGTCGTTGGAGAGAAACGGCGACCTGTGGCAAACGCGGTTGGGTACCCGTGAAGGGCGTTCCACACCACGTACGGGCTCTGCCCCTGCTGCTGCAGAGGACGGCCTGCCGCTGATCGAGCCGAGTCCAGGCGGGATCTTCTTTCCGGTAGTCACAACATCAGCACGCATTCACTCCGGGAAACATTTTGCGATTTACGTTTTCGCGGGATTAACTGGCAGTCTTCTCATGGGGCCTCACCAGCTGCCCGTTCAGTGCGATGTCGGCTGGTGATTCCGGTGCATCTAAAAGAAAGGGGAAAGCTGAGTTACAGCGACAGAACCTACAACTGAATGAGTCCCTTGTAAAATTTTCTAAAATAAATGATGCAAGTGCATGGAATAAAGAACAAGTTGAAAATGAAAGTGGATCGCCGTTGAAGAAGACGTACATCGGTCGGAAGAGTCAGTTCTAGAGACAAAGTTAAATGGGGCCTCACCAGCTGCCCGTTCAGTGCGATGTCGGCTGGTGATTCCGGTGCATCTAAAAGAAAGGGGAAAGCTGAGTTACAGCGACAGAACCTACAACTGAATGAGTCCCTTGTAAAATTTTCTAAAATAAATGATGCAAGTGCATGGAATAAAGAACAAGTTGAAAATGAAAGTGGATCGCCGTTGAAGAAGACGTACATCGGTCGGAAGAGTCAGTTCTAGAGACAAAGTTAAAAAGACATTTGCCCACGTTATTGCGGTGAATATGAAGGGGCTCTGCCCCCAGTGCCTGTAACGTCCTCTAGGAAGAGGTTAGCAACTGCTGCCGGATGCCCAGAGCGGTCAGTGCTTCGCCGTGGTTGTCAGCAGCGCAGACATGGACCGGAAACATTTTTAGATAAATTCTGGAGCTCGGAAGAATTAAATCTAGAGCCAGGGATATTCACGATGGGTCTCGAGCCCAGGACAGTTTTTCGGGGTTGTGGCCTTTGTTCGTTTAATTTCCTCTTCGAATCAACTTTTCTTCTGTCTTGTTTATTTTCCGAGCTGCAGGAACTGCCCTCACCGGAACTCGGAGTTTTGACTTTTCTGTATTCTTTTCCTGGTCACAATTGTGGTTTAAACCGGTTTTTCCCTTTCATAACGAACGAACAGTTTTAAGTAAGACTTGAGGTTCTCACAGCGGTGAATATGAAGATTTCTGTCTTCAGACTACACAGCGCAATAACCCAGAAGACAGAAATCCGAACAGTTTTAACTTTATAGCCTGTGATCCGTGGATTCTACGGAGCAGGTTGTCTGCGCAACCGATTCACCTGTGTACTATGGAACTCACCTGCTTCTATGATTTTCGATCCGTGATAAATAATCTTTGATAACAAGTGTGGTGGGAAGTGGGAAAAGTTGTCTTGGATTAGTTGGTATCAAAATGTCTGGTTTGCATAATAAAGTCGTATTAATAACAGGTATGTGTTAATTACGATAAATTTTTACTGTTAAACGAAGTTAGTTTTTTAATAACATTGTTATAAGGAGTTTTCTGCTGGTGATTGTTTCTGACCGAGTTCTGTACAAATAGGGAGTTGGTTATAAACGTTATAGCCTACAACAGTACTAATTGAAATTGGATGATTTGATACAGTTCTTACTGGTTGAGAAAACTAATCTCACTTGTAGAACTTTCTTTCATTCGCACAAGTTTAATCTTATTTCTGATGCTGGTAGCTGTTTATGTCCGTTGCTCGTCTCGTCATGTTGGAGTCACAGTCATGCGATTGTCATTGAATGTAGGTGCAAGCTCGGGGATAGGTGCAGGTACAGCTGTCCATTTTGCGTCACTTGGGTGCCGTCTTGCCTTATGTGGCCGAAATAGTGAAAACTTGCAGAATGTAGTGAAGCAATGTATCGACGCTGGATTGCCAGAAGAAAAGGTATCTGCCCACTGATACTTTATTAATGCATGTTTTGGTCATTTAGAAAACCATTCATAGGTTTTTTAATGTACATTGGTATTCCATGTTTTATATATTTTCTCACATATTTTTTGTGTTAGGTTTTCAGTGTGCTAGGAGATGTGTGTATCGTAAAAGACTGTGAACGTGCAGTGAAAGACGTTATTGATCATTATGGTCAGCTTGATGTTCTGGTAAGTTTATTTAGACGTTACTTTACTGTTTTATTGTTGCAGATCTGTAATCATCTTGTAGTGCAACTGCTTTCTTTTCCCTAGCATATCTTCCATGTTTTAGTACAGGTTAAGCTCCCACTGAACTTCAGAATATTATTTGGTTTTGTTTGTTGATATGGTGGGGTTTATTTGTCTTCAGTCCAAGAAGAGATAGACGATTGGTTTTATTAACACAGTATTTGCTTTTAATAACACTGCACTCACATCCAGTTTCTATTTGCAATTTTCACCATGTGGAGACCCATTCTAATATGTTATTTTGTTAGTGTGAAGTGTGTGTTTTTCTTTTGTATGCTGTCCTTTTATATTAAAATGCTTGTTCTTAAGTGTCACCTGCAGTTGTTTATATATATATATAGTTAGTTAGTTAGTTATTCAGCTGTCCATGTGTATGCCTCTGTCTCTCAGTGTCTCCACTAATTTCTTAAGTTGAATGTTCGAACACTGGTATATGTTTCTTGGCGAAAATTCTCTTCCAGAATCCACTTGTCTAGCCAAAAGTTATCTTCTTTGATGAATGTTCTGCTGTAAACATTCTAAAACTTTTGAAGATCGGTTGCTATGTTGACTGTTCTGAGGAATAAATTTGTAATGTATAGTTCCTTTGATATCACAAAAGCAGATCATCTTGGGTATGACATATGTGCTTATTTTAGCCTTAGAGATGTCTTGTGTTTTGTCTCTTGATGACTGTATGATACCATTGCTGCCCAGCAAATTTGTCAGACGTCGTACACATATAGGATTGTTGATGCTTTACAGGTTAATTCAGCTGGGATCCAAATTCCTGGAAGTATTGAAACAACTAAACTTGAAGATTTTGATAAACAGATGAACACTAACATGCGATCAGTGTTTGTCTTGACACAGCTTGCTGTTCCTCACCTTATCAAGACTAAAGGAAACATTGTGAATGTATCGAGTGTTGCAGGATTGCGCTCAGTGAGTCAGTTTTGCTCAAGCTATTCACTTTCACAGAATTTAAGATTTTCAAAGAACTAGTGTGAAGACATGATTCACAGTTTCTGTTTATTGTACCTGAGACCTGTTTATCCTTTTGCTATGTCACTTAATTGTAGCATATCATGATGTTAAGCACTCTGAACTTAAATTGCATATAAATTACAATGTCAATTCCTCAATTCAGTCCGACATACTCTGTACGTGCTATGTGCCGATCACAAGTCGCTATCCAGCGCCCTCACCGCATCTATTTTTTAAGACACTTCTCAAATATTTGTTATGCTGTGAAATATGAAAATTTGTATTTTCTCTTCCATTCTTTATAACTGATGTGTAATATCCCACCTTTCTCTTGCAGATAACATTTGTGTCTTTCCACCAAGTGCCTTACTACACAACTAATTGGTGCATCTGTGTCATAGAGACTTTTGCAGCTTAGTGGAATCAAAGTATATACGACTCTGATCAGTCCTTGTATTTGTTATGATAAGTGATGAGGACGGATTTTATAATCAAACATACCTGGTATTACTTTAAAACGTTGAGTGGTCATGTTTGTCGTTTATTGTTTTTCATTCAGTTCCCCGGTGTTCTTGCTTACAATATGAGTAAGGCTTCTGTGGATCAGTTGACTCGTACTGTTGCGTTGGAATTGGCAGACAGGAATGTGCGGGCTAATGCTGTTAATCCTGGTGTCATTGTTACTGAGATTCACAAACGAGGAGGAATGAGTGAAGAGGATTATCAACAGGTGAGCTGAGGGATACAGTTTGTTCTGTTGCTTAGAAATTTTAGTTGGCTGTTACATCTCCCTGAGGCTGCTGTTGTTGCTACTATCATCATCATCATTGTACTCCATCTTAAAGGAAATAATTTGCATATCTGATCGCTGTGCTGATTGTGTATGTGTGTCTCCTCATTCAACTTTTGAAACAGCTGACCAATTTTCACAAAATTTGGTGTCAACAGTATTCCATTGGAGGCCAACCCAACCTTTTATTTTAATTTCCCACAACCGCAAATAATGACATGATAGATGCACAGATGTTTAAGGTGGGAACGACACTTGACGGCACATAAGGCAAGAGTCCTGAAATGTTGTGTGGTGATGGGTCTAAGTTTTTTCTTTTTGTGGCATAATTCAAGATGATAATACGAATATGTTTACATACTCTTGAGTTTGATAGCGGTGTGTGACGAACCATTGGACAAACTAGAATATGGCGCCTGAAGATAGGTACAGTTTTGAAGTCATAGCAGTTAATGTGAAATGATGCTTATATGTTATAATACTTTGAGGTTGTATCCAATAAATTTAATGTGGGCAGAATCTATTTTAAAGAGTTTTTTCTCAAAATAAAATTATGATAACTGGCTTTCATATATTAATATTAATTATAACAACAGCAATAATAACCTATAACTCATTTACAGTTGTAAATTACAAAAGAATTCTGATTTGAATAGGGCCCAGTCCTGTAACCATTTAGACGTGAGCCCAGCAAGCTAACATACAAGCTAAATTACATTTTATCATTAGATTATAAACTTAGATTACCTAAGTATAAAATTATCTGCGCAAGATTTTTTAGAATGGGAAATAGACTTTCTAAGTACCTGGAACTGCTCATTCCCACTGTGTTGTGGCTTTTGATTGTCAACTTGTTTTAACAGCTGTAGCCAATTGTACAAATTTTTGTGCTGGATGCCACTTGGTGTTTTAATTGCAATCGCCATAGCTTTAAATACTTAAAGAGAGACATAACCTATTTTGTTCTTGGCGAGCTCGAAGAAACCCGCCCACTGGGTGCTTTCTCAGACTTCAGTGCAGTTTGCTTGTTGTTTAGATGTCAGAAGTTGAGGAATCAATCTCTCACAGAGATCAAAAATGATCCTTTATGATAGTGTTTAGTGCTTTAACATCTGCCTTGACAGATGTTTTACTTTGGAGGCGAGAAAGGCGTAGCTTGTGATCAAGGTCACAGCACAGGCAGAACTAAACATAAGTGACCTATATATAACTGCAGACTCCAACTTGCACCTGTCACTGCTACCAACCACCACAAATTAAAGTTCCAAGCATTTTACAAAAAATCATTCTCAGTCTTTATTGAACAGCCCTTGTGCCATGAAAATACGTACAGTTAGGGTTATAATAATTCTGATTAAAAATATATGAATATTTAATAACGAACTTGTTCTTCTTTCAGTTTCTGGAGAGATGCAAAATTACTCATGCATTGGGTCGTGCTGGAACTGTGGATGAGGTTGCTAAGAGCATTGCTTTTCTAGCATCAGATGATGCATCTTTTATTACCGGTGTTACTCTGTCAATTGACGGAGGACGCGGTGTTATGTGTCCTCGTTAATGGAAGCTTAAATCTGTAGAATAAAAAAGAGTGTTTGTACTGTCATCAAGAGCTTTCAGTATAAAATCGCAGAGCTTGTTACGAATTTGACTTGACACATACGATTCACCCCTGCTTGGGTGACTCCAGTGAGTGACTGTCAACTGCTTCATTGAGGAAGGTAGTTCTCGCAAGAGGTAATAATGTAATTTCAGTTATAAAAATCAGCCGGTATTACACTGAATAGTATTTACTAATTGTAAATTTAGCCATATTAGTATTATTTTTATAATCTCTTAGAAGAGTAATATAGTATTATTATCCCATTCATATTTTGGAACCTGTGGTGTCTGATATTTCAAGCTGTGCCCATACTGTTCAGAATTTTATGCATAAATATAATTTCCAAACTAGACATTTTTGTAGCTATGTATTATGTACTCTTTGTTTTGTCTGCTTACGTGGGTTAAATTATACTTGCCTGCATATTGAACATGTGACATTAATGCTTATAGATCAAATTCTTTGTTAACAAGAGCACAAGTAATATTGGTTCTTGGTGCTAAACCTTACGGAGAAAGAATATGAATGTGAAATATAAGGTTCTCATGGCTATGAAGATGACAGTTTTACACTTTTGGGTTACGATACTGTGTGGACTCATAGGTAGATACCAGTGTTTCAGAGGAACATGCTCCTCCATCTTCAGGGCTGAACTGTGGGTGTTAGGAAGTTGATAGTTTGTGCAGGGTCAGAGGAAGGGCTAGGCTTAGGGGCAATTAGCCATAGTTGAGGAATGAGAAGGATGTGGACTGGCTTACCCTGGTTCACAGGGTCAAGGTTTTCTGCAGTCCTGACAGTCTTGAAGAAGAATAGGAATTCCTTCTCATCTTCCTGGGCATTGGCTACAGAAAAGAGTAGATTCACCAGACCATCCACCCAAGAGAGTCCCACCACCATTATCAGAGGAATTATTACCCTTTGTTGGCTTTCCTTTTAGTTGAATCAGTAGGGTGTTGTCCAAACACAGCATCAAGACTGTGGACCTCTCACCAAGGGCACGCTCTAGCTTCTTTGGCTGATCAAGGCTGACTTAGCTTTAAAGGTGGTCTGGAAAAATGTAGGCCCACACTGGACATTCAGTTGAAATGAGGGTCAGAGAACGCCTCTGGCACATCCATCTCTATAATTCTGATGTCTGCTGTGGATGAACACAGGATGCATCTGGACCATCACATCCATCTTCATAACATCAGTACGGCAGTGAGAAAATCCAGACACGTCTTGAATGGCTTCTTCCTGAGCAGGTCACTGAAGCTGCTCATTGACATCCTGAAGGAACATAAGCGGGCTCTCATCAAGGACATGGCTCGCACTCCATTCTATCCCTACTCTTCCTGTGGTCCTTGTGAGGACCTTCCTGGATGATTGTCCATCTGAGTCTTGTTTATAATCTGCCCTTATTAGGATTTGCTGTTCTCTGTTGTCCCTCCATACTTACCATTGTATGCTCTCCTCCTCCCACTTATGGTCCTGCCTTGCCCAGATTTGGGTTCTTGAAGTGCCCTCTTTCTTGAACTCCATTCCCTGACCTGGCTCTGCATTTCAGCTTGCATCTACCCTCCAGTTTGGTCCATTAATGGTCCAAGTCTGGATTTCTCTCCTGTGACCCAATCTTCCTCTCTGTTTCCCTGCATGGAGACTCCACATTAGCTCAGACCATCTCCTTATCATTCCTTGACTGTGATTGGCTGATTGCCCCCTAGCCTAGCCCTATAAAGTATCCACTTCCCAACACTCCTGCTGCAGTCATGAAGATGGAGACAATATATTTCTCTGAAACACTGGTCTCTATCTACGAGTCCATGTGGTGTCACGACCTAGAAAAAAATTGCAGTATTTAGAATATAAATATCTTGTGCATTTTGCTACATTTGAAATGTAGGAATTTCAAAAGAGGTATTTTTCTAGCTACAGTCTGGTTTGAGAGTTTGAAGACACAGCAAACCAACAGAATTTTGGTTGGTGATCCATGCTGTGCTGTTGGCAAAGGAACGTCCTGAATAAAACAAAGTAAATGTTCGGCTTTTGAAAGATTGTTGTGATGCACTATAACCTGTATTTGTGTGGTTGTCGCCTTTGTTAACAGCTGTAGCGTGTGGACTTGTTAAATAAACACAGAATTTTAATTTTGTATTTGTTATGAAATGTTATTATTAGATAACATCTGTTGCTTTGAAGTCAGAAGTTTGTGTCTTGTGCCTACTGACTTTTGTTTGTCATAATGATCACTGGAAAATACACATTTTTAAAATGCGTGATACTGGTTTGTTAACAGATGGATGTTTCTCTTTTGGTAAGCAGATTTGATTCCACAACTAAGTAGTGAACTACAAAGTAAATGTATGGTATGTCATCAGTTTTTATGGCCAGAGTATGGAGTGTTCCCTGCATGCAAGATGTGTTGCAGTGATGAACTGAAAACACTTTATGGTACCATATGAAGCAATGAATCTGTTTCTGGGTTATTCTAGAATGTAATAAAGTTCTGTCATGTGATATGGGTTCAGACTCTTGCACAGTGCTTCTTTGTGGCTGTACGTTGAATTTGTGGCCGACAATTTTAACGTATTTTGACGATCTTTACATATTTTGGAGAAAAGGTGCCGGGAATGCATACTACCACAAAAATCACTGCTGATATGTATTCTGAACGTACTAGGAAAAATTACATGGAACTGGAGAAAATGAACAGAAAAATTATGTTCTTGTTATCATCCTTGGCAGGGCTTTGATGTCATCTGAGGTGAGTACGTTTTGCAAACTGGAGAATAGAAATGTGCAGTAGTCATTTAATCAATGGACTGTGCTTTAATTTTCCAATGAATTTTTGAATTGGCAGTATCTTTCCAGCTTTTTTTCTCTGATGTGAAGCGTAGAGTAGCCAGATGAAGGAAAATAAAATATCTAAAAGTGCATAGGCAGATTAGAGGTTCAGCAATTCTGAATGGTTTTTCATGGTATTCCCCATTCAGAAATTTACATATCAATGAGCTGCCTCTTGCTACTGTTTTACGGTACATGTTACAACAGTGTTGAGGAATATAATGAAACTTTGTTACGTAGAATTTGAAGTTCTCACAGTGGTGAGTATGAAGATAGCTGTCTTCTGAGTTGTAACTCCATAGTATGGCAGAAGTTTACCAATGTTTCAGTCCTTGTTGATCTGTCATCAGGATGATGACTCATTGCCCTGACTACACCTAGTCACCTACTGCCCACAGACCAGGAGAAAAGCCCTGTGGGGGGAAGTTGTTTCTGGGGTGGTGCAGGAGGAATGTTTACTATCAAGTGGACTAGAGGGCTGCTATTGGTGGAAGTGTGATATGTCAGAGTTTTACGCTACTACACAGACTGAAAACATCAAGCAGTTAAGAGTAGCGTGTAGTGAGTGCAGCTATACTGTGTTGCGATAATATTCTAGATTAAATCGCTGTGCCACTGTGAGGTAATCTTACAGCTGTACCCATTAGAACACATGAAAGACTGTTGTCTGTTGTTCGTTCAGTGGTTGTGGAACGAATGCTTTTAGGATGGGTCGTCACTCGCCGCAAAATCTTGCGCATGCGCGTATATCAAATTCCTAGTAGGGATTTTCTCCTGGTCTGTGGACTGTATATCTACTAGACTAGTTGGTACTACAACCCATCAGCTTTGTTGTTTTTCTTGTAAAGTCCACTTTTTCTGTGAATATGATAGAAATGTTATGTCCAGCACATTAAGCAGCACTGAATGTTTTTTCATTGTTCATTTGACCCTTTGGATGCTCACCAAAATAATTTTGAATGGTTCTCCCATAATCACCAAAATATTAAAAAAGTAACATTTTCGCGTTTTGCATAGTTTTTCAATTATGGAACTAGTGAAAAATTATGCAAATGATAATGCATAAAACACCATTGATGGATACTTTGCTGAGCAACTTCTGATAGCATGATCATGTAATTCAGCAGAAATCTCACCAAATGGTCCTCAAGACATTCAAAATAGCCAAAGGGTAGCCTGGTGGATGTAGTTGACTTTATTTTGCGTTAATTTCAGAGAGAATGCATATCCATACATATTGGGCAGGCAGGGGTACAAATGGGAAATGCGTGCTGGGAGCTCTATTGCCTGGAACATGGGATTCATCCTGACGGGCAGATGCCGTCAGATAAGACAATAGGATATGGAGACGATAGTTTCAACACATTCTTCAGTGAAACGGGGACAGGAAAGCATGTGCCTCGGGCTGTGTTTGTGGACCTTGAACCTACCGTGGTTGGTAAGTTAGTAATGTTCGACACATGTACATTCATTACCATTATGTGCATAGTTAAATTATGAGCAGATAAAATTCACGTCAGTTTCTTAATTTTAAATGTATTATCATGTGTTACAGATGAAGTACGAACGGGCACATACCGGCATTTATTCCACCCTGAGCAGCTTATTACGGGGAAGGAGGACGCTGCCAATAACTATGCTCGTGGACATTACACCATTGGTAAATATAAATGGACACTGATTTAAGATTTATCTTGTCGTCCGCTGGGTTAGGACGCCATATGACATCTTGTCTAAAAGTAAGGGTGTGTAAATTATGCAAGGCAATGTAGTATATTCTGCAATGGGTTAGCATGTTAAACAAGTCATTTAAAATATTTCTGAATTTTGTTACTATTAGCAATGTAAGGAGGAAAGTTGGACTTAAAGTGGATCCATGTTTGGTTGGCAGGGTTAAAATTATGTATGTTCTTAATATGAATTCTGTT
The DNA here is from genome assembly GCF_000696155.1 of Zootermopsis nevadensis. Next base: position 63,928 of record NW_019060981.1, read on the forward strand.
AACTGAGAGTGCTGTTGATGTTAGGCCAAGGATGGCTGCGTAAGGCATTTGGTTTTCTTGCTTTGAGCTGATCACCATTGTCAGAGAATGTGAAATAGCGAACTGTAGGGTGGCTTAACTGGAGACCTCAGATCTCACATGTATTCACTGTTCAAAAGGTGTTCAACTTATATTATCTTTCCTACATCATTAAAATTTCCAGCTTTATTTTTAATTAATAAGCATGGATGGATTTGCAGTTTATTCCTCTTGCAGGAAAGGAGTGCATAGACCTGACACTTGACCGTATTCGTAAGATGTCTGACCAGTGCAATGGACTTCAAGGTTTTCTCATCTTTCATTCCTTTGGTGGTGGGACTGGTTCTGGGTTTGCATCACTCCTCATGGAAAGGCTGTCGGTGGATTTCCCCAAGAAAAGCAAACTCACCTTTTCCATCTACCCAGCCCCACAGGTAGAAGCCTAGCGGTGATGGGTGAGAGTTTCTAGCAGTTGGCAACCATGGAATGACCCTTTGATGACTGTAATATTTACGAAAGTTTGTTGCTCTTCAATATGGAATTATTTAAAAGAGGTGAGCAGGTAATTGCTGCCTGAAGTTCTGAAGAGCATTCTGATTTTGTTGGCTCAGTTCAGTTACTGTACCCTAAGTGTGAATAATCAGAATGTTTCTACTGCAAAATGTTTACAATATCAGTTTTAATACTGAGTTTGTCTGTTCATAATCAGCTGAATAAATCTTAATGTTTATGTTTCTGGAACTTCTAGACTGAATCCCCAGTAATTAAATCAAACATTGATTTAATGTGAGGAAATTAAAGTACCCTTTCAGATTACGTATACTGAATTATTTTGATCTTCATTTAAGTAAATTGGATCATATGCACAAACACCTTTTTTATGCTTTATATGTATTTGAAGCTGAAGAGATATGGTTGAAATTACTTTAATCGAGCTAATTTCCTTCAGTTAAGCAGATTCTTTAATTAATACATCAAAGAGTCAATTAATCCAAAGGTTTCCAGCTGCTGTGGTAGTGTATGATAGTGGGCACAGACACAACTCTGCTAGTCTACATGTTGCTCTCATAGGCATAAAACCACTGAACACTCCTTTTGTCACCTTTCATCTAATCGTCTTTCTGTCCGCTAATATTCCTTTATGTAAAATAAAGTTGCAAGATGAGCCAGGACATAAAGGTTAAGCTGTGCACATTCTTAACCTTGACATTAGGTGGAGATAAGCGGTCAACTTTATTTTCCTCGTGGGAAGAGTCCTCAGTACCCACTGCATGTGAGGCTGGGTGGGACACAGAATGGAAACTCGTGACTTCTCTTCTGTATTCACAATAGCTCTGAACCCATTACGCGTGTCCAGTGTATTCTGGGGGTAATATAGCCAAGGTATCATAAATTCAGTCATATACTTTCCTCCTAGTGACAGGGTCCTGTATGCTGCTAGCACACCATCATGTCCTTATGTTTCATGACGGAGAATACCGTTTGTGTTCAGGGTTGCTTGCCTGTGGAGTAGCATGTTGCGTAGTGACACAGTATAAGCATGGGAAATCCAGCCAGGACTGGAGGAGAGCATTTAGCAGTAGTTTTTCAGCTAAATAATGCAGTAGATTAGGAGAAAGATGAACCTTCAGAAGCAGATTGAGAGAGGAGAATGCATCTTTCTGTGTAGAATGTGATAGCTACTTGCACAGTACTGTCGGCTTCTGTCAGATTCTTACCGTCTTCCAACTCTTCATTTGCAAGAAGCATGTTAGTTTCGTACCTCTGTGTTAGACAAGCATGAATGCTTTGTGACAGAATCTCTTTGGTCTTTGCTAGGTAGAAATAAAGCAGTCACATTCAGATAGCTCTGACCTAGAAATGCCACTTATAATTGAAATTTTACATTTTTAACCAGAACATTTTACTTTGTCATGCTAATGCCGAACGTTTACAAAGTATCTGCATATTAAAGCTGGCAGTGTTTCTTTAAGTTTCAATTATTTTTAACCAGATTGTTAGGTAAGTTTAATTGTCTCTGTGAAACATATTTCTTTTGCCTCCATTGCTTCTCCCAAGTCAGGATAAATTGAAAATTTTAAGGAAAATTCTCTGTGGCAAAATGAATTTCAGCTCCTCATAATTGCCGTTTGTCAAATCGTCCTTTAGTACAAATACGTTATACTGATATACTTTTGATATGTGAAATTAAAGAAGTAGTAATTATTATATAGTTTTTTATTTGGCCACACACAATAAGGGGTGTGTAAATTAATTATGTAAGTTCATAAAATACAGAGGACAGAAGACTTCATAAGAATAAATATGGTATTTTTATCTGTTACAGAATTTCTAGCCTTTGCTGTCCATCATGAAACAGTAAAATTTAATGGAATATTGTCAATCTGTTTTAATTTAGTTAAAATTAGTTGGCAACTTGTAATGGGGCGCTGCTGAAGCAGTCTGTAATTCCTAGAAGAGAATTTTCCAGTAATTCAGGTTGACAACTAGGAACAAAAGGATAAAATGCAAATTTAATAATTTACTTTACCTAAACAGTACTCTGCTTAATACCGACATTTTGAGGATCACGACTGAATGTCTGGTAATGATGTAAACGAGTTCTTTGAGTGTAGTATCAGTGCCTGGTAGCTTCATTGTCTCGCGCTGTGTTGTGTCCAACAGCTCAGACTGACGCCAATCTCTTCCAGAACCTTGGCAGGGTAGACTTTTCCAAGGTGCGTATTGGTTAGACCCTAGATGTTCAGACCTGCCTTTTCTTTACCTAAACATGAATATAATGTTAAATATCTAGAAATTTTAATGATTCTTACCAAAATATTAGCATGTGAAATTTTATTTTAATCAGTGAATTTAATTTTCATGCAAAACATTGAAATGAAATATTGATATTGAGTTTGCAGGTTAGGTTATGAAATCAAAGAACTAATTTAAACGAAGATTTTATACTACATGCTTAACCAGGGGTACATTTCTGATATAATTGCAAATGGTGAAATTTGTTAATAAGATATCATTTTAATGAACTCTCTCTCATTATTTTTCTCTCTTCACAACTTTTTTTTACTTCTGCTTACTTTACTAACATCACTTATCTCTAGTTTGGGAAGCAAGGATCATGGAAAATGTAATAAATAGAAGCTGAACTTTATACAAGATTTTGGTGGTGCAGCAGTGTGTAGTGCGTGTGGGGTAAACAATGAGTAGCTGCGCAAAGCTTGTGAAGACGGACCACAAGAAATTTTCCTCAAAAATGTTACTAATATATTGTTGGAAACTTGACTGTAAATAACAAATTTATAAATATGGAGGGATGGCTGTATAGAATGATGGTATCGCTCAGATTCATATTGTGTCGTATAAAATCATAATTCTCCAGTTTCTGTGACTGTGCCTGTTATCTGTCAGAACAGTTTGCTGTTTCTGGCTGTGGGTGTGGTTGCAGGTGGATGGAGAGGTTGCTATCTTCCTTGGCCTACTTTTAATATATGAACCATACCAAACTGTGAGATCATTATTAATTGCCTTGCTCTCAGCATTTTAATTTGCCAGCCGTGCACACTTACTAACTTCTGAGTTTTGACAGTTCGCTTAAAATGTTATTAGATGACATACTCAACATAATTAATTATGTTGCTGTGTTAACATCAGAAGAAGGTTGTTTTGTTGAAAGAACTGAATAATTAAGCACTCTAAATAATTAATTATTGAGTAGAATTTCAGGTCCTCATGGTGGTGAGTATGAAGTTTGCTGCCTTCTGGGTTGTAAAGTCTCCATATATTTGTAACCTGGAAGTGTACTACAGCCTCAAGTACTATTGCACTCTTCTTGTATAACATTTCACATATTTCATTTGTACTCGTTATTACCAGGCACTCTCATTTCTTATCCCTGTCCCTGCATCTTGACAGCTCGTTTTTCTCTTTGCTTGGATCATTCGTATTGACAAGACTCGTTGGCCACGCTGTCTGTCGACAGTTGTTGTTGCAGTAGAGCATGAGTAGGAATTAACAGTTGCAACTTCACTGTTAGTGAAAGTGTATGTCACTAGTCTGTGTGTTAGCAAGTAGTGAATCATCTTATTGTGAGTATAAAGACAACCTCTACAATCTCTCATTCCACACATTCAAGACAAATGTTCTTGTATTTAAAATATCTGTCCTGAAATGTGGTCAATTAAGTTGCATTAAATTATTATCGTAAACATATTTTGAGATGTGAAATGCATTTATGAGTAACGTCATTAACTACATATAGTTTTATGTTGATCTTACGTACGTTCATTTCACGTTCAACAATGTTGACTCCATGTTGCAGTTTCAAATCAAAATGACATTGGATTGGATTTTCTTAGTTGTAGTCTTTCCAGTCTTTTCGTTTTATCTGGATACGTTGTTGAAAGAACTGAAAATGATTAAAGATTTTCTAAAATTTTGTTCATTATAATGGCGATGTATACTGTTTGTAAAGACAAAAAGTAAGAGTAGGAAAGATTTGTTGTAGACCAGTTTTTAATAAGTTATCAGTATTTCATGTGTAGTCATAAGAAAATATAAACACTTTTTACTGCTAAAATTAAGTTTTAACGTCTTTAATCTTCATAAACAGTCCCTGCATTATATGGTATACTAAAAGTCATGGACAGTTATTGTCCATGGCTGCTGATGCCCAATGAGAACAAATTGTGTATTGAAGTAGATGAGAATATGCTGACAAAGATAGAGTGCTTAGATAGTCTAGAAATTACCAACATTTTATGGAGCCTGGGCCATCTCCTGGACAGATGAGTCCATTTCATGTCCCCAAACCCTTTTGATCCACTTTGATATTATCCTCTTATCCAGTGCCTAGTCTTGTGAGTGGTTTCCCCCAATCAGGCTTTTCATCCAAAATTTTGTACATATTTCTTGTCTCCCCATGTGAACTACATGCCCTGCCCATCTCATTCTCCATGATTTCTTCACCAAAATAATACCTGATGATCCCAGACAATTTTACGTGTGTGTCGAGTTAATATTGACAGAAGGATGCTGGGTAAGATGTGCACACAGCTAACAGTGATATTTCTGCATAATTATTACAGTCAGTTTCATCACCGTCCCTGTGAATAGATGCAGTACTTTCCTACCGCTGCCTGGGAATTCTTCCTTGTTGAAAACAGCGGTAGAATACTTATCTTATTAAACTCTGCAATTTCTCTGTGAGATATTCTTCAGCATAATGCAAGTGAAAAGAATACAGGTGGGGCTCAAAGATGCGACATATTTCTCACAGTAGCCTATGGAAAACTGTCACATCTTTACACGTCACTCTGTATAAGTCTCAGTGTCATGTCTGTGCTGTTTACTATCTTTGCAGTGATAGGTTTTGTATCTACAATTATGCAACTGGAAAATGTGTACTCCTTAGAAACTGTCACTAAATTCATATGTTTCTTAATATATCATTTGACTTTTCAGTTTAAAATTTGTTTGTGAAAGCAGACACAAAGGTCAAAGTATCTTTTGTATACCATTATTTTGGGCATTTAGTTTGGCTGTGCTAAGTTGCCACAGTGAAGTGGGGGCAATGACAACATGTATAAGAACTCCCCCATTTTTCTTGTGGTCCATTAGATGTGGAACTGTTTGTTATCAGACCACTTTTTAATATCTAGAAAGCTAGAATTTCACAATTTAAGCACGTGTGCATGTTTGTGTATATTAATGTAAATATGCTGTACAGATGACATGGAAGTCCACACAAGCATCTTCTACCTCAGCTTATAGGACGAGAGGCTGCTATCAGCGTGCAAGGTAATGTGTCACTGTTATGCAAAAGTGTGATATGTGTCATTAACGAAACATGACTTTGGATGTACTGTAGGTTTCAACTGCAGTTGTTGAACCTTACAATGCTATACTGTATACACATCCAACCTTGGAGCACTGTGAAGTTGCCTTCATTGTGGATAATCAAGCCATATATGAAATCTGCAGAAGAAACCTCAACATTGACAGGCCAACATACACGAACCTCAATCGGCTCATTGGACAGATTGTATCGAGGTATGAGAGACTTGTCCTTGAACTTTTTGTGTTGACACAATTTTCACATTCTATGAAAAGTTCCTAACTTGTTTACCAGGTAGTAAAAAATGGAGTTGATGCAAGTTTGATCAGGCATCACAGATTAGAGCAGAGTACACTGATGATACGGAGTTTCTTGAAACAGCCAGTTGCTTATTTGTTTCAGTTTTAGTAATTTTTAAATTATAACAGTATCAAGATTTTACAGCTTTTAAATTTATTCAATTTTCTTTCACATAGTCCTTTTAAAACTTTGCTCATACTACGGTAATACAAATTGCAGAGAATTTGAATTTGACTATGAAAATAATGTAGCAGAAATGTTTTTATTTTTATCATATTACAGTTTGCATGATTCCTCTCATGTATCATGGTGTTACCACTTCCAGTTCATATTTCATGACCAAGGTAACTGTTCAGAGATTAATGTGTCTGATGTCAGTTGCCAAATTTGTAAAATTATATTTACACTTTTGTCATGGAAACAGTTATGGACTAATAGATGTATGTTTATTGCAGCATTACAGCATCACTACGGTTTGATGGAGCTCTCAATGTAGACCTGACTGAATTTCAAACTAACTTGGTACCGTATCCTCGCATCCATTTCCCTCTGGTATGTTAGATTTATTTGTGATAACAAATGTACTGATGTCTTTGATGATTTTGGCTTTGCATATAAGCAGTGACCTGTTGCCCATTCTGAAGTAACTTATGTCTCCTAGGCCACATATGCGCCGGTGTTGTCAGCAGAGAAGGCCGGCCACGAGCAAATGACGGTAGCAGAGATCACCAAGGCGTGCTTTGAACCACAAAATCAAATGGTACATGTGTAATTGTTATGCGTATCATTCTGTGTCACAGTTGTAGCCATGATGAGTGGCAAATAACCGTGCTGCCGTTGAGAAGACGGCCGTCTTCAGACTCACTGCCGTGAAAACCTCAAATCCTTCGTATTAATTTGTTGTATACATCTGCCAAAACTAAATTTGTTTGAGGTTGGTTACTTCTGAAAATACAGAGAACCAGTTTTTAGTCTGAAACTGCTCTGTGCTCATCCACATAAAGAATTCAGACAAACTTGAATTTAAATTACTTCACTGTGGATTGGATTCGTATGACACAGATTGAGGTCCATTGGTGAGCTTTTGTGAACATAGTATTGAACATTTGATTTGCTTAAAAGGCAGAGAAGTTTGTGACTAGCTGAGTGACTATTAGCTTATCCGGAAGGATTCTTTTCCATGCAGTTAATAATGACAAATTGAAGTAAATGTCAAACATTATCTTGATGGCATTGGTAGGTGAACTGTGATCCACGCAAGGGGAAGTACATGGCAGTGTGCATGCTGTACCGTGGTGATGTGGTACCTAAGGATGTTAATTCAGCCATCTCTATGATCAAGAAGGAGAAAACAATTCAGTTTGTTGAATGGTGCCCTACAGGTTTCAAGGCAAGCATTATTGTGTGTGCATGTCCGCAATGATTTTTGACGTTCTTATGGTGAAGATGTTGACAGGAAAGTATTTTAGTCGATGCATGAAAATAGCTTTTTTTTTAGGTTGGTATCAATTATCAGCCACCAACAGTAGTTCCTGGTGGAGACTTGGCAAAGGTAGAACGAGCAGTATGCTGCTTGTGTAATACCACAGCCATCATGGATGCTTGGATGAGAATAGACCACAAATTTGACCTGATGTTTGCTAAGAGAGCCTTTGTCCATTGGTATGTTGGAGAAGGCATGGAAGAAGGTGAGCAACGAATGATCGATCTTTTTATCTGGTTTCAGAAATGCCTTTTGATAATCTGTGCAGTTAACTGCCCTTTTAATGAATATTGAGGAACCCTAAATTTTAATTTCTTAATCTGAAATATAGCTAACTTAGTTGAATACGGACCTGTATTGCACTTCTTTATCAACTGCTTCCCATGATGCAGATGCAATATTCTCCAATGAAATTAAATTTGTAGTAAACTACTCAGCTCAGTTTTGTGTTGCAAAAATTGTGCAACAGTCATTCCATGTAACTCTGTGCAAGACCTCCAGTCTAAAGCAACGAATCTTTTTTATGAAACCATAGTTTCCAGCGTACTGCTTTCCTCTCTGTCTGACCGACATGTGCTATTTTGTTCAAACACGCCAGAACTCCCTAGTAATCAAAAATTTCAACTTCAGCACTTCCTTGATCCACAGGTGAATTTTCAGAGGCCCGTGAAGACCTTGCAGCTCTGGAGCTGGATTACCAAGAAGTTCAGGAAGATGCTGCTTCAGATGAAGAAAATGAGGAATACTGAAGTTTATGGCCCCATAGCTGCGGTATTCACTGGTGCAACATACATGTATTAGGCGATATAAATATACATTGCTCATGTCTTCTTGTCCCAGTATTATTATAAAATTTGAAATGAGCAAATTGTACACGAGAACCGTTGTTGCACACACATGTGAGTTGCAATGCATAGTGTTTTTACAGCCAGAGAAGAAAATTATCTGATTTCTGATCCGGTCCCACAACATAGATGTTGGTGGAGGTCAGTTTGTGATCTTATTAAAATAAATTTCTTTTTAATACTTATTAGCATTCAGTTGGAGTTGACTGCGTTCTTTAGTATAACTATGTGTAGGTTGTGTTTAGTTATAATTGTAGGTTGATTATTGAAGTGCAATGAGAAGCCAGTTGTCAAGTGTATTTATTTATTCATTCATTCATTCTTTGTAAGGAAAAAAAATGTCCACAAAAAGGAGAATATTTTAGTGTCACTGCTGTACTTATATTTGAATAACAGTAACCAGAGACTAAATAATTGCACCTAAGTTGATCTTAAAATGTGTGTCGTGACTGGTCTCTGCGCCCTTTCTTTTTACACATTCCGTCCATTATCACAGGTATTGTTCATTTGTATGAACTTTTATATATGTGTGCATGTGTTACCATTAGAGACAATGCATACTGTTGTATTTTGCACTTTTAACACAAGTTGTAATCTTTATTAAAACCGTCTTTCAGTCAAGTTGCTTTTCATTGTTTACCAGACTGCTTTTTCTCCACAGCATGCTTACCACTACGCTGATCTTAATGATATAACTACACTGAGTACCACTCAAGAGAAGTCCTTATATATTACATAAAAATATTTCTTCAACTGATGTGCCGGTTATGAATTAACATTTTAAAATCATGTATAAATATATGAAATAGAATCACTGTTACTGGTTACATGAGATATGACTCAGATTTGATCTCTGCCACCACATCCAGAATGATTCTAGTAGCCATCCAGCCTCCTTAAGGACAAAGGTTACCAGACTGATAACTTGCCTATGCCATAACTAGGGTCCTGTCCTGTGCAAAGACACAGACAACCCTTTAGATTTCCAATAGGCTCCATTGGCAGTGAATTACATCGTATAAAAGGTGGGGAATTTCTTGACGCCCATTGGCAGTGAATTATGTCGTATAAAAGGTGGGGAATTTCTTGACTAACTGAGAAATTGTTACTTTCTCAAGGACTTTGCTTCATGGAATGAATCAGTTTCAATAAGGATGGCTCAGGAGAGAGACAGAAAAAGTGGCCATTTTAAGATGCAGGAGGAATGTTATTGAGCATACTCTCAAAAACCAGGTGAGAAGTACAAATATTCAACGACTCTTATGCATTTATGATGTGAATGAAAGAACTTTGTAATACAAAGTTAATTGGTATGAACATATATGACTCATGGAACCAGAAAGAATTGCCCATTATATCATGGACTGCAGACCCAAAGAAACCCAAGAACATCCATCCCCTGCTCTTGTGGTCAGGTATAAATTGAAGTGGGTCATCACATCCCAACCATGATTATGGAACACATTAGGGGCACCAGACTGGAGAACCAGCAGTGATTGCTAAACACACTGCAGGAATTAAACACACCATCAGCTTCAATATAAGTCATGGACAACATCCATACCTACTGTCCCCACATCATCAGGGTAGCAACTGAAGTAACCAATCACCCCCACAACTTTTTCAACCATCAAGATGGATACATATCAGGCAAATCCTGGTTACCTGAAGCCATTTAACCCAAAAACCTCTCTCAATACATAACCACTGAACCTTTCTCCCTGACCTTGCAAATGAAAGAAAAATCTCATGCAAAATAAATCATTGCTTCTCCCCATAGCTATATATAATCAGACTAAAAAATATTATTATTGTCAGTTAATATCAGTTTATCGCAAAAACTACTAACACAGTGAATACGTATATCGATAGTTATTACGTGTAACAACCACTAGTGCTAAGACATGTTTGTAGAACTGTGACTAGTTGGTTAATAGAATGAGTATTTTGTTGCAGGATGTATTTATATATTATTTAGTTACGTTGTATATTAACAGAGATATGTTGCTGTAATGGGTAAGTTATAACAAATATTATTTTATCTCGTATTTTAACTTTTTGTCTGTATATTTTTGCGACATATACAGAGTCTGTGTTAGGTTAGGTTGGATTAGTGTACATAGTTTTTATATTGTGAACATAAGTAAAATATTAATTTCGTGAGAAATTTCGCATTGGGTGACATCGTGTGCGTGCTGGAGAGGACACTCTATTGTTCTTACCTAGTGTAATTCAAATTATGACCGTGAACTTTTGTATAGCGATACGAGGTTATAGATTGAGGTTATGTCTGTGTACAGTGGAAATTACTGTGATAATGTGGCATGTATATTTACTTTTATTGTCTTTGACGGCTATCATATTTGATATATATCATTCTTTAAACATTTGGTATGAAACTCATTCTGTGTGCTGAAAATTACAAAATGGTGAACTCAACTTTTGAACTTCCCAGTATTTCGAATTACATTGCCCAACATAGTATAGAAACGAAGATCACTAAGTACTAATACCTAAATTGAACGGACTGTAATGTTAGTTGTTAACTTTCTGAATGGTAAGAGCACAAAATATTTTTTGTGTCAGCTAATCAGACTTCACCTATCTTCGCTAAACCAAACCAGAGTGAACCAGGAAGGAGAGTTGTGAAATCAGTCACAATCTCCAGAATGTGGTATGATGGGCACTTACATTATTAACCTTAGCAGTAAGTTGAGTGCCATAAATTCTTTCCAGAAGTCGTATATGTTTGTCTTTAAAAGGGCTTGAATATTGAATATAGTGTTTGATTACATGTGGCAATGATGTCTGAACATACTACTCAAGTACTATTTATTAAATTTCAGAAGACTGTGCATTTTGATTAATTCTTTTTGAGCATCCATCAGATGATAATAGGAGTAAATAGAATCACACAGTTTACACACTGACATCTGTTAGATACCTCATGCAGTGCATACCAGGACCATATCCTCTTTTGAAAGCCTTTTCATGCATTTTATGGTTAAAAGTTGAAGATCTTGCAGTCATCTGTAATTACAAACTTGTTTAGATACTAGAGTACATTTTCTAAGCTCTTGTCCGCACTTGTTTAGAAACTAGAGTACATTTTCTAAGCTCTTGTCTTATATAAGATGTGAAGCTTTTGCGTTGACTGAATGCAATGAAGTGTTCTCAGACAATCAGCTGTGAGAATGGAGACTGTTTCTGCTTCCATCTTCAGGGTTTATGTGCTGTGACTGGCCACAAGTGGGCCATTAGGAGCAGTATTATTGTCAGGCACCAGACGTCCTGCCCTGAGCCAAGTCTGATTTCCTGAGCGCACTTTATTGCTAAATTTGTTGCGAGCCTTTGTAAATGCAAGTGATATCTTTTTTTGAATCAAACAGTAGATGGTCCAGTTTTGAATGAAGTTTTGTATAGAAATACTTTTCTGTGAAATGTAAGAAGAGCTGGGAAGTTTCAGTCCAGCGTTCATAAGTGGGTAAATAAGCAGAACGCTGCTGCCAAAGAGAGTTCATGTGCAATTCATAGTTCAGTTTTCGCTCTTTGTTTTGCGTCTTTGTCCATCTAGTACCAGAGCTCAGCACTGTGGAAATGCTGCAGATTCCATGAGTTTAGTCGTGCTTATTATATAAAGCAAATTACAGTGGGACTCTTCTGCAATGTGAAGGGCTGATATTAAGCTTCGCGTATCTGACACAACTGGGATGCATTTTCTATGTTTACTGATGTCCATACTAAATAATCTTTTATAACAGATGTCTTATGAATGCATTCACTTTTTCATAGTTTTCCAACTGAAATGTGTTTGCATTCTCGTCAATTTAATATTACGAAGAACAAATAAATTGTAAATGTCCAGCTATTGTAATGGAAATCAACACGATTGAGGTGGCTTTGTAAAACTGCGAGGAACACATCTGGGAAGCATGTGCAGTTCAATTTGAAGTCTGTTGGTGTAGAAAATTAGAAAGTACGATTTGAGGGTTGTCCAAGTTAAATTTAATCGAAATCCGTCCCGCGATTCTGGAGTTGAATCGTGCGGACAGAGAGACAGACATGTGACGCGCTGTGCAAAGAACTCGTAATCTGAAAGCTGTAGTCGATGTTATGAAGGGAGCGTCTCACTTTCTTATTTGCTGGTTTTCATCGCGTATGAACAGAAAGAGGAAGGACATTCCAAAACATGGCCTCAGTTTTGGAGGGCTCGTGTGCCTTTGTGCCTGCCGACTTCCTGGAAGTCACAGACACAGCTGTTTGTTGCGGACATGCAACCCGGCTTTGTACTGCGAGGATAGTTGGACGCAACCTTTTGTTCTAGGTCGATTAAATCTGAATTTAAGTGTTCCACGCTTCAGAGAACTTTGGTTGGGAAATCGCAAAGGAAAATTCGTTTGTTTCTAGATATATGCATTTATTAAAGCTGGGAAATGTCAAGTGAAGTGGATAGAGCTGGCTCAGGATGGCTTTCGCGAACTTAGTAATGAAGTCGGCTGTGTGACTGTCGACAGTTGAACGTCGTGTTCGATTGAGTCATTTTGATGTGCGACTTTATTTCGCAAACGATCCAGTGGCCATGTAATATTTACCTAACAGAACTTGATGAAGAAACATTCTCTCAAACGTCAGCCTTTCTTTTCTTCATTTGCGGCGCCATTTTGTACGCGCATGCGCGTCGGAGTTCGTGGCGAAAAAGAAATCTGTGGTCGTACAGTTGTTCGTGTTTTTAAAAAGCAAAAACTGAGAATCCGTTTTTCTGTGTGCGAAAACTGTGAAGACATCGAGCATTTATCATCTGCTAACAAACAGAAGTCATCTGGTGTAATGATGGGGATCCAGAAATCCATTTGGGAATTGAGACTAGCCAATTACTTTAGCTTTCGAGCTGCGTCCGTTGTGACGAAGCCAGAGGGCGAGTCGACCGAATAACAAATGAATGACCGCTTGGTTCAGTCGCGTTGTTGATTCTAATCCCTAATATATTTTAGTTTACAGACGCTCGTTGGTTGAGTGATGTAGACCAGGTTTAACGGGTAGCCTAACCTTATCTTTCTCCGTGACATAATTTAAAAAGATTTACGAGTCAGGATCGCTCTCTGCTGTGTGAACGTTGTGCCCTGCACAAAAACATTATCTATGGGGCGCCTCTCCGTTTTTGGCTTCGGCGCCAAACAAGTTGAGTTGAAAATGCGTCGCCACGTTGTATGTGGCCGAGTCGGCGTCGCTTTGTTTGTGTGACGGCGGGCGCCAAAAAAAAAGCCACCGGTCAGTGTTGTCCGTCGCGCGGCCCTCCGAGTACCACGCGTCGTGCACGCTCAGTTGCCCAGCGCAAGACCTTCGGCGCCGTTTTACACGAACGCAGATCAGAAACGCCGCGAGGGACGTGGACTGTGCCCTTCACTCATTCTTCCATCAGCCCCTAGATGGATGCGGGTGGAAGGAAAGGAGTCTGTGCCCCTGTCGGAAGCCACTGCTGTCGTCTCGCGTAACTTTTAGACCAATTAAAATTTCTCCTCCTTTTATTAAATCGTTAATCGGCGCACTACATGTTTCGGCCTATACCTACGGCCATCTTCAGGGGCTTCCTTAGTGTAATGCATGAGTGACTCAGAGCTTAATCTACACCGTGGATCCAAAATACTGGCTTTAGATCGTGCGACGAGGATAAAAAGTCAAATGTCATGTCGCGAGGATGACGGATGTTGTTCAACCGGGTTTCGACGCCGCGGAGACTCGTAAGTCGCAGTCGCGTTGTCCGAAACGCTGGATGTAGTACCTTCGAGCCTACACGGCATCAGAACCCAGAAGAACGTAGTTTGAAGTTGAAGTCTGTACTAGTGGAAATTGTTCTCGCCTGCAGGTGTCGTAACCCCTGACAGCCGTGGATTGCGGCCTCGAGTGTTCTGTTGTTAGGATCAGGTCGGCAGCTGCTCTCTAGTTCCGCTCAGGACAGCCTCTTCTTCAAGACCCGCCATGCCATCGGTGGTTAGGAGGGAGGATTCCCCCCGTGTCCTGTGTCATTTCCCGGGGGGTAACATTTCTTTTGCCGAGGAATTTCGATTGCACAGCTGGACGGACGGTAAGTCGGTCGCCGCGTTTCTTCTCAGCTTAGAGCTGCAGTTTCCTGTTGTCTTGCGGTTCAGGAGTCGGTAACTGGGCCGATTCAGTGATGCGTCTCGGACGCCTTTTCATTCTTCGTGTTAGAAAATTACGGCACCAAATCTCACATTCCTACCTGAAATGTTTCTCTTGTTCGTTTGCATTCACAGACTTGTGGTGTCGCTTCCACCTCAGAAGTTTGTGCGTCCGCCATATTTCTATTGTTTCTTTTAGGATATTCGGTTCCCGCTGGAGCGTGGGCGTCTCCTCTGCTCCTGTGCCTTACCCGAAGACGGACTCGAAGTCAGAACCAGCAGGCAGGCGACGGGCACTCACAAATAGCTCAGTTCGAATCCCGCCCAAGGCATGTCCCATCTAACAGGGCACGTGTTTGCGGTCGCGAGCCACAAGCAAACAATCCCACTGTGTGGCTGTTTCCGTCCAGACTGAATCATTGTTTTCCATTTTCCATTTAATGTAAAGACGAATAAAAAACGACGTTGTACGAGGAGTAGACTGAAAGGCGAAGAGCCATTTCTCGTTCGCAAGAGAAAAGTGGAGACGAGTGCATCAGTGGTCTATGTGGCTTGAGGCCGTCAGTGGATTCAAGTGACGTCACGACCAGAGAAATACAAACGTCGCCAGCAATTTCACGCCGCGGACGGGGGTGGCGACTGTGCGTGCCTCCTTCTTAGCATCGCATTGTAAATTCAGATTGAATTGGCACAGACGTTTCGGTGTACACGCCCTTTCAGGAATGTGTCTCCCTGCGCTGCGGATCGAACAGGCTGCAGTTGTCAACAGTTTTAATTTTAAATCGCAATTAGACTTCAGGCAGTTTTAAAACACAAGTTTATCCTCTCGAAATATGATCTGGCTATCGACTATTACGCACTTATCTTCTTAACAATCTTCTCTTTTCCAAAACAACGATCGAATTGTGATATACTTTCGACGAGTTTCGAAAAATTTCTTTATTCTCTGTTGATTCAATTGAATTTGACACAGCAGCTTAGATTCAGTGGACCTTTGTCTCTGTACAGGGTGTGTATAAATTTTCTTTAGAACTTTACTCGTGGGAGAAACGTGTTTTGAGCGTAGTCTGCGAGCGGAAGTCTCACATTTTCACCGAACTCCAGCGTCCGTCGTTTCCCACTGCACTGCACTCGTCTTCGTGAATCGAATCAGTCGCCGTGGACCCGCAGGAGAAGGCCCAGTGCGTGGAGTGCTTCGTACGGGTACGAAGACGTTTCAGAAGACGTATCACATGACGCCATCAGTTTCAGGAGGCCGGGGCTACGTTCCGCGTTTCAGGGAAGGTAACAAACAGAGCTTACGCATCTGGGGATTTGAACACCCTCGAGCTACAGCGGAGCGCAATGCAGACAGCCCAAAATTAATAATATGTAGTGTGGCCTGTCGCACGACCGTTTGATCTGAGTTACGTGGCTGTGCTGGGAAGTTTGTCTATCAACAGTTGCAAGAACTGCAGCCTGCCGTGTTCTTCGAACGCCACACCGGGGCTTGATTGTGTGCGCGTCTCTTAATCGGCATTTGCCAAACCGATTGGCCGGCCAGATCACCGGACATCACTACCCGCGATTCTTTCTACTTCTGATGGGGATACGTAGAATTGCAGGGGCTGACATGGATGGAGCTCGAACGTCGTTTGGACGCTGTCCGTGTTGAATGCGGGTTTCGTCTCGCAGATTACGCTCAAACGGTGTGTTTGGGACTTTTCATAGAGGTTTCATTCACGAGCGAAATTTTAAAGATAATTTATATACGCGCTGTATTACAAGTGGATAAAATATTGCAATGTAAAATATCGCCAAGTTACGTGTTGGATGGTTGGTAATCTTTTAAAATAATAAAATCTTTAAAGAAAGATTAGAAACGACTTTAATTATTGTATGGTTCTTTGCTGAATTTTACAATAGAAATTTGCTTTTGATGTACCACAGAAGATTTTCCCGTCATTATTTTCATTTTGAGAACTTTCCAGAAAAGTTTTCCAGCGAAGCAGAAATGCTGAAAGTTAAAGCAGTGGCAACGATTCCACAGAGTTCGTGGCCCAATTCGCTTCCCGTGGATCGGGAAACAAAGCGAAGACGACAGTTCTCGTATCGAACCCCGTATTCGAGGACAGATGGACTGACTTCGGATCCTGTAGTCGATGCTGGGCGAACGGATATGGAGGCCGATGTTTCAGAGGGTGCTTACTGTTTCGATCATTAGGGCGCCCTGATGATGGCAGCAAACGTGGGTAAACGTCTACCAGAAGACAGCCGTGAAAACCTCAAATCTGGAATCAGTCGCCGTGGACCCGCAGGAGAAGGCCCAGTGCGTGGAGTGCTTCGTACGGGTACGAAGACGTTTCAGAAGACGTATCACATGACGCCATCAGTTTCAGGAGGCCGGGGCTACGTTCCGCGTTTCAGGGAAGGTAACAAACAGAGCTTACGCATCTGGGGATTTGAACACCCTCGAGCTACAGCGGAGCGCAATGCAGACAGCCCAAAATTAATAATATGTAGTGTGGCCTGTCGCACGACCGTTTGATCTGAGTTACGTGGCTGTGCTGGGAAGTTTGTCTATCAACAGTTGCAAGAACTGCAGCCTGCCGTGTTCTTCGAACGCCACACCGGGGCTTGATTGTGTGCGCGTCTCTTAATCGGCATTTGCCAAACCGATTGGCCGGCCAGATCACCGGACATCACTACCCGCGATTCTTTCTACTTCTGATGGGGATACGTAGAATTGCAGGGGCTGACATGGATGGAGCTCGAACGTCGTTTGGACGCTGTCCGTGTTGAATGCGGGTTTCGTCTCGCAGATTACGCTCAAACGGTGTGTTTGGGACTTTTCATAGAGGTTTCATTCACGAGCGAAATTTTAAAGATAATTTATATACGCGCTGTATTACAAGTGGATAAAATATTGCAATGTAAAATATCGCCAAGTTACGTGTTGGATGGTTGGTAATCTTTTAAAATAATAAAATCTTTAAAGAAAGATTAGAAACGACTTTAATTATTGTATGGTTCTTTGCTGAATTTTACAATAGAAATTTGCTTTTGATGTACCACAGAAGATTTTCCCGTCATTATTTTCATTTTGAGAACTTTCCAGAAAAGTTTTCCAGCGAAGCAGAAATGCTGAAAGTTAAAGCAGTGGCAACGATTCCACAGAGTTCGTGGCCCAATTCGCTTCCCGTGGATCGGGAAACAAAGCGAAGACGACAGTTCTCGTATCGAACCCCGTATTCGAGGACAGATGGACTGACTTCGGATCCTGTAGTCGATGCTGGGCGAACGGATATGGAGGCCGATGTTTCAGAGGGTGCTTACTGTTTCGATCATTAGGGCGCCCTGATGATGGCAGCAAACGTGGGTAAACGTCTACCAGAAGACAGCCGTGAAAACCTCAAATCTGCGTCATTCGCTGTGACGCCAGCAAACAGAATTAATCCAGTTCGTCTTTGAATTTCTTGTGCATTTTATCCATCGTTTGTTTGTGTTTTCTAAATCTTAGAGCACCGTAAAACGCGACGTTTCGAAACACAGGTCTTTCTTCGTCTCAGGTAAGAAAGTGGAGCGGGGAGGAACCACCGGACGACTTGATGTCTGCCCCCTTTTTGCTTCAAGAGGGGAGAGAAGTAATTTTTTAAGATTTCAAGTCTTCAAGGGAAGAAGGAAGAAACATTTTGGACAGAGTCCAAAAAGAAGGGGCCGCTAAGAACTGCTCCTTGTAGAAAACTGGCTTACGCGATGTCTCGTGACAGCGCCCAGAATGATCGTTCGCCTTGCCCTGCGCCCGGGCAGTTTAACGTTGCAGGTGCGGGTGGATGTGCCACTGTTGCAGGCAGTGTCAGTAAGCGTCGTTTCCTTTTTGGGTCCAAAAACGAGAAGAAGACTTCGGGGCGACAAGAAGGACGGCGACTCGCGGCATCTAGAGCAGGGAAACAAGAAGACGTCGGTCGCCGTCGACGTCGTGACGACGTCTGTGGAGACTGGAGGCGCCGGGCGGGCTCTGGAGCCGGACAAGCTGGAGCCCAGCGCCTCCGGATGGCAGGCAGCACCGCGAGTGACGTCACTGCACACGCAGTCGTGACAACGAGAACACGAAGTGAGGGAGGGAGTCGTCATCGTCGGTTGCTACGACGTATTTTGAATTTGTGAGCACCGGCAAACGCCGTGGCTTCTCCGCGGGCGGAGCCGGGTTCAGACCCGGGTGACTTCGGACGAAGCGACTTGCGGCAGGTTCCTCGGCTGTCACCGACCCACGAGGCGTGCCCAAGCAGCCCGTTGTCCTAGGAACGGTGTCCCAACGACCGCCTGGGTCTTCTGCCCTCCCTCAGGGCTACCTCTGTTTGGTTCCACTTCCTTCCTTCCTTCCTTCCTGCCAATCTTAGAAATCGGCAAATGTGTCCGCTGATTCAATATCGCAAAGACAT
The DNA here is from genome assembly GCF_000696155.1 of Zootermopsis nevadensis. The sequence goes on from NW_019060981.1 coordinate 82,965, forward strand.
TTAAAGTCTGAAAATAATTGAAGATGCTAGGAACAAAGTTTCAGCCTTCGGTCTGTAAAGACCACAAATTTATTGTCAGTAGCAATAAAACAAATGAACGGCGTCCACGATAAATCGAACAAAACCAACGGCTCGCAAGCTGACACAGCGAGACAGAAATTCCGCTGAGTTATCTCGGACACTTTCATGCGCGTTGGGGGATGAGGGGGTTGATTCTGAAGACCCGACGAACTTGTGCGTTACGAGGACGAAGGAACTCGGATTTTCTCAGGTGGAATCACTTTCTGTTTGGTGAGCACGTGTTTAATCACGCATTTTTATATTCTTTTGAGGTATTTGCACCTTTAAAGCACGACAAACATATTTTATGAATTTTTAGCACCAGAAAATCCGTTGGTGCTGTGCGTAAAATTTTTGTTTACAGGTAAACAAATTTGGGAGGAGATTCGATGATTAAATTCCATTTTAAACTTTGGCCCGAGAAGCAGTCATTATTGAGAAGCTAATAGTCGCTCATCTGGTCAAGAAATCCCCCCTGTGTTTGCAGGAACTCGTAGCTTTACTGAACCATGCGAACGCAGGTCACGTCCTGCCACTCCAATCAATGCCCACTTTAATATTATACTCCGATCCATGTCCAGGTGTTAAGAGTGGTCTTTTGCGTTCGCGCTTTTAATGAAGCAGATTTGCCAACCAAAAGATGGAGTTCATTGCTTTGTACACAGGATAAAGGCTTGGATGTTCGCGTTGTACGAACATCAGCCAGTAGATCGTGTCTGCCAATTCCCGTTGAGGATTTCTACGAACTGTTAGGAGAATTAAATATGAACTTGGTTCCAATAAACGTCCAGACAGAGGCTAAGCGTAGTGAAGGCGAATGTTGCAGTGGGGCTAAGCCCCTTCGCTGGCGCCCACCTGACCTGCGTTGCGGTTGAATCGACTGACTTCCGTGCTTTTATTTCCATCCCTAGAATTCGTGCGGACCTCAGGTTGGTACCGAAAGAAGGGATTTTGGAGTCTCCTGATGACCCCCAAGTTTCCACAAAAAAATAAACCTTTCAGCGAGAGCACCGCTGATAAAGAGGTCGAGACCTCCGCACCGCGGCGCGGTATCGGGGGTGACCCTTGAAGCTGTCTTCTTCTCTGGTCAGCGCACGTTTTTCTTTCTAGGGACTCCGCCCTCAGTTAGCTTTTTGCTTGGTTGATTGGTTGAGGATAAGGGCGGAGATGGTCCTCGAAACGTCGGCAGGCTTAAACCATTTGTCACTGCTGATAGCCCGATAAGATTTGTCGACAGCCACCGCGAAAGCTTGGCTTGTGCTGCGCGCAGGAGGATTCTGGAAAGCAACTTCGGGACCTGCAGATGAGAGAGTGGCAGGGTCCATTCATCGAGCAACAGGCCGCGGGTGTCCGACGCAACGTTTCGGTGTTCTTCCCCGGTTCCGGGCGCCTCGCTCACAAGCTCCGCGCCTACCGTTACAAGCGTTCTACTGCAAGAGTGGCACAAAGTGTTCCAGTTGTAAACGCGGGCAGCACGAACGAGCTGCAGCGTTTGCGCTAATGTTTCGAAATGTGCCGCCTTTCACGTTCACTTCGAAGCTCGCCAGTGTCTTATTACCCGCCTTTTGCCTAAGAAGCGGTCTGAGAGGCTTCCCCACTAAAATTTCGCATGCATTTGTCATGTCCGCTCATGCTGCAAGAGCTGTCGATTTTGGACTCTTAATCCGTGTACATTTCTCCGTTTACAATCTTGTATTTTTCTTTAAATTTACGCTTTAAATTTCTGCTGTTTAGTGAGTGCTTTGTGGGAGGGCGTGGTTCTGGTCGCTTCCAGCATTTGGCGTGAGCTGAGCGAGAGGTCGGCTGCTGGCTTGTCGCGACTGGTCCCTTGATATTTTAACGAGTCTGTCCAGGTGTACCAGCACCATCTTCGTCCTCGGATGTCTCTGGATCGGCAGACCACTTGGTTGATCCGGGTGATCGATCACCTTCTGTGAGCCTTCCGAGGACGCCCGGATCACCCAGTCTCAGTCCCTCCTGACGAACGGCGAACGCTGATGCCTCCACCGCCTCCCTGTTTATTCACAACCGCCGTGCACTTCTGAAGGTGTCTTTAAGCAGACCAGTAAATGACCCATCAAAATGTGTTCGTGACGCGCATGGAGTTTTAAAAAAATGTTCAGATAGTGTCAGAGATTAAATCCGTGTGGCATACAATTTTGAAGTTGATCTTTTAGTCCGTTCACCACCGAGTGTCATGTTTGATCGTCTTTAGACCCGTCTTGCTTTGAAGCGTTCGATCTGATGACGACTTCCCCTCAGGCTCGGTCGAGTTCAAATGATGGCGCCTCTAGCGGCCTGTTGTGGAACTCGTGAGTGGTTCCGTCTCTTTCTAAGTGCGCTTCGGTCTCTCTTCAGCTCGTATCTCGTGGATCAAGACCCGACAGTCAGACGCATCAGTTACTACATGGCTGTGCTAGTGTGCGGTGGCTATTAATACGTAGTTCGCGCAAAGAAGAAATGATGTGTAACGATGGATTCATTTCGATTGTTCAAACGTACAGTGTTCAGGGAAACAAATTCTCCTTCCGCACAACGAAGTAACACAAATGGAAGCTTTGACTGAAAAAGTAACAGAAGGACTAGAATGAAAACCAGTTTCAACGCAGTGCTAGCTCATATCTGTATCAGTACGCCAGAATTTTGTTTGCCTTCGTGTTCTGTGATGTGCTTTGCTTGTGGAGGTCGGCAAGAATCTTTTCGCATGTGGCAGATTTCAGTATCGAGTGACACAGTGATTGATGGTGAAGGACTTCTGATGTGATTCATACGTGCACGTAATTGAAATCAAGATAATGTGATGACTGGCGTCTATGTGGACCAGTCTCGTAGAGATAATTTGAGGCAAGTAGAAATGTGGTTTTACGCGCTGTGTGTGTGTGTGTAGGCAGCCATACGATTAATTCTAGGTGCCATAATGCTCTCATCATGGCCAATAATGATGGTACGTAGAGAGTCGCGATTGACAAGGGACCAAAATATTTTGTTAACAAGGAATTCGATTTGTAATTCTCTTTAAGAGAGAGCATGCGTATAAATTCGCCTGCTTGAGGTGTTTCAAAAAAGTCGCACGTGATTGGCGACCGGAAGCATCACTTGATTTTATATCAGTTCGTTGTGACCCCCTTGTGTATGAAGTACCTATAGTGGCTCCCAAATGCCCTTCCTCACGAGACGAAGCGACACAACCCTGGAAGACGCAGCTGTGCTCTTTCATGTTCCGGACCAAACGGAACACTTTAGCTAGACGCCTCTGGAAGGCGCGTGTGGTGAAAAGAGAGCATGAGGCCTCGGGCGAAACAGAAACGTTCTCGTCTTCCCCCACTCCTTCGTATTGCTGCTGTTGTTGTTGCAGCAGCAAACACACAAATTCCTGTTCGCAACAGCAACAACAACAGTGTTACAGTGCTGAAATGGTTCGAAGCTATTTGTTGAAGCGGCTCAAAGAGAGCCAGTTGGAGATGCTGCTAGCAGCTGTGGAGAGCCGTGGGGCGGATCTGTCTGCGTGCGTGCTCTTGCCCCGCGATCAGCCTCCGTTGCTGGACCCTCGATTGCTCTGTTGCCAGCTTTGGCGGTGGCCAGATCTGAGGCAAGACGCCGAGCTCAAGCGCCTGCCCGTGTGCAGATCTTCCAAAGACACCGTGTACATTTGCTGCAATCCGTACCACTGGAGCCGGCTCTGCAAACCAGGTGAGACGCCATTACAGTAAAATGTTTTCCTGGGCGCGCGAGTGAAACGTGGTGATGGAGTTTAAAGCTCGTTCAGCCATTTTGTTATTACAAAGCAATTCGAGGTAGTTTTTTTTTGGGGGGGGGGTTACCCTTCGAGAACTTCGGCGGAAAAATGAAGTGCATTATAAAATTTTGAAGCTATTTTTTGAAAATGTGCTACAGTTTTACAGAGTGTCAGGTTGGCGTTTTGTAATTATATTGAACTGCACCGCCAGGAGTTAACATCGTTTCGTAACAGCGAGTGCCCCTGCCCGATTGTGCTGGTTTTTTTTTTTTGAGGAGACGCCCTCGTCCAACTGAGCGAGCGCTGGTGCAGTGACCACAGAAGTCAAAAGGCTCGGTCCACTTTTCACGATTCTCTGCGTTTGCATTTGTTTATCCTAGACGTCGTTCAATAAGTAAATGATCCTGGCGTGTGACTGGAAATGTTCGCTCCACTCCGATCTGTGACGTGGAACTTGCAGTTCAGAGCCCCGGTTCGCATTGCCAACGGAATCAGTTTTGGAAAGGGGCGCAGCCTTCCCATTTTGAGCTTGTTTTAGGCGCAAGGAACAGCACGTGTTTCCCGATGCTCGTAAGTGCCCGCGCGCCTGGAACTTCCAGCGCATTTGCGCGGAAAGTCGTATTTTTTTTTTTTTTGGGGGGGGGGGGTTTGGTACCGATTAACTTTGATTTTGAATTTAAAACGCGTTCCTTGGTGATTCGTGGGGCAGCGATCATTTTCGTTTCTCGTCTTTGGGTTGCTGTAAGTTTATTTGTTCAGGCATTGTGTAATGATGTAAATTTTGGAAGCTTTTCGGACGGGCGGCGGCGTCTTACAAATTGTTTAGTGGAATAAGAAACGGACAGAGACCTTTTGTCGACTGCCTGCGTGTAACATTTTCGAAGAAAAGGCAGTTCACAAGGCGAGGGTCATTAAACATGAGCCCAGATTGGCGATGGCGTTGCGTCCATGTTTTAAATTTGCACTGCGTTCGTGATTTTATTACAAAGTCAGGCGGCGCGTCGAGCACGTAGCACGTCGGCCTCTGAACTGCACGTCACTGCTTTCGATATGGAAAGAGAACGATAAGAAATGCGGCCTCCAGCTCAAAATACTGTTTATCTCCGAGGACCTGAATTTCGTTCCGCTTTCGGGTGGGGGGGGGGGGGGGGGGGGCGAGTGACAACGTAAGTAGCCAGCATTAGTGCGCGGTTCATCCTGGGGTGGACGGACTGGATTCGAACACGGGACTCCGAACAGCGAGGCAGTTGAGTGCTCGTCTTGCAACAACAAGCTTTTCGGTACCAAACTTCGTTCCTGGTGGCGAATAAACCTTTAAGAGTGACCCATACGATTTTGTACGGGCGTAAAATGAACTCGTAATGCGAGGCTTCAGTTCTCGGATGTGTGTGGCAGTCGGTAATTCCCTTTGTGTATCAAAGGCTCTTCTTAATGTCGGTCAGACGACGGAATCGTCCGGTTTCGAGACCATAGTTGAGTCGATTTCCTGTCAAGAGTGACGGAGGGACCTCGGCGCACGTTCAGACACGTGCTAACCTTGCGTCGTGAGGCGGTCAGTCTGTGAGTGTCCGGCGCCAAGACGCATTTGTGCCCCCCAACCGTTAATTTTACTATAGCGAAACGTTTGAAAGAATTGGAACGCGTTTGAAGTTGGGCCCTTGGGCAGTGAACTTTGATGTATTCGCCAAAGGATTTGAATGGCAAACCAGACGCTGTTCATGCCATTAAGAATGACGTTCAAAACGCGTAAAACGAAATTTTCGCGCTGGCTTGAACTGCGATGCAGAACAAGAAACCTGAAATCGACGTTTTCCGCAGGCGTGCGTGGCCGGGGCTACCCGCCGCCCGTGCAGTTCGCCCACATCTGCCAGATCGTATCCGAAGTCGTAAGAGACGATTCCGAAAGTTTCGCTCGCTGTCTGGAGCTTTCTCGGAAGTACGAGTTCGCTTGTCATGGCCGCGACGCGCATTGTATTCTCTTCAGAAGTCGTAGCGGGCAGATTATTCATTACATTTATTTCTGTCGGCTTGACATCTGCAGTTACTCGAACTGCGTGACCTTAATTAAAAAATGTCTGCCTTAATTCTCCTCTTCTAGAAGACAAAAGAGAGCCGACGGGATGCTTATTACTACAAGCTCCTAAATTTAGATGATTACGTGTGTTCAACGACGAGCAGCTGATAAGAGGAACTTTGCTAGTTATCGCACGAGACAGGCGCACCAGGGGTCGTCGTGTTCCCGCGTTCCTTCACGAATTTCTGTCTTTGATGAATCAGACGGTACGCAGGTCCCGTTCCAAAAGCCCAAGAATGTTTAAATAATCACGCGTTCATGCCAAAAAGGGGATTGGGAATGTTCGTGTGGTCAGCAGTTGAACTGGCGTCATCTTTTAAGAATAATTTTTCTCTGAAATGCGCAGATTTTGGTACTTCCAATAAACAAAACATTTAGAACTTTTGTTCGTGCATTTTCGTGAACATTACGGAAGGTTTAGGCTTTAAATCGCAAAGTTTCTTTTGTTGATGACTGGGTAAGAGTCGACGAATACGTCTTAAAGTTGAACAGACGGACGATGTCCACGCTAATGCTCGGGGGTGCTGAAGGCAATGAATGTTTCCACACTGTGTGTGTGTGTGTGTGTGTGTGTTTGGGGACCCCGGAAGAGCTGTGGCTTCAAATTACTGCTTTTTACGCCGCCTGTCGGAAAGTAAATTTGTTTGCAAGCTGAAGAATGAGATTCTGCCCCGGGACAAACCAGAAGGCGCCTGCCGTCACTTGAAGCTTCAAGTCGTCGTACAAGGGAAAGGCTGTCAGCTTTATACGCGCGATGTTGCAACGTGTGTGTTCGTCTCGCAATGGGTTAATCGATTAAGAAAATCGACAGACGCGAGGTCCAGATACGAGATTCGAGAATTTCAATTCTCGACTAACAGTTGAGAATAAGTGGAAAGTCGACTTGGTTCGTAGAAGTGCCCTTCATGAAACTTGAGGGAGGTCGTGCTGCCATGATTGGCGCCGACAGAGCGACTCGCCGTCGCCTAGTGTCTCGGCAGATAAGCAGGACGTCGTGCGGGAGGCCTCGCTACACGATAATGGAGAAATACTTCGTCCGAGAATTATTTGAATATCAGTTTCGTCTGTTCCGCGTCGTCGCTGACGCAGGCTATGCGCGCCTTTAACCTCGGACGCCGGAAGTGTGTGTCAAGGAACAGATCCGCTGCAGCCAGCGACACTTCGGAGTTCCTGCTCCCTGGAGGCTGCTAGTGTATTCCGAAGGATTCGACACTGAAATCGAAGTACGTTCTGTGTTTCCCACTCCTTCGGGTCAACGGATCCGAACCGGGTATGCAGCATCACACATTCTGGTCTGCAGTGCAAGTGATAGTTTGCAATTCCGATTATTAATATGATATGATATAATAATTTCATCGCAGCGATCATAATCTCTCTGATAAACGCAATCGGAATGATTGCACAAGAGCTTGTCCCGGCCTGTGCAGTTTCCACTCAGTACTCCTCTTGTCATTCGCTGCAGAAAGGGAATTCTTCGGTCGTAGTAAGAAGTAGGCCTGACCTGTACAATGTTAAATAGGATTGAGGAATGGACGTGCCGAGTAATTTCGGTTCCCAAGTACGCGTAAGCACGCGTAAGCACGCGTTATTATTAAGAATATTTCACCCAACACGTTTTCTGAGGCGCACCCTCAGTCTCCATGCCCCCGTAATCTTCGGACGCCGTGTTTGCGGAGAACTCGCGTCTTCGAGCTGCTGAAGCGGATGTCTGTCCGCGTTTTCCCGCGTAAATGAAGGGGCCTCCTGTCCAAGGAGATCTCGTGAGTGGGCAGAATCAGTTCTGAATCGGATCAGGCCCGTGGCCTTAATTCCTGTCGACTGAAGAAGTGCGCATCGCACGTTCGATTTTGGCATTGGCTCTCCATCAGTCGGCGGCACCCGCCCCCAAATGCTGTGTGCGAGACGTGCCTTTGTGAATGTGCACATGGCAAACGGCGTGGAATGTGGAATTCTTTGTTCCGGCGTCATCGAATAGGAACGAAACAAAATCTAACCAAATAAAAGTATGTGGAGTGCCAAGGCGTTTTTCGTTCAAGAACATTACTGAGCTAATGGCGAGATTTGGAATCAACTTTGAGCAGGCCGCTTCTCGTCTTAATTTCCAAGGCGCTCAGTTGTAACAGAACACGTGCAGGACACCCGAGTGGCTGCACGTGTCAGTTGGTGGCTGTCCCTTTTGCCCGCAATTCCAAATATTCTCAAACGGGAACCCTTTGACTCTGCCCAGATTTCGCCCTCTGTTCTCTCTCTGGACCGGCTGTTTAGTCCGTTGTGACTGCGTGATGGAATGTTTGCAGAGCAGATGATAACGTCACAGTTACCAGGAACTGCACCGACTGACTTCTCCCCAGGCTGGGTCCTTCTAGGCCTCACCCAACAGCTCTCAGACCTCATTCCACTGATCGTCCTCCGTTCCTCTGCATTTCGAAGCCAGGCGTTGATCGTGTATCCTGCCCTGACCATTGCGCAGTTCTTTGAATGAATTCGTAGTTTGTGCTGTTCTCCTGTCCCTTGCGTCGTTGAACATCCGGATGTAAGGAAAAGGTAGGAGGGATAAGGCGTGGAGATACTAAGTGAAGTTTCGTCGTTTGTCGACCACTGAATTTTGAAATCTAATCCACAAAGTAAGTTGCATCGTTTGTTCGTTAGGTTCAAAGCGTTGAACCGCCTTCTGTTTGCCAAGTTTGCATTTGGGCTGCATAAACCGTCAGTCAGAACTGACGTTCTGGAAAATGCTGCTGTTCGCTTGTCAAGTCATGAATTATGCAGTAATATACAGGAAATGTAAAGTTCATTTCCTCTACTGCCCCAGTGAGCGTGTCCTCTGGGACCGACGCAAACCACGTTCCAGAGTCCAGTAAGAATTATTTACGGAGTTAACAGAGTAGCTAACATATGGACTGTAAACGTGCTCCATGCTTCTCAATCTGTTGGTGACTCCTCGAAAAACTGCGATCCAGAAGTTTTAAGCAGATTAAGCGTCAGTTATTCGCGAGCGCTGGACCTGAATCTTGAACGGATGTGCCACTAGAATAGCGGCGCTGTCACGACGATATGGCGCCTTGTCCGTCCGTCCGTCCGTTAGTTCGTGTGGGTGCGACGTGGCCCAGATAGCCGTCACGTCAACGAGAGCTATGTATAGGCCGACGCAAATGGCGGACTGTGCTGCCGCGCTCACATCGCCAGGAACTGCGCAGGGCCACTTTTTTTCGAGAGTGTTGTTCATTAAAACGCGCGCTTAGGACTCCCGCGCGTTCATCGGCGTGAGAGAGACGCGGTACAAATTTCAACAGAATTGTCCTCTCGCGTTTGCCCTTGAAGAGGTCACAGAGAGTTTCATGATTCAGGAACATTCTTTGGACCAGACTCCTGGAGACTGTTACGAAACGAGTCCAGCCGACGCCACCAGTTGGTTTGGTCATTCGTTGGATGTGAACGTGCTGGAAACATCCGTTCCCTCGCGAGCCGTGTCCTCAGTCGGGACACGATTGAGGCGAATCCCAAATTTAGTGTCCTTTGAATTTATTATTGAACATTTGGCCCCTTACAGAATCATTGTGTGTGGAATGCGCGTTCTTAGCAGATTGGCGCTACGATTCGAAGAAGTGCAGAGAAGTTTTGAACTCCTCGACCTTCGGCTAAATTTGTGCCAGTGCAGGAGACGACAGCAAACATCTGCATTGCACAGGGTGTCAATGAATTGAATGACGCAGAGAAACACAGTTTTTCGCGCGTGGTCACTGGAGGTCGTGCTTAAGGATTTAAAATCGTCCTCAGATTTGCGAGCCTTTTTTTTTTGGGTACTCGTTCACGGGACTTCGACGTCGCTGGGTCTTATTTCTTCGTTTCGACGGAATACAGGCTTGACATTTCGTCACGTGACGCCACTAGCCGCTCTATCGGTGTCCTTGTGCCTGCCACCGACTTCGAACTGTCCACCATTTTCTCTGAATTTTATGAATGACTTGCCGTTGGAAGTCGCTAGCCTTTTTTTTTCATTTCCTCTAATTAGCAATCGTCAATACAAACATGGCGGACTTCCGTAATTATGGATTGTGGGACACTCGCGTGTATTTTGTGGCATAACCGTACAACGATGGCAGAAAATCCTTCGCTTGCTAGTGCCCAGCGTCTGCCGATCGCGGCATTAGAGGTTAAGTCTGACAACTTTTCCGGCTCTGCACGAAACTGACAGAGGAAAGGTATTTAGCGGAAAGGCGGATGTACATTTGCGTTGCGTAACTCTTGGCTGTCTTCGCCACCAACATGGAAGCAGTCACGAGTTCTCCCTGAAACTTTGCCGAAGTCTGTGTGGTCGTAGCAACGTTTTGGCGTAAAAGATGGCCGGGAACTGATCGTCCTCGCAGAGATGCGATAATTCGACACAGTCGTACGACGAGTTGCAATTTTAGCGATTGTTTGAATTTGTTCTTATCGAACGCGGTTTTTCTGTGCCTTAAGTCAAAGCTCTAAGCACCGTGAAATTTTTGTTTCAACGGTCTGAAAGAAGAGGGCATATTTTATCGTATTTGTTCGTAACTTTACTAGACTGTCGGCCTCGTTTTGCAGAA
>NW_019060981.1:117931-128764 GCF_000696155.1 Zootermopsis nevadensis
CAAAATAAATGAACATCCTGCACTTGTCTGGTCTTCTTTTCTTTTCTTTTGCAAACTTTCAGTACTTCGTTTTACAAGGCAAATGAAAGTAACCTCCTTGTGCAGTCGAAGTGCGTCCTTTAACTCTTGAAGAACAGGTAGGTCCTCGTCTGTGGCAGAATCTGTTGCCTGTTGACACGTGGCCCTCGGTTAGACATTGCAGGCTTTGCGGTGTAATTCAGGATTACGACGGGGTCCTCCTCCGCCCTCTCCCGTGGACCGTGGACCCTTGGGACTAAACGAGGTGCGGCGCGAAGATTGGTCAGAATCGCGCTGCCACCTGTCAAATGAAGTCGACTCCAATTTGGAGTTTGCAGCTTCGTCTCTCTGATTCAGGTCTGCGATGGTATTTCCGAGCAGTGAGGAGAAAATAAAGTCGTCCTTCGTGCTCGGTTAAGCACCGCGGAACGAAGGCGTATGTGGGAGTGGCGGCATAGTTCCACACATTCGCCTCCGCCACTTTAACCTACGATACTCATTGAGTGTGAGGCCGGGGGAGGGCGGACGGAGGTCGCATGTAAGAGAGAATCGAACCCCTGTCGCCTTAGCCCGGTTGAGGCTCAGGGCTGTAGGACAACTGCCAGTCGCGCGTGCATTTTGTCGGGGCAGTTGTGCAGCCGCCATCTTCCTCAAGAGTTCTTGCCTCTGGACACTTTGTTGGGGGCAGTGGCGCGTGCAGGGACCCTGTCGTTGATTAATCGACTCCGCTACTGACTGTCTTGTTTCTTCCGAAACGTAATCGAAATCCAACTTATTTCCGGCGTTCGTTCGTTGTTGAGAAGTGTGAGCCAACGTACGAAGGCGACGCTTGGAGCTGCGGCTTCCAGAAGCACCGTGAAAAGATGGCTGATGTGAACGGTGCCTTACCTGGGGATGAACTGACCTCCGCGTGTTCCTGGGGGCTCAAGAGGTACCTTTGTCGGTTATTCGAACCGTAAATGTGATTTCGTCTTCTGTTCATTGCATTGAGGACAGCCGGTGTTTGTTCGCAAGGCGCTCTTAAGAGGTCAGCGCGTGCTTAGACGTCGTAGAGAATCCGTTTGCGTACGGGAACATTTAGAGAGCGCTTTTCCACGTCGTGTGGCTTAAATCAACAGTTTGCGTGAATTGCACACGTCGTAAATGATCCCGTTGACTGGTGGTGCCTCCCACTGCCATGGCCTTGCCGCTGATAAGATGCGTCAGGCGCCACTGAGGTACGTGTGGCTCCACGGCACTCGCATTCCCACGCTATATATAGCTGCACTGTTGCAACGCTCGTCACTTAACGACGCACTGGCCTCACTTCCATCTCGTAAGTCTGTTGCTTCACTCAGGTGTCGCCAGTCCCGGAAGTCGTATTTATTTATTTATTTTAGTGCGTTCCTTGCGAATGCAGTCGTGTCGTGACCAACGTAACGAGGTCCTTCCTCTTTTGGGCGCGTACAGACGCCATTTTTCTTTCAAGCGGAGTCTCGGGTTCTTGAGGTTTGTCCTCGGTCCTTCACGTATCGAAGTATTAAGGCTGTGGAAGATGTCACATGGATCGAGTATGCCCGGGGAGGGGGGGGGGGTCATTCTTCCATCTGGAATTCGTGCACGCATGCGCGCCTTATGTCATGTAATCTCTTGTGCCGGTCTTGCTGTCGCTGATTCAACCTCCGTGCCCGAAATTCGCAAATGACAGTCGCCTGGAGCGAAAACTTTTGCAGACAAAGTCTTGACGGCTGCGATTTTATAACGACACTGTCGTGTTATCTCAGATAATTGCAAAATGTTGAGTCATCGGACAAACATTCACTGTTATGTAAAAAGGTCTTCCTTTTCTTGTAATATCTGGTGATACACGTGGTGAATGTTCCGTTTCTGGATTTTCAATGTTAATGGCGCCCGCGCTTGGAGACGTCTGTGTCGTACTACAGCAGGTTTTAATCTTTCTTTCGTCCGTCGTCGTGTGTCTCATTTCTGAACGGGTCTGTATTCCATTACAGTGCATTCGCAGAGGTCGTTCACTCAAACCAGAAACTGGCTCTTAGTCCGCTAATGCACTGCATGTGTTGCATTACTTTGTGTGCCAGTGCGTGTGTGTTCAAAAGGCGAATTGTAACTAATATTGAATGTAGTTCTTGGACGAACGCGTTCGAGGCTGAAGATTAACGGGACTGAGCCGTCCCACGGTCGGACGCAGGGTTTTTCGAGACGTAAAGGACGAACTTGTGAGTTCCAGGTTCCCCATGACGAGGGGGAGAACTTGATTTCCTGGTGGAATGAAAAAGCGGGATTTTGCCGTACATTTGTAATGCCTTCTGCGTTTAGCAAAGGAACATTAAAATCGTCCTCTGTGTACGTTCTGAGTGGGAACAGTAAAGATGGTATGTTTTAGACAGAGCGATCAGGTCTGAGGGATTTGTTTCCGGAGCCAGACACAGTCTCAGGCGTAACATGAGCGAAAATACGAATAACCTTTCCTTTGCGAAAAGTATAATGACCCGAGAAAGCTAGAAGTGTTTTATAACCGTGTGGTTCGTGTCGTTTGAACCAGCTCCGTGCAGACCTCTGACGCGAAATCATTATTTCTCTGTTCTGCCAGGACTCGCAGCCTCTCGCTGTATCTCGCTGTGCTAGTGACATATCTGCGGCTGTGACGTCACTCACACCGCAATCTTGGCGCCGCGCTGCGCTGGTAATCTCTATTTTTATCTCTGGCGGCCGGCGTGCTTCGTTTTTTATATTCTGCTGTCTTCTTATTTAATACACAGGGCCTCTTCCTTTCTTTGACCTCGGCCGTGCACAGGAGCGGTTGGACGTGGAAGCTTCCGCTGGTTTCGTACTTTCCCTCGTCACAGTGACTTGGGTGACGAATTCCGCACGCACAGGAAAATGTTGTAGTGAAATCGGAAGGGACGGAATCGAATCACTTCGAGGACCGAGGCTTTCATGGAAGGAACATTTGTGCGGATGGATTCACGTTTCCGCTGCGTTCGAGTGTTCGTTCTCGCGCGGTTACGCGGTTGTCCGAATGATTGACAGTTCAGCGCCGCTGCAGGTCAGCCTGGCTTCCGTTTCACCGTTCCGTAGTCCCAAGAATTACCGTGGAAACTCCTAGGAACTCTTCGTTGCAAGGGGAAAATGGAGACCTTCCGAATTCTGCCTCCAATTTGTCAGTGCGTGAAACAATTGCTGTGCGGGAGGCGTGTCGTGGAGCAGTGGGCGATTGGACCATTCCCAGTAGTTTTATTTTGAGCCCCCCCCCCAAGGCATCTGAAGTGCTTTTCAAGTGAACAATAAGTGTAGGTCTCTTTTACATTGAGTCAGTCAAAATTGTGTCTGCTTTGTGCTGGATATTTGTCAAAGAGGACGTGGGTTAGTGCCTTATTTATTAACTTACTTCTCCTCCCCAACTTCACCCATGACAGAGTGAAATGTAAGAGAACGGAAGGCATTTTCTTTCCCAACTCCGTCGTTTTTCAGCCGTTTCGGAGGCTCTTCCGCCCTATCTTGTGTTCCCGACTCGACGTTTCGACTGACCTGTTGTCTCCACTACACATGCCACGCTTCTAGGAGATTGTTTGTCGGAAGTGAAGTGAGATCCTACCACCATGACTTATTTTTTTTAGCGGCGTAACCAAACTCCGATGCATCAGACATTTTGGCAGATGACCTCTGGCTCCATTGAGCCCATGGCCCTGCGGTTAATGTTCCCCATTCCTGACCAGTTCGTACGAAACAAGTGACTGTGTTGGATTTGAGGTTCTCGTGGCGGTCGAGATGACGATGTTGTTATGAGCTGTGACGCCGTGTGGACGCGTAAGTATATGCCAGTGTTTCGGAGAAAATAAATTCCGAAACGTCGGTGTGTCCACCCACGCGTCTGCACGACCTCAGAATCCAGGTTATTTCCCGGACGCTGGAACTCAGACTCATTTGATGCGGATTTCTGCCGTCATCCGGGGGTTGACACTGGAATGTCGCGAGAAGTTTTCGAACCGCCTCTCGTTTTGGAGCTGCAAGAGACACGAGCTTGAAAGTGGAGAATCGTCACAAAGGCCAGCGTCCGGCATTTGTGTGTTCAGAAATGTTATCGACGTCTCAGTGAAACTGAGCTTCAGGATTTGTGGCTTTCACAACTACAAGCGAACTGACACCGCGTCCTTTGCTTCAGGAATATTTTCGCCAAACTGGCCAATGGCTCTTGCATCTTTGCTGTCAGTCAACGTAACTTGTCCTGTCTGTTGAACCAAGTGGCACACATTGACGAAGTTGGCAGTCGATTCGCTGATACGTTTAAAGCAGGCGCGGAGGATAGAAAGCCGTCCCCTCTCAGAACAGTCTGTGGGACCTCCCATCGCAGGAGACGAGCGGTTCTACAGCGCCATCGAAGATCCAGGAATTGTGCTGTTTTCCTGCAGTGATTTTGAGTTTGCGATGAAAAGCCAACGACGACGTTGCAGCGACGAATGTTTCTCTACTCTCTTGCGACGGGCCGGCAGACGTTTGTCGGACTGGTCGTCTGCACTGTGAACCCGCGTCCAGTTCGGGGCATTCGCCCCCCGTTGGCGGCGCCTTAAATTTAATGTCGAATACGTCACAGGTTTGTTTAAAGACGGACAGCAGTAACGGAACTTTAGAGGCCCGTGCGTAATTACGTGCGGCAGTGGTGGGGATTCCCCACGGGGGATTACATGTTCGATTGGCCAACATGGGTTTACTGTTTCAGGTGATGAAATTCGTCTCAGTGTAATGTGAACCCCAGTGGTTTCTTCCGCGAGGCTTCTGAACCTAGTTTCTTCTGTTGGCTGGTCTCTCGCCATGCGTGAACTGCTGATGGCAAGTTCTCCTCCGAAACGTCGTTTTAGGAACCCCGAAGACTCTGCGGCAATGCGCATCAGCCAGGAGACCAACACGTGTGCTGGCTGACCTTCAAAACATCTCCCGTGACTTTGACGCCAGTGAAACATTTGCGATTTTGGACCCAGCCTTCGGTTTACTTTTCCTGGCAGGCCCAGGCCCAGGCCACAGGTTCTGTGACGTGTTGTTATGAATGTTCATTTTTGATGGTGATCTCATAGCTTATAATTAATTTATTCCACGTCTGTAAAATATTTGATTATTGCTGATTGACGGGTCGTAGAACGGAACTTTGGTTATGAGGCGTGTGGATTGGATTCATCTGGCTCGAGATGAGGACCTGCGTTGGACTTTCTGAATGCTGTAATGAGGGATTTCGTGACCAGTTCGGCGACTACTAGCTTTTCAGAGAGGAACTGTTTCCCCTGGAGTTGATTTATTCGAACACAATCCTGAGTCGCTCCAGTGGGGACGTTGTAGCGCCGTCCAGAAGCGAGTTTTTGTGCCTGAGTTCGTATCCGATCACGAGAGGCGTCTCCCCAGGTTGAACGAATGCCAACTTTCTGATGAGTCAGTTTTGCAACATTGCAGGAAAAGTGGTCTGAGATTGGCCACGATTGAAACCTCTCTCTCACATAGCTCCAAAGGCTGTTCTTGTAGGAGTTCAGGAAGTACACGGCTAGTACTCCCCGAAGTGACCCTCAGATCTCGACGCTCCACACCCTGGTTCCTGCCGGTCCAAGGCCGCCCGGATCGTCTGCCTGCCTGCCTGCTCGCTTGCTCGTTAGACTCGAATCGACCGATGTCGGAATGCAACGCCACCGAAGGCTGAGGAACAGAACGAGGTTCAGGGGCTAACGCGATTACAGATGATCTTCGGGCTGCTGTCTTCTCGCAGTGTTTCAGAAGCAAACACAGTTTCAAGCACTCGAAAACATTGTGACCTCTTCTTATTGCATGCCTCCCCAAATGACAGGCGCCTTAAATCTTTGCAATCAGGTCTGCGACACCCGACAACCCTCCCCTCACCCCTTTGACGGTCAAGGGTACGTACATTTCGGGACCAGTGCAAGGAAGTTCCTCGACTGTGCGAAGAAAGTGATTCCGTCTTGTGCCAGAGGCATTTGACGTTTGGAGAGCGCACGAATTACACAAAGCGAAATGCGAATGTTTATTTGGCTGGGGAGTAAGCAAGACAAGCTACAGCTGATTAGAACACGACCGTCATGGGCCACGAACAAGCTGACCAAGAAATGTCCAACCGGGAATATCTCAGCACGTGCGCTTTCAAATTTCACGTGGCTGTGCCTCGAAGTCCGATGTGTATTTACAGTTTTACGTGACCACGGTCGTACAACGAACGCACCCCCCCCCCCAAATTTATGAAAGGCGATGTTGAATCACCCTAAGTATTTTCTGTGTGTGCTGTAAGAAGCCTGTCGCTGAGAGCAGGAAAATAATACAGCATTTGGAATCCATCCAACTTACCAGCCGTTTGTTAACAGCAAATAAATATTACTTATGCCCCACGCTCTCACACGTTCTGTTTTACGTTGATTCTTTGAAGTCCTTAGAATTAATGGACGACTTTAAACGAAGGCTACACACACAATCTCAGCAGCAGGCACTTCAGTGGCTTCTTGAAGTCTCCAGACGTGAGGGACATGCGAAGTGGAACCACGCTTCGTGACGTATTTTACACAAGCCTCGTCTTAAAACATGTCGATTCAGTATTGGATTTCTTAGTTTACAGGTTATTTCATCGCTACCGTTCATAAATTCGAAGATATGTTGTACAGACAGCCCTTTAAAATCTGTACGTGTTGCATATTTCTTGTACTGAGACCCTTCTCGTTGCGACCTTCAGTTTAGAGGCAGTCACACGGATATTTTTCGTAGCGATTGCTAGGGGTTAATTATCATCTACGCGAATTCCGATTAACGACCGTCGTTGATCATTAACATGACTTGAAAACCAGTGTTACTGTGTTCGATCTGGAGTCGAAGCCTTTGGCGTTTTAAGAACAAGGCGAAAGATAGAAGACATTGTGTATCGGGAGACTTCCAGCGCGCAACCGTCAGCGTCAGCTGAATTCTCGCTGGCTTAACAAAAGATAAGACGTGTATCTGCACATTCCTCGTTTATTTACGTAGTTCATTTTGCAGACATGGCAGCGCCCCTGTGCCCAAGCTGAGGCACGCATCGCCTTGGTCTTCCTCGTCAGAGTTTAACCTCCCGGCATCCAAGAGGGAAAACGTCACAGCTGATTGGCACTGCCAGCGCAGACGGGTTCGATTCTGACCAAGAAATGTCTCAGGACGTGTTTTTTTAAGCGGATCCTTCCAGAGCGATGTGTGACTGCACCTTTACTTCCCGGACTCTCAAAATTATGAAGGGAAATACCGAGTCCCTCACGGTCTGTGCGGATAAAAATGTGGACGTTTCCGGACCATTGTGCGCGGAAGTTGTTTTACTTTTTATGTTCGTAAAATACGTCCTCAGATTTGTGAGAGTCACACCGAAGCGTAATATGTAGATATATTAAGCGTATTTTGAGATGTTTGCGATCTAGATTTGGATAATTTTAAATGATGACGCTTTTATGGGGCATCTGTAAACAGGTGTGCTTCGCTGATGAACGCCCCCAACCCCTCGCAAATCCGTCTGCAAATGTATTTTCTTTTAATATAGAACCAACGTCAGGAGATCACATTTCTTGTTAGAGTTGAAACTAGTATCTGTTTGTCTACAAAGCCATTCCCATGCACGTTGGCGTCTGTACTCAAAACCGACGTGGAATTTGATGTTTTTAACCCAGAAGTTAATAACTTACAGAAATCATATGTCAACAGGTTAACGGGATGTTACATGGCAGGATCTCTGAAATGATTTATGCTAAAGATCTTCAGAGATGACGAGAAAGGGTCTGGAAGTAAACGGGAAGACGAATCTGACCTCTGAACGTGGGGATGAGCAGATGTTAAGAATGCGCTGATCCTTTGTTCCTTGTCTGAGGACGGGTGGTTGCTGCGTCGTGGAGATCGCCCTCCGCGTAGGATCTGATCTCTGCTGCAGCAAAAGTGCACAACACGTGTCTCTGGACGCGCATTTAATTATGTACCGAATCTGTGGACGGATTTCGCGACACGCTTTGCCATTCCGGGCCCCCTGACCGGGGGCGCTGCGACCTGTACTTCGCACAGTCGCCATGTTGAGCGTCAGTTTCAGTACTAGTGCCCAGTAAGAAACGGGGCAATGCATGAAATGCTGTGTGGCGATGAATCCCAGACGCTCAAGTTGTTACTTTTATCCTACGAGAACGTAGGATGTACGATTATTCCGGAGGTCGCTTATTAATATTCTTGAGCTCGGAGTATTTTCGACGTTTCGGGACTAAAATTCTGTGTGCATTGTCCGTGTCTTAGTGCGTGCTACGTGCCCGTAATACTGTAACATGTGCGGGGAACAGACTCGACGCTGTTCGTCGTCCATTTAAAAACCCGGTTCACACGAACAGCTGTTGCGTGTGTTCGGCCTTCTTGAAGTGACTGACGTGAACACCGTAAATTTGCGCCGCTGCGCTGGTTTCTCGAGCAATCTGAACCGACCGACACCTGTTGCCGCCCAGTGGCGCCGCGATCGCTTTGAACCCCGAGCATCGACGAAGCGCCAGAGAGACGTAGGAGGGGGCGTTCCTCGTTTGACATCGGGGGTTTCTTATTTTCAGGTAGCGTCCCTTAAACTTCCAGGACATTTAAGGTCCAGCGCGATTTGCCCTTGTGCTGAGCAGCGCTCCGGCCGCTTTGTCTCATTGGGCGAGCGGACCAGCCACGTGTTTAGGCAAACAATTCGATGTGCTGATTCACTCTGGTCCCAGAGACACAGATCTCATTTTCCTCTCTTGGTGCAACGCAGACTCTGAGATTGATTGAATCGCTGGCGCGCCCTTCGACAGCCTGCGTCTGACGTCAGATCCACATTTAGCACCGACAGTTCTCGACCAGACTGCGTACCTGTTCACTGAACCTCGTGATTCTGCCCGCTCTTTCGAATATCAGCGTTTCAGAAATCGCGCTTGTGCGGCTCGAGGTCTTGGCCGCGATGGAATTCATGTTGTCGAGACATCAAACGCAGAGGGCAGTCTCCGGGGGTGGAGCGGGGCGCTGTTGAAGGAATAATTAAATTAAGAGTCGCGATACGCGTCCTTGGTCATCGCGGCTGATTCCAGTATTTGAAGCCTTACTCGTAAAACAGGAAGATAGCCTAGAATAGGCCTGTCTGGGGTTCGAATCCCAGTAAAGCGTTCGGACCGGCTCAAAGGTCACCCAGCCAGAGGGTCATTATGAACGCACCGCGACCTACCGGAGGATTAACGAGCCTGTGCCTACGTGAGCGCCGTCTTGTGTGGATCGCCGTGAAGCCAGTGCTTCGCACCATTTGTGTGTGTGTGTGTGTGCGCGCGCGCGCGCACGTGTGTGTTTTGTTTGGGGCGGGGGGGGGGGGGGGGGGAGGGGGTGGGGGGGGGGGGGGGGGGGGATAGTGAGAGCGGGAGAGTCGTGTCATTGAAGGAAGAGTGGAGTCCAGAAAGCGATGGCGCCTAAAATTAGGAATGACTTCAGCGAGCAAGAAGGCAGGCCTCTAAACCCCGCCTACGAGATTCATCACGTGACCAGTGTCGCCGCATATTAATTAGCTGGAAGAAGAAGGAGAATAAGAAGAGCGGCACATTTCCCCGTCTCTCCTCTCCCTTCCTCTTTGCTACAGTCTGTGCAGAATTCGATGCTTTCCTTCTTTGCCGGAGTCCGATAAAGATTGAATTAGTGCAGTGACTCGCACTGTCTTGCCGGCGCCGACTGAGACCGTCCATGATAATGCCAGAGTTTAGTTCTGGCCTCCGACGTGCAGAGAGCGTTTTCGCATCGCTTGCAGGCTTTTATCAAAAGTATCCTCGTGCTTAATTGAGCTCCATGCTTACTTTCCTGTCGAGCGTCTTCGGAAGAATATCGTCCCGTAAGGAGATTCGCTCTGCGTTCTTGGACGTACAAGTAGTCGAGGCCAATCCGTGCGTTCAGCGTCCGTTTGAGGGAAGGGGGAGGTGGTACTGTCCACGCTGCAAACATTATGTCCCAGTGCTTTGTGGGCAATGTGTTTGGTTAGGTAGTGCGCACGCGCGTTTGTCTTCCTTGTCTCAGCATTTCCTGGTTCCGCGTTGTTGATGCACCCGTCTGGCGGCAAATCCTCGCAGCGCCTGCGCATTTCAGACGGCTCGTCAACCCGCGATCGTGGCAATTATCAGTCGAGATTTAAGGTTGTCACGGCGTCGATGGCTGTCTCGTGTGGTCTGATAGATTCTGGCCGACGTTTCGGAGCAGCCTACTGCCGCTCATCAGCCTTACGATGGAGGTGGCAAGCTCCTCTGCACAGTCCGACTGTTTCTTCGGAACCTTCTAGACGAACATGTCTGTAATGAGGATGCGTTAAAATGAGTAGCTGCACTAGAGCCATCCCAGTCTGGTGCGTCATACAACAGCGGACACTTTACCTGAAGACACGCAGCTCGACCCAAATTTATCAGGGCATCATACGCCCTAGAGCAATAAGACAATTCGCTTAAATTTGGCTTCTGAGCTGTACAACCCCCGAAGACCGTGGTACATGCTAGTTGGCGAAACAGCGCCGTCATGGCTGGGGTTGACCTCGCTGCTGATCGGCGAAATGGCGTCGAGCAGCGGGCGAACGCGCCGCGACGGCAATTTGGAAAGCGGTCGGATTTTGCGGGTGGTGCGTGGGGAGGAAATGGTGCCGGGTGACGTCACGAGGTCAAGGGCGGTCGTGCGCGTCGGAGTTCTGCGCTCTGATTGTCGACGCGAATGCGGAGAAAGTCCGCGGTTCTTTGTGGTCGTTGCCGGACCCTTTCCTCCTGAGGATGTGGAGGTGCTCGCTTCTGCCAACCAGGAACAGAACTT
>NW_019060981.1:129372-144129 GCF_000696155.1 Zootermopsis nevadensis
CATGGCGCAGGGCTCTGGCTGCGAGAACGACTTCAGACGGAATGAAAACGTCGTCGAACGAGGTGAATATCGCCATTTTCTTTTTAAATCAGGCCTTCGGTGCGTATCACAGAGCGGTTTTTGCGTTTCTTTTAGAGATTTTATTGTTCAGTGTTGACCTCCTCTTCCAGCTCTCATTTTGTCTGCGAAAATGGAGTAGTTTCTTTCTGACATGCGTTGAAAGAATGACCAGAAAGTTTTCCGACACTCAATGATTGTCTTGTAATGAAATGCATTTTCAAATAAGTGACGAAGTTCATTCGAAGATGATGGGGTCTGTAAGTGACAGTGAAACATTTATTTCGACAGAGCAATTTTTGAGCAATTAAGTAGAAACTGCGCGAAGAACTGACGTTTCAGCAGATACAAACGTTCCCCCGTTTTGGCTGCTGGGCTCGTCTCAAGGAAGGCTTCCCGGACGTTTTTCAAGTGCAGCTCTGAAGAAGCTACTTCCACTTCCGTCTCAAGGTCTGTGCGGAGCAACGTTATGAAGGCAGCGGAACGAAACACCGAAACAGGGCGAATGCGGAACGCGACGTCAAGACACGGCTTTCCGAAACCAAACCTCACTTTTCCTCCTTAACGAGATGACCGAGCCTTCGCGTCACCCGAGCGCAACTTAAACTGTTTCCCAAAATGTGGGCTGGGTTTGATTTGGCTTTCTCTCAATGAAAAATAAATAATTGAGGGGAAAGAAAGACAGGTTTCTCTTCCGGGGTTCCGGCGAAAATACGTGGTACTTGTTGCAAAAGGAGCGCGCAGCGGTAATCCTACGAGGGCCGCTGACAAAGTCAGAAAAGGTCGATGATGCCGGAGGAACTTTCGACTGGCAGGGAGACGTCGGAGCACAATTGAACCGAACAGCGGAGCGAAGACGGCTCGCAACTCGCCTGCGACGCTGTGCTGGTGACACGGAGCCGCGCGGCCGGAGAAAGGAACTTGTTCCGTGACCTTGAAACATGCAGTTGGACGTTTGAAGTGCCATCTGTCTTTACCGCAAT
This sequence comes from Zootermopsis nevadensis, assembly GCF_000696155.1. The sequence goes on from NW_019060981.1 coordinate 130,413, forward strand.
GTATTTAACGATACCATGTCGCCATGAGTTGTGTGTTTCGAAAAAGAAGTACCCCGATGATTATGCAAAATAGAAATTTCAGGTGTGTCCCGGAATTTTCTCCAGGAGCTTGGAGGAACGAAACCCAGAATTCGAGGCACCCATTTCAAGTGCTCCGGTGCAGCTGTCCGTGTGTTTGTGATCCTTTTTTCGTGTGCCCCGTGGACTTACCTCACTTTCCAATGCCACGTCACGTGACAAGGGTCACTGACCCCCCCCCCCGCTCTCAAATTTGTTCATATTGTATAAACATTGCTTGGTTCAAGGGGTTGGTCGAAGTTGCTGTGTGATGAGACTTGGGTTAATTTTGCAGGCGCGTCTTTGGCCGAAAAAAATTGACCCCCCCCCCCCATTCCAAAGTTTTCGCTACGTGATCTTCCTGAGTGGAAGAAGGTCTTAGATCTGTTTCGCAGGCTCCGTTGACCTGGTTATTTTTTCATATACTCCGGAGTCCTCGTCACTGACATCGTTTCATGCGGTGGAAAAGAAAGGCCACGTTGCGTTTGTGGGCTTCAGTTCTTTCGGGACTGCGACCAGTCGCAAGATGGCCGATGTGCGTGCGAATGCGGGAGAAAGTGGAAGGACATTTCTCCTGGAGCGGGAGATGGGTGTTGGGTGTCTCTCCCCAGTGCGTTTCAAACGATAAATTACGTTGTGGGCAGAAAAGACATTGAAACGCTCTGGAGAAACCACTTCCTAATTTTGGAAGATTTTGGTTTCCCATTATTATGCAGACTGAAGAAAGTTCATTTCATACACGCAGTCTTAATGTACAGCGAATCTGCAATTTTTAGTCGTGTTTGTTACTGACGAATCTCTGAATAGTGGACCCGATTCGTGCAGAGGAACAAATTGTGTTTTATAACTCGCGTACAGATTTTACTCACGAGATCATTGACCCATGTCACGTAATGAAAACAGTGGAGGAGGCGGGCGCGGTGACTTGGTCAGTCAAAGACGTGCCTGCAAAATGAACCCAAATCCCATCGCCAAGTTCAATGGATCTTCTGATAACTGGAGTAGACTTCAGCCCCTCTTGCACGAAGCCAGCTTATCACATAATATAAACCTTGGAGGGGCAAGGTCGATGATCCATGTCACGTGATGTGACATCGCAGAGGGGATTTCCCCTTGAAGTTTCGTTAGCCGATGGTTGCTTCTGTTCTCTGGAAATTCTCTCTCGTTCTTTCCGCTTCATCACAAGTTTCGGCTTTAGTGAAGTGCGGTCGCGCATTCCTAGTGCAATTAGTCATTTGGACTTGCGTAACTTCTGGGTTGGGGCGGGGGGGCAAGTTTGCCCGTTTCGTAAGGACGGGCGTTGCTTGTGTTTGCTGTGAGCCCGTGGTCCTTGCCAAAAGCGCCTTCGCTGGTGTGCGTGCCACACGAAAGAGAAACATAGGAATTTCTTCAGCAGAGAAGAGGATGCCGGCCGGAGCTCCGGGCGGCGTACTGAGAGGGTTGACGTCAACACCAGAAGACCTTCCTGATGAGAGGAGAGAAACGGATTGGTACAGTCACGAGAAACCGAGATAGACCAGTGGAAGCTTTTCAGACCAGACGGAATGAGATCTCGGTCCAGTGCTACGCGAGGGGCAGGGACCTCCTGAGAAGAGTCCATCAAGCGGCCCCCGGGCAGTGGTAGTCCGCGAGACACTTCCCCGGTGTTCGTGCAGGTCATTTTCGCGGCCTGTGGCCAAATCGAGCAGGATGAGATGGGCGGAACATGTAGCACGCACGGGAGTGATGAGATACGCGAATATAGTTTGGTTGGAAATCCTCAAGTGAAGAGACAACTCGGAAGATCCCGGCGTAGATGGAAGGATAATATTAAAACAGATCATGTGGAAATTGGGTTCCGTTCCCGGCGCTGTCGTCCTAACGGCAGTCAAGAGTGGCGGATGGTCTGCGGCATGAGAAGAAGAAGAAGTAGAAGATCCTGTTGCGGAGGCTGCGTTGCATGCTGGGAGTTTTTGCTCCCAAATGCACGTATGTACAACTCCCAAGATGTTTCCGGCACTGAACTGGAACCTGTTGGTTTAGTTCTGGGAAGCCTTGCTGGTCTCTCGTGAATGGTTCGTTGCATGTCAGGAGCAGGAACTGCTTCGTCTTGCGATGCGAAAATCGGAAGTCAGGGTTTCGACGTCCTGTGCCTCCAGGTACCGGGAACTGCGTTCCGGCACTGCAGAACAACACGTGACTGCGGTAACGCGAATGTGCGATTTCGGCAGGCTTTAACAAATAAATAGAAAATAAAGATTTAATGTTTTTATAGAGAAAAGCACACCATTATAATATGTTACATCCCGTATTATAAAATCTCCCAAATTACGATACAAGTTTTCTTTGTCTTCATTGCGCGCAAACTCTCTCAATATTTCAGCGCAAGAACCAAGGCGTCTTAGAAAGGCTTCCAACTCCTCAGTCTTGAGGCAGGTGGGATGACCGACGTTGAGTTGATGTAAATAAAATGTTGTATTGTCTTCTAATTCGGATGGTCTTATTGGTCGTTTTCCTGTTTGACTATCAAACGTCAGTTCTCACCAACCAGCCAATCAAGGAAGCAACTGAGTATCTCCGTGGAGCTAGTAAGTCGATAAGGCAGTTCAGAAATTCCCCGCCTTTGATGCAGATCGAAGGTTCGCAGAGCCACATGAACCTAACCTAACCTCCGATCGTATTTTCCTGATATTCATTTTAATATTATTCCGCCGTCTTCGCGGTTTTCATCACAAACCCTGTCCATCTCATCCTCCTTAACGTGATCATTGCGATGACATTTGGTGAAGCGAACGGATTCACACACTTTCAAGTATTTCTGTGCGCAAGAAATTCCAGAGGTCGCTGTTGCACTGATGTGGTCCCGAGCCGTTGGTTCAACACCGTCAGAAGCGGAGGATGGCTGGACGTTTGGCTCTGTGCCCCGGGTCCATCCGTGTTTTTACGTACGTCCTTTCAGCGCGAGAGAAACGCGCAGGTCTTCCGGGAACCTGATTTGGTGCGGCCGGTTGCAACACGGAGTAAGGAAATGGGTCGTTCCGGACGATTGCATGTTCGAGATTGTGAAGTGATCGATTATGGACTGGCAGTAGAAGACGCGACTCCACTGCGTACGTTGTCTGGGTGGCTGTCGGCGTCAGGGTGAAGGTCGTAACGGGCAGGTGGCTTCCGCAAGGACTGAAAATAGCAGTGTCCAGGAAACTCGCGGCCCGCGACCCGTGCTGGCTCGTCCTGTTAAAACGAGTTGAGCTTGGGAACTGTGTTCAAAGCAGATGCGTCGCCTGGCTGCGATGATCCCCTTGTGACTCCCGTGGGCTCTCACAACGGCGGATGCACTGCGATCTCAGATCTACCACGAGTGAGTGGGTTCGAGCACAAAATTAATTTTGTTTCGGTGGCAGGACAGTCTTGTTCGTCTTGTGCCCTGCCATTGCCTACGCGTCGTCTTACTTGAGTGTATTTCGATGAATCCGGACGATTCAGGGATCAGTTGGGACCCGCATTACAAGTGGCGCTGCTTGAAATAAATATTCTGTGAAATTTCAGGAGAGGCGGGGGAGCGGGGGTGGTGCAAACTGGCTTACTGGGAGCTGGCGTCGCGAGTTGGCCGCCTCTTCTCGGTGGAGCTGCCGGCAGTAAACGTGTTCACTTCACTACCTCATGGCGACGGCCTGTGTCTTGCCGCGCTGACGGAGGACGACCCACCCCACGAGTCCGTCCGCAGGACACGCGCCAAAATAGGTCTCGGTAAGTAGTGAATGCAAAGTAGGCCATCTGCTGTCTCAGGAGGTCACCCGAAGAGCCCACCACTGGAGCCAGTTGAATCCAGTCTGAGTTACCTCGTCCTCTCTTCTCGTTGTGATTAAGTGAGTAGAACGTATTCTGGTTTTCAGGCGTGACGCTAAGCCAAGAGGAAGATGGAGTGTGGGCGTACAACCGTTCCGACAGCCCCATCTTCGTCAACTCTCCGACACTGGTTGATCCTGACTCAAGACCACCTCCGGTGTGTCGAGTTCTTCCAGGCCACTGCCTCAACATCTTCGACGCAGACAAGGCAGCGTGCGCTCGACACTGGGACTTCGCCACCACGGGCCCCGTAGATCCCAACTCGGTGCGCATCAGTTTTGCTAAGGGCTGGGGGTCAAAGTATTCGCGGCAGGAGATCACGGCATGTCCGTGCTGGTTGGAGGTGTTGCTTGCGCCGTGCAGGTGATGAGCGGTTCCTCCTCAGTCCTCGTCTCTGCCGTTCTTGGTTTGCCATCCGTCCTTGCGGCTGTGTACTCCGGGATGACCAAGTGAGTGCAAGTGTTAAAGAAATACAGAAACCTCAAGGTCAGTTCTTAGTCATTTTCCTTATACAGCGAGAACTTGCAAACAAGTGGAGATAATATCTTGCACGTAATCAGCAGATGTCTCTTTCTCATCGCAAAAATTTTCCAGTTATTGAATTGATGCACGGTTTAAAACATCGATCCAAAGAGTAACTGGACCATGGCAGTCATCATCCAAAATTGGGCGTTTTTATATTCCAGAATAATGAGAAAGAAATGTCGAGGCTAATTCACAGCCGAGATTTGTGTTTGAGCGTCTCTGCGGCGAAATTGCGAGGAGAAAGGAGCTTCATTCTTCTCTCGTTCTAGGAGGCGAAGATCTCTGCCCAAGTCCCAGACCGCAGGCTCGCAATTTAAGCCGAACAGATTTCCTGTCTTCGTTTCTCGTCCTCTCGTCATTTTTATAATTATTATAAAAAATAATGTCCCTCTGTGCAGGGCACAGGCTGCTGACTGTGTGGTCGTTTTCTCATCGTGATGAATCCGTCGAGTGACAGGAGCGGAAGGAGGCTCTATATATTATTTTTGCTTGTGAGAATGTCTTGTATTTTAGTTTTTCTACTCATCAAAAAATTGTGTTACATTTGTTAATATTTTTGTGTTAAATTGCATTTTGAATGCAAAACCACTTTCGGGTGGAGAGAGGCGTCGAAACAAACCAAGATCGTGGATAATTAAGAACCCAAAAATGTACAAAGAAATGCAACTGAAGTCTGCGCCTTGGGAGATCTTGGGCGTCGAAGAGTTTCGACTTGCACTGATGTTGGAGGGACGTGGCAAGTGTGAGTTCCTGGGTTTGGTCACCGCTGAAAGTGGATCTTGATTAGAATCTCATAGTAATTAGCAAAGCACGACAGAATTTTACCAAGAGGGACGTTGGTCAACTGTGGATGAAGGTAACGACTCGTTGAAGAGTTAATTCAGTTATTTTATATATGAAATGATTAAGATAGTATATATATATGTATTATACATTAAATTTAAATATATAAATATTATATATAAACAGTGTACATTGTAGGAAACTACTTTCTTAGGATAACGTTTAGTTATTTGATGAAATGTGAAGTTCTCGCTTGCCTGATTAAAATGAACAGGAATTCTGTCAGTGGAATTGTTCACTGCCCCAAGTTTTGCCAAAGTTTACAAATTGATGGTGCGTGTACGTACCAGGGATAAATTGTATTCGCTTCTCTTTGTACTGATTCAGGTTCAGGCAAAAGTGTAATATGACGTTGAGCATAAAAGCATCTGTTGGCATAAATTAACCACGAAATTGAAACTGTGATGCACCTTAAGAGCACGTCTTCTGCTGCTCTCTGCCTCTGAGTGGGCATTCGTACATTACGACCTCAGTCGCGGCTTCGTTCTTTAGCAACAGATTCTGCATTGCACCTCTCATTCCGTGAAATGATGGTGATGAGACTAGGAACAGTGAACTTCATTGGGATCAGTTGGGGAAACGAGAGCAAAGTAATTCTGTATTCGTTCGAGGGATGAAAACATTTTCAGCCACATTCAAAGTGGCAAAAGATTGAGTCAAAAACAGTTTATTTGTCATTTTGCCCTCAGTTTGCCATTCAAAGAAACCTCCCAGTAACAGCAAAGAGTGTCGAGAGGTACAGACGCAGTCCAGCATTCTAAATCCTGATGATGCAAATCTTATATTTTTTTTTTTAAATAACACGTTTTGCTTCGTAATGTAAAGCAAACTCGTTGCTTGGGTTCTGTTGATATTCATTTAAGAATTCCAGTAGCCGCGTCCAACGATTCTTAGCCGCTCCTCTGAACGCGGAAGCCGATAGCGCAGGATGCATAAAATGTATTGGCCTGTCTCTGTCAATTTGGATCTGATGTCGAATTACGTGTTTATGCATATTCTATTATTTTATGAGCATGAAATTAGTATTTAGGCATTCACATGCCCAGGGGCAGAGCATTCGTGTTAGCCATGTTAGCCTAGCTAACACTTTGAAAAAATGAAATGTCTTACTTTTTTGGTCCAGTGCTCCTTCATATCCGCTCAGCTCCAACAGACGCATCTCGCCGGCACATTTTAGCGTAGCCTTTGAAGCTGAGGTGGTGGTCGGACCTCAACTGCCAACTTGCGTTGTATCGCATTTGTCTCAATGTAATTGTGGCTTGTGTATCATGGGAGATGAAGTATGATGTATGTACTCGGTTGCCAAAGTCTTCATGGCACTCCACTTTTGAAAAGTCATGCTCTGTCACTGCACATGTGAAATACAAATTGGGCACAGTTTTCTAGCGTCTGGCCAGCAACTAGCCCAATTCTATGCAATCCAGAGGCAGCGGATAATTACATCATCACCTCTCGCTTAAAGTGATGCGGAAACTCCTCTGTTACTCGCGGTTTGATGGAAGATCTTCGCTCTTATCGTACTGCGGAGATAGTTGAAGTCTCATGAGAGGATAATCGTTTCTTGTGGATGGAGAGAAAGAATCTGAACTCAAAAGTTTAGAGGCAGTTAAATATTTTATTTGCACAGCAAGATTTATTAATATGGATGATACTGCGGCTGTAACAATCAATTTAGAACTTTTAAGTACATTAAAATGCTGGGGAGGAAGATCAGAATTTAAACTTCAAAAACTCTCCATAAAATTCATTTTCTTGTTTCAAGATTTGTTCATTTTGATAATTATGTGGAGCGACTGTTCAATGACTGTAATTCATAACCTTTATTCTAAACCAAACTTCATTCTGGGCTTCTTGACACGTTTCGTTATGAGGCCACGGCAGAAATCACGCGGTCACCGGTCCTTTTTGCCCCTCAATCACTTTACATCTTGTAGTATACAAGTTTGCGCTTGTGGTCGAGTGTTCACTTCTTGCTTTCTGGGGTGACAGTTCTCCTTTTACTTTTACCCACAACAGCAATGGAACCTTTAATGAAGGGGAACGTTACACACAGGAACAGCGTATTTCATTTTAATGTGTTATGTTTCGGGGTTTTACGCTTACATAATTGAAAACTGCAGATAAAACAATTTCTATAATTCAAACAAATTTTCATTGTCAAATTACAGTTGTCATTGTATAAAAATGCACATTTTTTTTTGCATTAAAATGTTATTTCACAGAATCAATCTGTATTTCTGCTTTTGGTTGAACAAGTACGTCGTTAAATCAGCTCTCTCTTCCCACATGGAACTCTTTGTCTGTGGTAATTGTGAATTCTCTTATTTTATTGTTACGGTGTTCACTTCTTGCGGATGTCTTTTTTGCGAACTAATTTCAAATTTTTGGGCTTCTGCAGAATGGAGCATAGTGACGATTGAAAACGTCCAAAAAATTTAAGTTTATATTTTTACACAGTCATCAGTACCATTTACAGATAAGTTATTTTCTTATGGAAGATCTGCCTTTTGAATTCAGTGAGGCGTAGTTCAGTAACGCAACAGGTAAGGATAATTGTTTAGCTGCGTCTTCATCGCCAAAAGCTGATCTTCCAAGCAAGACTGGAAAAGTGTAATTAACAAAAGTTACCTCATTATTAAATTCTTCATTGAGTATTGTAAATGAACAGGCGCCGACATGCTCGACTGACACGTGTGGGGCCACGAGATCAAATCCTGGTAAAGTAAAATTCTTGTTATTTTACTACGCCACAACGTGTATTTTCTGAAAATCCGTGATTACACCTCATTGTGTGACCCCACTGAAACTGGCACAGTCACGTTTGTATTGCCAATTGTGGCTTCATGTTCTTATGGAATCCATGCAGCAGTTCTCATCGACGATCACGCGGACAGACAAGACGAGCCCTATACGTGTTCATGTCGTGCAAAGAGTGCGTAGGAATGGGCACTGCTGTAATGATTACCTCGGATAACGAACACCCGTGTGTGTGAGGAGAGAGCTTATTCATTATTGTAAGATATAAGATTTAAATAAAATACAAATTTCTGCTGTCAAATATCATGTCTTAATTAAATAAATTTATATTTTTATGTGTTGACTCTCATATGGTTAATTGGTGAGAATTATGAGAATTGTACGTGTGTGGTCTGCATTTTTGATCATGACAACACTTTTCACTTATCTAAGCATGAAGGAAGAGCCTGAAGATGACTTCAGTGTTAGGTAGAAACATGCACCTCAGAAACATGATAAAATGTAACAGTAATGGTGTTGATGTCTGCGATGCTGTGTATGACATCTTTTGTGTTAAATTACAGAAATGCAACAAGTCTGCCATTCACAATTGAATTTTTAGAATAAAGAATCATCTGCAAATCTGCGTGATGTCCGACGTTTGGATTATCGCGTGCCGCGTGTGCAGACTGCTCCCCCCCACAGGCAAATTGTTAACATATTTTTGCCCACATTAATGGAGAAAGTTATTTATGACAATGAAGTAAAGAAAAATATTGACTTTCCTGCGACAAAATAACTGCATCCATTGAAATTATTTTTGTTATGTTTTATGACGTAAATGGCATTATCATAGTTGATATTCTTTGCTGCCCTCTGCCTGGGTTTGGTGACCACCTTCATGATCTTCAAGACTGGTCAGTAATAAATCTGAGTCTTCATACTCACTCTTCCTGTGTTTCGTTGTTAACGCGATTCTATTCATTGTGAAATTTTGTATTTTTAAGGGATGCTGTGAGCACATATGTAAAGAAGCATAATATTTTACATAGAATCTTTAATTGTATAAGTTATATATGAGAATCAAGTGCACTGTGATTGATTGTCTGTTTAATATGCATGGCATTTTGAAATGTCGATACGTTAAATCTGTTGCAGACGGACGATGCCAAATGTAATCACTGTTTTCACAAACCTTTAGAAACTCTTGAGATATTATTAAAATATTTAAAAATAACCGTCAATCACAATAAAATTAAAAGATTAAAATATCATTAAAAATCCTTTAAAGTAATTCAGTGAAAAGTTTATATACAAAACACCAGATGATGGCTATATATAGCCGAAACATGTTGTGTAAGTTCCATATGTAAATCGAGTACTCGATAGGGAACGTAATATGATATTTTAATCTTTTAATTTTATTGTGATTGACGGTTATTTTTAAATATTTTAATACTATTAATTCACAATATGACGCATCTACAATATCTTGAGATATTGTTAAAGACAGAAATCAGAATTGTACCCTAATGTGTTCATTCCTTACTGCATCTGCTTAAGCGCGTTTCTCCGAATCACACGCGTCGTCCTGATGCTAAGACTCGGATCTGTCTCAGTTTCTGTCTGCGGCCACAGAATTTCAGCTTTGGTGCAGTTCAGTGGATGCTTGTTATGATTTTCTGTCTTGATGGCCACATTTCAGTCTTTGGATGTAATGTACCATAACGTTTACTTAATTCTCTTGGTTATTCTTTAACTTCAGTAAAGTAAAACAGCTGTTGTGTTAACGGAGTTGAGAGTATTCCCATTGGCAGTGACACCAGTTCACGTGTTCATGCCTGTTCATTGCTTTTCTTGGGTTGGTAATGATGTCGATGCTAAGGGATCGTTTCCCGCGATAGACCGGAAATAAAATGGTAGGAAACGGAATGAGACTATTACTTGCAGAAAAGGGATGTCTGCGTTGTACAAAAGGATGAGAGTAAATCATATATTCCAGGCCATTTTGGAAGCCAATGACAATGTATACGTGGGCCAACACTGTAAATTATCACGCCAGTGTAAAAAAATAAAAACTGTCATTCATGCCAGACAGATAAATATTTTTGAAAAAGAAGTATGAAATCACAATATTTATGTGCAATAAGTCATTGTAAATAAAGAATGTGTTATGTTACTATCTGTAATAATTATGGTGAGATCACATTGAAAATGTAAAGTCTTGGCAACCTCCGCAACTCGATTAAGTTTCACCTCATCCACACTGCTTTCGTGTTTGTGACAGTCGTCAATTGTTTCCCGAGTGTGCAGATTTATTTAACCGGGTAAATGAGCGATTCCAGTAACTTGTTACATATTATTTGATTTTGTGTCAAGGATAGAAATAACTCAGTTCTGTGAACTAGCACACATAATGTTAATATGCCCATGAGAAATTTTGGAGGCGGTACTTTGTATTCAGTGTGATCTCACGCATCGGTACTATTTGTAACAAAATTTGTCCTGTGAAAAACAGTGCCTTGTGTAAAAACAAATATGAATGAATACTCTTTGTTTCATTCAAACTGTGTTGTTTCCTGCAATATTAGTCTACACACAACAAATAAAATAGTCCTTAAAAAGAAGTAAAAATAAGTTCCTTCAAAATTCCTTGAAATTTTCCTTAACGGTGTCAGATTATGGATACAAGAACATTTGTTAAAAAGTACGATTTTAAGTTCTCACAGCGGTGAGCACAAAGATGGCTGTCTTCTGGGTTGTAGTGGTATAAGTTCACCATTGTTTCAGAGGTGGTTGCTACCTCCATCATCAGGGCTTTCGTCACACTGATGATGGAGGCAGCAAGCATGGATAGAAAGGTATTATTCTTCTTTGATATCTTTAGTAGATCCTCACTAGCCAAGTGAGTGCGGAAAAGATGTCAAAAGCATATTTAAAATATGTCTGCATTTATATATGTAAAAAGGTCTCACACAAATAATCTGCACACAGATGGTCAGGAGTTTGCATTAGTCGCAGTCTCCTGCAGCACATGTAAATCAGTGTAGGAAAGGGAAGTGCATCAGGCAAAAGCTGAAGAGGTCATACATATATGTGCTAGACACATATAAAAGAAAGATGGCAGACCCACCCTGAAAATATCTGTGGTTCAAGGTCAACGCTAGACACATTAAAAAAAAAGATGGCAGACCCATCCTGAAAATATCTGTGGTTCAAGGTCAACTGCATACAGTGCAGATTTTTCCATATGCCTTCTGTATTCCTTACCTATGTGAAAAACGAAACTGAGAAGCACCATGATTCAAACGTCTCCGTAAGCTGTGTCATCTTCGACATTACATTAATTGGATCAATTGGAATCCTACCCTTTGCACACATCACTTCAGAAGTGAGTTCCATCTCCTTGCTATTCAATCAGAGGCCAATAAGGTTAAAACATCATTACTGAAGGCAACAAACAAAACATTCGTACACATTCTGTAACTGAACTTTTGCCTTTGTGTCTTAATTAAGTGCCCTCATTGCAATTATCAGGGTCTACATGAATGATTAGATACGATGGCAACTCCAAAAGTAATGCCTCACATTTAAAAAAAAAAACATTTTATTCCACAGCTTTGCGTTTTTAAATTTATATGTTCTTCCCGCTTCTGTTTGTACTTAGTTCATTCACTTCCCGCTAGTGGAGTTGTTATATCATACGTTCAAAATGGTGGCTGCACTTGATATCCAGCAGAAGCAAGAACGAGACAGTGAGGAACATCCACAATCGATTGCAGAAAGTGTATCGGAATGATGCTGTCGATCGCAGCACTGTTGGTCGTTGGGCTAAACGATTGTTTGGGAAGAGTGAAGTGCAGGTCCTGAGTTGTATACAAGCAGTTGTTAATAGGTGGAAAACAAAGCAGGTGAGAGTGGAGGTGATTATGTGGAAAAAGAGAATTTCCCTCCTATAGTATGTACCTATAAAATGTGTCAATAGCAATGCCATAGAATAAATATTGATTTTAAAAAATGAAGGCATTGCATTTTGAGTGACCCTCGTTTGAAATGAATAATTATTGAATGGCTAAATGCCAGTATAGTAAGCTCCTTTTTTATATTTTCTGAGTTTAGTCTTTGGCATGTGAAGGTTGTATCTGTATCTTGTACTTATATTGTGGATATCTGAATTTGAAATTTTTTCTGTGTTTACCACAAAGGATAATAATGAGCAAAAGTTTGCTGGCTACTGGATAAATGTTAAATTTCTTAAGATAAGTTTTTGCTGTCTGTTGAGTTTCCCCAGAAAATACTTTCATAAGATATGATCAAATGGAAATAAGCCAAGTAGACAAAAAGATTTTGTTTTCATGAGTGATGTCATAGTCCTCATAGCAAAGCATGCTCAGCTTAGTATAGGGATAATATATTGAATATGTTTTTTCTAATTTAAGTTATTGTCAATTTTAGTCCAAAATATTTGGTTGTTTCCACTTCTTCAATAACTTTATCCTCAGCCTGCCTAGAGAAGTCAAAACCTGTTGAAAACTGTCCATACCTGAGTAAACCTGATCTAAAATAAAATTGGCCTGACATAGGCCCACCCCAAGAGTACCTTGCCAAATCACACACAACCCAACTAATGACAACCTAGCACAACAGATTAAAAGGAATGAAAATCTTTATTTTCTGCATTTTTAAGGCTATGTAGATTTTTAGATGTTGGTAATTTTGAAAAATGTCGAAGCATCAAATATTGAAAATTTTTCGAAATCTCAAGGAAATAATTTTTTATGTTTAAAGATATTGTGAACTTCCAAAACATTTGTAATAGTCTTTAGAATCTTTAGAAATGAAAAGTTCCTCATTTGTATATTTTCAAGGATTTTCAGAAATTTCAACATTTCCAGCATATAAACAATGTTATGAACTAATTCAGGACAAATGATTGCTACTGTGCCAGCACCTGGTTTTTTGGTGTACTGAATATTATTTTTTATGTGTAACTTTCTCTATATAGTCCCCTAAATATATTATATGAAGTTTATTATTTTTGTTATTTACTATTTGTATGCCAGCTCATCATTTGTACCAACCATTTCTTATTCATAAATTGCATTCTATATATTTTTGGTTTTATCCCTTTACAGCAAATCTGATGTGTTTCCAGAAATAATGGCTACTGCAGTGGGTCTCTGTAAGAAGCATGATCTGTCAGCTGTGAGATCCAGTGAAACAATCAGCTGTATGTAAGAGCCTCTTTGTCTGCTGGAAGCCATACTGTGTAGTCACTAAAAATTGCATATCGTGTACACATGACAAATTTTAACATAATTTCAAAATTAAGTTTGCAGCTGTGTATATGCCACCAGCAGCAATGCAGTTCATGTTCATGAAAAGGTTGCTGACCCCATCCTACTCCATCTCTGGAGACTGGTACGTTGCATAAATGAGCTGATGGCTGTTCACATGTTAATACTGCTAGCCATTAACTGTATGTAACTAACTAGATTAAAGTATTACCCCATTGGAGAAACTTTGTTGTTGTTTCTTGGCTCTACAACCCAGTTGTGGGTTTTTGCCACCTCCTTTTCAGAGGTTTCTTAGTCTTTCAAGTGTGCATTTGTGAGTAGTGCGTGACCAGCCCACTGCCTCTGCACAATTTCTACTCAATCCAGATTTGACTGCTAGAGCCATCTACTAGTAAATCAGGAGATTTGGGTGAGAAATGGCCGCTGAATTTTGC
>NW_019060981.1:162369-194659 GCF_000696155.1 Zootermopsis nevadensis
AATGCTGTCTTCTGGGTAGTAACATCGCGTGGACTTGCTAAATGGGCGTCGGTATCTGCCTCCAAGTCCGCACGGCGGTACAACCCAGAAGACCACAGTATTGTGTCCCTGGAATTGTTCTCTGTGTCTGTCGCGTTCCTCCTCTAGTCGCACGTTCGTCGCTTCGCTCGCTCTTGTGGCGACCTGTCAGTTTCGTCGAGTGTCCTGCCGGATCCCAGAAAATGCGTTTTCTGGTGGCATAATTTCGAATCTCGTAAGCGACAACGCCTCACGTGTGGTGTTAGTTGCCGGAAATACGCGAATGTTTTGTTACGTTGTCAGATCTTACATTATCACTCAGTCCACAAGCACGTTTCTCGAAGTATTCACAAAAGCTGTTGAATAATGCGATGACCACGTTATATTTTGTCGTAAGAGCAGACAGGAAATTGGAAAGAAATTACACAAATTTAGTCAACTAGAGCCCAGTTATGTAATGTCCCGAAACGGTTGGCCTAGAGGTGAAATAGTAGTGCCCCGAAACGGTTGGCCTAGAGGTGAAATTAGGCGATGGAAAATATTGCGAAAAATGTAAAAGTCGAGATTTGTTTGCGTAGAAATATATCGAAATCGCAGGCTTCCGAGCTTTCGTTCTTCAGCAGAAGAGTCTAATTTTCTTCCCAGGCCTTTCGTTGAGAGCGTAGACGCGGCGATGCGAGCGTCTTGCTTTCTCCAGTCACTCCGCGGGGAGTGTTGAATGGCCGCTGCCGTGCGTTCGTCTTCAGGGGTTTCAAGACCGACGTCTTTAGGGGACGGCGATCGGCGCCACGAGAGGAAAACAGTGAAGACTAAGCGAAACGAACTGAAAGTTGTGTTGAATCTGGATAAAGATGAGGCGGAGGCGAAGATGGTCGAGCATTTGTTGACCGAGACTGTGGGTGGCCCACTTCCGACTGCAGCGGAAGCGAGTGTCAGCGTCGTCGCCTCGAAGCTCGACGTGCGTCGTCGCAAGCGCCAGCCGCTGATTCGGCTCTGCAGAGACGAGGCACAAAAGCGGACGTGCGGTGTTCTCGGGAGTCATCTGCAACGGGAAGCCGCGGTCAAAGCCTGGCGCGACGGGCAGTCAAAGGTAACTCGATCGATGATGTAATTTGCTTTTGTTCAAGAGCACTTTTTCGAAATCGCTACAGCGCGCTTTTTGGGCTCAGTGTATGCCCGTTCAAACGTGACGCGAGCTGAGTTGAAGAAAACGTCGGCGGGGTTTTCCCCAGGCACTGATCAGTCAAAACCACGCCTGAAGTAAAGCCTCTTTTACTTTAACTGGGAAGGCGTCTTCTGGATTTTGAAGTTCCCTCTGCTCTCTTTCGACGTCGTCTGCTTTTAAGTCTGTGCACCGCAGGCTCAAACCCGCCCTTGACAGGACGCATCTGTCTGGCTGACATTGCCACACACGTGATGAATTCTGGTGTCGACGGGTACAGTGCAGGATCTTTGCTATTGATTCAGATCGAGAAAAACTCGGTTACAAATGTTAAATTAACCTAATGATGTCTGCCGTTTACCGGATTTTTTGCGTGTCGACGTGCGAAGTCGACGCACACGACCCGGACTAAGCCTCGCGCGAGCATGGAGCATAATCCTTTAGAACCTGAGAGGACGCCTTCGTTGCTGTGCTCAGAATAACCTTTCTCCGGCGGCGTCACTCCAGTCCGGATATAATCGCACTCTGTTTTCGGGTACCTCCCTTGACGTGAGAGACCAAGTTTCACGCCCGTGGTTTTGTAATGTTTTGAGGTAGCCGTCGGTGGGACAGAAGACCCCGAACTGCGAGTGGCTGCAGGCACTGCCTGTGATTTCCTCTCGAAGGCGATATTTATGTTTTTAGACGGGCTGGACGGCCGGGGTTCGATCCCCGACTGGGGGGCAGAGGATTTTCCTGAGCCATATCACCTCTCCACCCAAGCGCCTACATGGCGTGTAGCGGGAGAACTTTACTTTTATTTATGCTAAGAACAGACCAGAAGCTGACACGTGTCTTCCAATTCCAGTCGCTTTTCTTTTGTTCTTCGAAGATGCTGATGGCAGGGGTGACCACGCGTCGTCTTGTTTCAGGCCATTCTGAATAGAAAATGCGTTGGACAAATGTTTGTCTACACGAACTTCGCGGCTGGATTCATTTAAATCCATTTTAATAACGCCGGGCAGTTTAATTTGTGCGTCCAATTCCATGAGAATGTTTGTTGTCCAATTTTCTCTGTGGTTTCTGACGAATGTAGAATTTGTGGTCGGCGGTTCATCGATTACGTCGAAAT
Organism: Zootermopsis nevadensis; assembly: GCF_000696155.1. The sequence continues at coordinate 164,661 of NW_019060981.1, forward strand.
TCGTTCTGATGATCGCCAGTAAATTCGTCTACGTTTTGAGTTAACCTCGACATAAGAATTTTAGATACATTTTGTGTAGTTGATAACGGTGATTAATAAGTAGCATTGGAAGTTGCTCGTATTACCATTCTCGCAAAGAGCAGCAGAATTCTTGCACTGCTGTGGCTCTGGCTGTGGGCGTGCTGCTGCTGGGAAGGGGCCCTCTTCAGAAATAGCTTCGGTGCGACGGGTGTCTGGGAGTTGAACCCAGAAAGGTTGCAAGGTCTTTGTGACTTGGGGGGAGGGAGGACCATTTTGAACTGTTCCCTGCCATTTGCCTCACAACTGAGGAAAGAACGAGGCTCGTTATGCATTCAGATAACATTTGAAAGTCCAGTCCTTGCTTCAAGGAAAACGCGAAACAAAGGACAATCGGCCTTATGCTTATTATCTTAGTTGTTTACTCTGGGAGCCTTAGGAAAAGTTTCGAGGGTTAAATCCGCTCCGAACTTAGTGGAAGTCTTTGTCTTCATTATTAAGTGCCCATTTTGCTCACGGAAATGATTAATTGTACAGCGTTACGATGTTTAATGGTTCATTCAGAAGTCTTTTGTGTGCTGCAGACGTGCGAGGATAATTAGCGCACCGTTTTGGAATTTAAGGTTGCACTGACTTTTGCGTTCCATTTTGACGAATTGCTTGCTTGTGTATCTGTTGGTTGCGGAATTATCGTTCATTTTGTATTGGGGCGCCCCAAAATCGAGCTGGGGCTAGAGACGCCTGGCAGTTGTGTTGCATTCGGCGTGCAGTGAAAGGGCGTAGCACGCTTTCGTCTCTTCGCCGACAGTAATCTTCAGAGCTGAGGAATGCGAAGAATCCACCAGCCGACGCCGCTCATCAGTGACTGTAGCAAGAAGAGAGGAACTCCGAGTCGTCGTGCGCTGCGTTTGCGATTATCGATTTTGTAGGGGTCATAGAATGGCACAGCGCGTCGGTAAACATCCCCCCAACACGCGGTCTCGTCCGTCGTCCCTTCCTACATGAGAAACGTCACTGATCGGGGGGTCCGCGCTTCGAGCTCGGATGTTGTCTGAAACGGCGCACTTTTTCATAATTTTTTCACCCCCCCCAAAAAAAAGATTTCCCTTCCCAACGAAAAGTAGGATCTCACTGATTCAGCTTTGTGGGCGGACTTGGAGTGTGAGATGAGGAACTCTGCGTGTGGGTTTGTTCCGAAGGAAAGATGCGACGTGTTTGTCGTAACCATGACGAAAGCGGTCGTGTGGGTGGATGACTCACCAGGGGAGACAGAAGCCGACAACGCGTGAGAAAGTTGCTCTCTCTCCCCCCCCCCCCCCACAGGCAATTAGCAACGGCTCGCAGGGCAATGGGAAGGTCCCGACCGTGTTTCGTCGTATGAGAGCAGACGTCTGACCCGGGAACAAGGTCGTGGAAGCCACGAAACGTTGCAGCGGGTGAAAGGTGGCGATCGCTCAAGAACCCGCCGTGAACTAGGCCACGGCCTTCGTCGGCTGACTGTGTGAACCACCAGAGCGAAAACTGTTTTCATTGTACGCGTTCTTATTCGCTGAAGCTCTCAGGACTCGTTCATTCGTGTGATGACTAATAATTCTTCTCCGTTGGATAACCGTAAGTCGATCGGAGGGTTCTCCGTCCTCGCAAGAAACCAGGAAGACGCACCAGCAGATGAGTGAGAACGGAGGCCAAGGGGTCGAACGTGCCGGAATGCAAGCCTCAGGTCCGACCTGAAATTGGGCGGGGAGGCTCTAGAGATAAGCAGGGTGTAGCTTGATGCAGTGGCCGGAGCAGACGGACGGGTCCACTCCGTGTGATGTGACGTAACAAGGGGTTGGGTTATTTTAAATATTAAGTTTAAGTCGCCTTTCGGCCATTAATTCGCGAGCAGATCGGTATCGTGTGGCAATGGCCAAGCCCCCACGTGTTGCCATGATGCCTTCTTCGCAAAAGGGGTATTCGAAATCCGATTGTGTGAAGGCGCTTCTGCAGGTAATCTGCTCTAAAATTAGCTACAAATTTCTCTCTTGGGAGGCGTTGACTGCGATACTCGTTCCCAATCCTCTCTGACTTTCGTGGCGATGGCCAGATTAATCTGATTGTTTGCTCTGATTGGTCCAAGTCGCAGCCTTTCTTGGCCAAGCCATCGTCAGTCTCGTTGCCAGGGAGGCCTCAATGACTAGGAACCCATTGGTACTTTAAGTTCCAGCCTTTGGAGATGAAGGTTATTTTGAATACAGGATTTACAGTTTCAGGTTATTTTAGGTTGTTTCGATTAAGAGATTTTAGATTGTGGTAAATGTTTAAATTTGGAATTTGTATGTGCAAATTGTGAATTGTTTGTTTTTGGATTTCGAAATCTCAAATTTGAAAATATCACACTTTTCAGGATTTTCGAATTTTTAAACTTTGAATTTTGTAAGATTTTCAGTTTTAATCGAATTGAATTTTTGAGATGTTTTCATTTAGTGCTGCAAGATTTGATTCTTGTAAATGCGCGTTGCAAAGGACGCACGCGATCGGCCTCCCTCGTGAACATTCATTTCTCCTGCGAAAATGCGTTTCGGCCATTGCGCTTATGGGCTGCATCTCGAAAACGCAGTTGCGTGTGTGCTCAAGAAGCGGAATTTCCTCTCGAAACGGGGAGCGCGACCTTTTGTTCTCACAGTCGTCGGAGTTCCCTCTGGAGCGCTGTTGTTTGTTCAGACATTCAGTTCACACGGCAGTTTGCTGCTTGTGGCAAATTCTCGTGTCCAGTCGTTGAAAAAGGTTTCCTCTTCATTCCAGTTTCTAATTTCAGACCACACGCGTTTTAAGCCTCCCACCACGACTCAGCCTCTGAACTTCCCTCAATGGTTTATTAACATCTCCGTACTCAGATTTCGTATCTCTCAGGAGATGTTGAAATTGGCGATGGCAAATCTGTGCTTCTCACCGTCATGGAAAGACGCCCTCGTGGCAACAATACTGAAGCCGGGGAAGGACCCCCCGCCTTCTTCCAAGGGACTGTTGGCAGGCTGCTCGAGAAGATCCATCTCGCAAGGGTACTGAGAGACGTAACTCATTACGTAGTGTCAATTGATGGCGAGAATTGTGTCGTACGTTGAAGTGCGCGGGGCGTAGCCTGATTTAAGGTGGGCATTTCTCGACGAGGGTGGCGGATGGCATGTGATGTGATCCGGTGCACTGGCAGTCGTCAGTGAGTAATTGGACGGCGAGTAGGAGCCGCTGCTAAACCCGGAAGTGATCAGGCGATCGCGTGTGTTGCAGGAAGAAGTACTCGTCGGTAACTCAACTCTTGAGGAAGACGAAGTTTCAAAGCTTGTCCAAAATGCGAGTTGTCTTCTGCCTTAGTTAATGCACTGCCCTTTTATGAAAAGAAACATTTTTGCGGGCGTCCGAACGAAACGAAACTGACGTAAAACTTGTTTGCTTTTTAATGGGCGATGCCTTTAGGAACATCAATAATCAGGAGTTCGACTGCCCTCCCCGTTAAAAACCGACCTTAAACTTTTGCGCTGCTGTTCTCTGTTCGCGAAAGGTCAGATCTGCCGTCCGGTCACACGGAGTGCGAATGCGCTCGAAGCAGAATCAATTACTCGAAGGCCGTCGCCGCAGACCACCTCGTGCGCCGACACCGACGCATTGATCTGTCACCGCCTCGGCGGCAGCGGCCATTTCCTGTCTTGCGCACATTCTCAGCCCGGCGACGTTTCGGTGCACAACCGATTCAGCGGAATGAGCGTTCTTGGGAAGGCATTCACTGTTACTGCAACTCCCGTTCAACAGGGGGAGAAAAGTCGCAGGCGCTAGACGTCGTCCCTTGCTAGGTTACGTCATTCCTGCGTACGAAACGCATTTCTTCAAATGGCAGACACGACCGTACAACTAAGACGGGAATTTTGGTTACGCTAACGGAGATTCTGTCGTGGCGGAAAGCCTCTGCTGTTCAAACTAGGGGCTGTTTGCTGGTGAGAGGCTGTCCTGTCAGGCAACTTGTCCTTTGTGCAGGAGTAGCCGAGTTAGTCGGACCACTCGTTGCGCCGACTTTTCAGGGACAGCCTCGATTGCCCGCACGTGACCTCAGTCAGCCCTCGTGCCTTCCAACTCTTGGAGACGTTCGTAACAATCCTCCAGGCCCGTAGGCAGAGCTCCAGTCTGCCGAGATTGGCTTCCAGATAACGGAGGACCGCGTCATCCGCCAACTGCGCTAGCTCGACGTGTGGAAGTGAGGTTGGAACGTTCGGCAGTCGAGGTAGAATGAAATGGAATGGAATGGAAAGGAAAAGGCGACACGGACAACGCTCGTTCTGCTGCCGTCTCCGTTTTTGCCGCAAGGTTGGTAGTGAGAATGGTGGATCACTCGGTGACAACGATTTATCGATTTGCTCCAGAATTTGTGGGCTTTCGGAGTCACGTTTCCAGTAAAGTGCATCCGATCCTGTGATCTGCGTTGTCGCCGCTGTGACAACATTCCTTAGGGCCCTGGAACCGAACGGTCTAACCGCTCGGTGAAAAATTAAGACTGGACGTGACCCCAGCCTCAGTTTGGCAAAGGTGTGAAGGGCGAACTTCAGCTTGAGAAATGCGCAGTCGACGCTGTGGCTGTTCCCACGTTCCTAAGGCCGTCGCTTGACTCTTGCCGTGAGTGGAGAAAACTGCCGAGGAAAGTGTTGGACCAAAGATGGCCGACGCAAGTGAACAGTTTTGAAGGGAGTCAGTCGGAAGGCGGTGGCGGTGGCGTCGGCCTGGCAAGTGGTGGGCTTTGTTGTTGTCTGGGAAGATTTCACGGACGTGAAGTTTCTCTCCGTATGAGCGTCCTCACGTCTTACATTTCAGAACAATTGTCTCTTCCGGAAAAGTTGTTGCTCGTCGTGGGTGTCGGCATCACGTGGACGAGTTGATTTGTATACTCGAAAGAAGAATGTGTGTACTTGCTAGAAATAATTACGTTTGTGTGTTATTACTTAACGCTGCCATATCCAAACAACATTTTTTTTAAATACTGACGTCATTGTGAGTTTTTATCGTTGCAATTTCTGTTTCTTCCTCACCAACTCAGTTCTTCGGAAGAAGCTAATTGTCATTCAGCTGGACAAAAGTATTCCACTTTTTATGCAACCTAAAGGCTCATAGAAGCCTGACAGTGGACCATCAGTTCATCATCCTAACTAAATCGAGATTTCATCGCCATGATGATGGCAGAAAGTAACTGTGAAACGTCAGAAAACTTCAATTAAACTGCATTCTTTTAACTAGCAGTTGACTTTTTATCTCATTTCCGTAGGGCTGTCCATTCGTTCTTTAAAGCTTCCGTGTGCCAGGTAATTTACAATTTAATCTGATATCACGTGTTCTTAAGATTTATTTCAGTTCCGTGGTTCTGTACTTTTAATATGCCGTGGCCTGTTCCTACCCTTCTTTATTAAATTTTATGGTTTGTAATCATTCTGATTCAACAGATTTTGCTACAAGTGCAGACTATAACTCTACAGAAACAAGTTATTCAGAATATTCATCTTACAGTTTTATGTCTGATGTCAATGGCACTTGTTTGCTTTTGGTTGGTTTGTATTTGTAGTTTTAGTTCGTATATTTAATATTGAGATTACTGAAAATAATTTTGATTGACGACAAATTACAGATAAGACAAATTTTTGATTTTATATTTTGCTTTTGTTTCGTCATTAAACTTTGTGATTTGTAATACGTAACCTAATAATGTTGAGGAGGGTACAGTGAACGTAACTCAATAAAGTCTTCTCCGGTGGACATCCGCTTAAAATGGTTGACAGGCGAAAGTGACGTTTCAGGTACCATTTCTGTCCCCATCGTCAGGGTTCTGATGATATTAGATGAAAGGGGGGGACATAAGGAATACATACAGAATTTTGGTGGAAAAGTCTACAGTTGAAGACTGATGATGGAACGAGAGGATAAAGTTGAGATTGATCTGTGAGAGGGAAGTTGTGAGGATGGAGGTGGATGTAACTGGTACAGGATCCTGTTCTATGGCGGGATGTCGTGTCAGTGGAGTTGAGGATTCAGGTGTTGTTGCCAGTGTTGAACTGAAATGAACAACAAATCAAGGATGTCGTGTCATTGGAGTTGAGAATTCAGGTGTTGTTGCCGGTGTTGAACTGAAATGAACAACAAATCATAGAAGCTTTACTGTGGTTGAAATTATGAATAATTACACAATTTGCATTACAGTTACTTGGTATGTAATAAAACTGAAGAGAAGGGACTGTACCCTAATGTAAAGAAGTTGAATACAGACTTTAAACAATCCACAGTCTCTTATTTTCTAGCACCTTCCATTTTGTTTCAGTAAGACGTCAGTGCTGTCTGACTTCTGTGTGCGCCATATAATCAATGGGTATAGAAGTTTCTTAAAATTTCTCATTTAGAATTTGGATGTGTCTCTATTTCAGTGCACCTTTTAGTCTACTTTGTTTTAAAACCTCTCTTCAAGATTTCTTTATAGCTTTTGTATGTCAGTGAGGCACAGGAGTCAAGATTTAGTAGTAGAGGTCTGGAAATTCAGAGGAACCTAACCCGAGCAGTCCCAGACGGGCAACACCAAATTTTAAATACTTTTTCTTATGATGTATTTTGCAAAATGGCGTAGATTTTAAAATGAACGTGATTTGTGCGCGTCTTTCATGTTTTTCATCTCGCTCGTTCTTCCTTCCTCTGCGCTACGCTTGGTAGGCCAGTGTAGGTTATAATAAATTAGTCAATAATTACGCATTTGGTTGTGCTTACAGCTCCATTTTCAGAATGGCGGTGTTGGTAATGGAGAATTATCTGCAGTGTCAGTTCTTGCTAGACTTGGTTTGGCCGTTGATGCTCATGGAGGTTTTTTGAGGGACAGACCAGTCTCCCTTCTGAGCAGTGGAATTGGCATCAACCACAAGGAGGATGTTATGGAGGAGCCCAAAGAAGAGGATGAAAAGAAGATGACAGAGGTATACCTCCTTCATGTCGTTGCACCAGTGATCTCACTTTTCACGTCATCGTTAGTAGTGTGAGATTGTGCAGTCCAGAGTAATCAACAATTTGAAGTTAAAAATCTTAGTTTTCATATTCTTCAGTTACCGTTGCTGTCATTTTTCAGCTCATTCATGTTTTACAATGGAACCGCGGAGATTTGTCGTTCCAACAGGGAAAACTCACTACAGAATCCGTTGTTCTGCTTGTGGTGTGTAATTGGATGCTACAGTAATTTGAGAAGAAAATACAACATTCTGTTAAATTTAGATGTTTATTTAAAGTATATAATTTTTCTAGAAGCTTTGATGAACTCATTGCATAAAACTTTTCAGCAGCTGCGCAGACAAAAAAATGATGATGATAATTCTTCAGAGGAGGATGGAGGTGATGGAGCAGGTGGAGATTCCAAGATGACAAGTAGTGGAACGCAGACTCAGCAGGTGCCAGAGTCTGTGGAAACTCATAATATTTCTGCTTTGTACCATGGGACGTGGCCTGTTGAAAGAAGCCTGTGGCACAGTGGGCCCAGCTGCATAGGCGGGACAAGCGGGAGCAAGAGCGTCACACAGGTAGAATCATTCAACGTTAACGTTCTTCTGCCGTGTTGGTTGAGCAACATTTGAATTCCTTGCATCTAATTTCATTGTTCTGCTGCATTCCTCATTGTGTCTATGTTAATGGAGCCTACACATCATTGGGAAACCTCAGGGTTTTCCCCACAAGCTTTCTCAAGGTCATGTTCGCCATCCCCGTCAGTCAGCTGCAGATATTTTCCTAAGTACGTCGTTCTCAAACACTCTCTGCTGTGTTCTTCCTTTAATGGGAGAGATCAGTTTCACTTATATAGAGAGCAGCAGATGAAATTGTAGCTTCATATGTTTTAATCTTCTGAATATATTCAGGGCAAAATTTTGAACCCGAGTTAATTGGCGTCAACAGGGGAACTGCTTGCTTCTGGTGAATAGCACTAATGCAAAACTTGTATTAGATGTTTTGCTACAAACTGTTATTTTATTAATAACAGGATGTGTCGAGCGTGATGAGTTTTACGTCGAGCGTGGGTTCGGCAAGTGGGGGCATGCTGCCCGATGATGTTGCGGCAGCACGTCGAACCTACAGCCAGCAGCAGTTAGGAGCCAAAGTGGAGATAGTGTACAGCCTCCTGTCTATGCTGGGGACCCATGACCGGGAGGACATGAGTAGGACGCTGTTAGCCATGAGTAGTTCTCCAGACAGCTGTGTTGCTATGAGACAGTCAGGTAGGCTTGGGCTTGGAAACAAGTCTTAAAGAGGATCTCAGGAAGTGGAGAACATTTATTTATGGGGCTTGTCATAATTTCTGGAGTAATACTGCTTGGTTGAAAAGTCTTACTGATCTCTGTTTTTAATTATTTCATTTTGTTTTGAGCAAAAATTTGCTTCGTTAGTGAAGGGATAACTCCACTGCAAAAATCCAGCATGTAAAATGTTCTGTAGACATGTAAGATTTGAGGTTTTCACAGCGGTGAGTACGTAGTATGTAAACACTGACCAGACTACACGGCGCAACAACCCAGAAGACGGAAATCTTCGTTCTGTAGACGTGCTTGGACTCTCTTAATTCTCGCTTGAACATTTGTTGTTGTTGTTGGTTGGGGTTGTCATATTTTTGTTATGTCTCAGTTTAGTTACTACTGCTCTTTCTTAGATGCAAAGCAAACGCAAGAAGGTAGCAGATTAAATTATTTAACGAACTTGGTCCACACTTCAGTTATTTTACCAAAAGCCAACTAGATTGGGGGTTCACATTACTTGCAAACCACAGATGAGTTTTGCGTGGCTCACATATATATTTTTGTAATATTGTGTCATCGTGCTCGATAAAATACGGTCATCTGATGTCAGAAAGTAGGTTTTGTTATGGTCTTAAGTATCTGGTGGTGAAGCTGTGGTATGGCAGTTGTGCTAAGAATAACTGGACCTGGAGGTCACCTTTGGCCAGTGACCTAGACAAATAACTCTGCACCTATGGCAGATGACCTTCCACTGATTGCAGATGGCCTAATGACCATGGACTCAGCCAATAACTTTTGGACTATGGCTGAGATCGTTCGTCATAAACTTGTATAGTTCGAAGTGCCTGTTATTGTTGATTGATTTTAGCCAAAATTGTGATCATTCTTGACACATTTTAGTAAATGTGTTAACTATTTTTGAGTTGTTAGACGGACAAGTATGGAGACGCTAATAAGTTCATTTTTGTAACTTTTGATAGTTGTTGTGCTTAAAAGGGGAAGGGAATGGAGTTGCTTTCAACTACTGTAGATTCTAGCGTACTGCGTCGCCACAAATTTATATTGTTTTTTAAATAACTGACAGGTTGCTTACCCCTGCTGGTGCAGCTCCTGCATGCCCCAGACTCTGACACAGATGTAAGACAGCGTGCAGCATTAGCTCTGCATAACATGGTTCACTCTCACCCTGATGACAAACGAGGGCGTCGTGAGGCGAGGGTGCTGCGACTGCTGGAGCAGGTGCGAGAGTATTGCGACTCCCTTCGTGAAATGATCGGTGATGCCGCTCCAGCTGAAAATGGACTGGATCGTCAGGAACCTGCCCTTCAAGGTAAGATGGCTTGGAAGGCAAGGCAGTGACGGAAATTGAATGTTTTGAATATTGCAGTGGTAAATTTCAAAGAACATAGCCATTGTCCTTATTGAAAGTATTTGATTAATAAATATTTTAAGTTGTTGTGTTATGATGCAGATGAAACGGCAAGATAAATATTAAGGAAGATTATGGGATCTGGAATACAAGTGTTTGAGGAGTATTGTAAGTCAGGCTGTGGTCACTTTTTCTGAGGCCGTTGTTGAGTGGTGATGGAGAATAAGAGATAACAGGGGACTGATATATGAATGGATGTTATTGCGTATATCAGTGGTGTTTTTCTCCCAATATAGATATTCAAACAGTTACAGGTATAAACAAGTGAAATGTTGTTCGAATGGCAGATGAAAGAAAGACGAAACAGTTTTTGGAAGCTAGATTTGAGGGTGCCAGAACAAGAGGAAGACCTAGAAAGAGCTACTTGGATACTATTAGAGAAATAGGACAGGCAAAGGGGAAAAGTTTTAACGCAGATGAAATTCTTAGCAAGGGATAGGAAGGAATGGAGGAGGTGGACCGAGCAATCAACCCCGACGCTATAAAGGCAAAAATGGGAGATGAGAAAGAAGAAGAAGAAGAAGAAACAGTTGCAGGTTGTTTGTACCGTATGTGTTTGGCTCTGTTCAACCAAACCATATTTTTCAAATTATTGCTACCACTTTACTTGAGGAACAAAATTAATTTCAGTTTTGATAACTTCTGTTCAATACGTACTACTTTGAGAAATGCCTCAGACAAAAATTTGTAAAACTCAAAAGTAGACGTGCGTTTCTGCCATGTGCTCCCTAAGTCTGGTAGACAAGAATATGCAAGAACCGAAGTTCTTAAGAAGTTGGGAGACATATTAAGGGCAAAATTCAGGTTCTGCAGCTTGGAAGTTTACTCACATCTGTTTTTCAGGGATAGACAAAAAAACATGTCAGATCATGCAAAATGTTTTGGCGTTAGTTTTTTTCCAGTGTTTATCAGTTTACAACTGAGATTGTTTACAGACCCTTGTGTTCCTTCATTTCTCAACTATTGAGTTCTAATTCCTTTGCATTGTTTCTGCATTTAATAATTTGTGGTATGCTGTTTGTTTTATCCTTGCTGGTTTTCGTGCTCGTATCAACGAGGTGAAGGTGTGTGTTGGTTTATTAAACACAGTGGCATCGTTCATATTCATTTCCATTCCTGTCTCATTTATTTCTGTTGCTGGACATTTTCACATTTGCTAAAACTGCATGATTAGTGCATCCTCCTAAATGCGCTTATGCGTCAGAATTATTTGCAAGTTCCTGCAGTGATGCTTAGGACCAATTGCTGTAGACTCTTCATTATCCATAATGTCAGAGAGAAGAACGGATGTAAATAGTTTAAAATCGCATAATTCTATTTATATTTATCCTTTAGATGCATCCTTCCATATACATTGTGCTTATGAAATGTAACTAGGGCTTAGACATTTTGTTTTTTAAAACTGCTTCTCGATCAATCTTTTAGTTTCGTAGAAAATACGCCGTGTGTTTGTGCTTGGTGATTTTGTACTGAGATTGGGACCATGTTACGTAATGCAACTATTTTGTTTGGTATCTTCTTCTAAACAGAGTTTTTTCTTTTTAAATTTGGCACGTCAGGATCAGTGCTGATAGATGTGAGCGATGTGTCTGATGCTGGCAGTTCATTGTCAAAGAACAACTTGTGGACATCAGTTTTCGCTGTGCGTTTAACGTAATTGTTGCGCCTCACAAGGACAGTTTTCTGTTTCTTTCCCTTTTCTTCCGGGAGTTCTAACTTGTTTTGTTTGTTTATGATTGCTGAAAACGCACAAACACTACTCAACTCTGGTGCTGATAGTGGATACTTCTCTTAAAACCACTTGAAGATTCTCAGATTTATTCGTGGTTGTATAAGTACTGCGTCTCTGTCATCAGGTCCTTTCTGTGCTTTGCCTTGCGTGTTTCACCACTTCAGATGAACTGACTGCCGTTTGTCACGTGATTAATACGTTTCTCTTGCAAGTTTTGCACTAATTTTATAGCTTGAAAATACACGCACTTTATGTGAAGGTTAAAACAGAAACAGTCAGAAATTCTCTCGAAAACCATTGGCCTTCAGTTGTGTCAGGTACAAAGATGGGCTTGCGTCTAGTGGCATGATGATCGTACTAAGCACTGAGTTTGAGGAAACATTCGTCTTGAGGATTTTTCGCTTGATAAGTGTTATGAGATGATAGTGTTGCCTTGAATTCATGTGAACAGTAACAGGACTGGATGAGTGTTGAAATGTAGACTGCACCGCAATTCCTCATGCCCTCACCGCTGTAGAGTTGCCGTATGTGACTTGAGTAGTGTGCTTAGCGTGCTTTGCTGGAGCTTCTCCTGATGTGCTAAATATTAAATTTTTTGCAGCAGCTACAAGAGTTGATCAGGAAGTATTGTTTTTGGTGTTGAGAGGGAATGTGGAGGAAGTAAGTTTAGCTGGACAAGGTTCTTCTTGTTCTCTGGTACTAGACGACATGGAGCGGCATCCGGGACCCACCGTTGCTGCCCTGATGAAACTGTCCTTTGACGAAGAGCATCGTCATGCCATGTGTCAGCTTGGCGGTCTGCATGCAGTGGCAGAGCTTATAGAGGTATGCAGTGGCATACTGTAATAAATTGGTTAAATTATCGTTTGTATCGCAGATTAAGGTAAAGGTGCCCCTGGCCCTAAGCACGGTGTTATAAAAATGTTATAGAAATGTTTAAGCAAAAGTCCAAATGGTCTGTGGTCAGATTTATGTTGTGCCTGCTTTACCATGTTATGATGTGAAATGCTGATTGGCACACCTTGTGGTATGCTCCTGATTTAATGTGCCATAGATGCTAGCAATTATGCTGTGATGTATCATACCCCAATACTCCATGAAGTACGCAATCAGACTCATCCAACCGGCAGGCAATGTCACTGCTGCTTCAGGACATGCTCCAAAATTGTGTTGGGGCCACCGGCTTCCTGGAATAGGTTCAGCGTCATTTTTTTATACTTCTTAAATGCCCATTTTCAAGACTGACTGGCCGTAGACTCGTTTGCTACTGCTCATATCGGACTGTTGGCCCAGATGGTACTCTTACTGACTTTTAAACTCGTAGCGCTGTGTACGCAGTCTTGGCACTGAATGTGGCTGCTAGCTTTGTAGGTGACTCACTAGATGACTTAATGACTGTGAATTTGGTGTATGATGATGTACTTTACAGTGATTAGGGCGTTAATGATTGGCTCTTACTAGATGACTTCTCTGCTCTCCCAGTTTCCCACACTCCTGGAATAATGCAGCACTGCAGTGGTGATCTCAGTAAGCTCAATGAGCTTGAAATGTCAACTAACCTGCTAGTTTTCAAGGACAACTGTAGTTTCTAAATTTACTAATTACGTTTTCTTAATGTCTTCTTCAGGTAACGTAAATTCGTGGTTCTGTACAGTAAAATCTGATTACCTGTGTGCTTATCATCCATGCGTCACTTTTTTATCTGTGGATTTGGGCACGTGTGAACTAGGCTTTCAAACTCTTTCTGCTCTGTACTGTTCTTTGGGGAGGGTTGGTGTTTTTTTTAGGAAAGCCTGTAGAAGATACAGTCGAACAAGACTTTTTTTTCTGTGCTTCGTGGAAAGTATTGGTGGTGGGGGGAGAGGGGAACTTGGTACTGGAAATGCTGACCGACAATGTGAACTGGGCTTCTAGCACACGTTGGATATGGATATTGCTAATGCTAGCACAAAACAGAAGGGGGAAGTAGAGGGTGCGGAGAATGACTGTGAAGAAGAAGGAAAAAGTACTGAGTGTATCAGTCATAGCGTGGTGCTACAGTGTGTTGACATTTTGGTAGACTGTGTGGGTCAGAGACGGTTCAAACACAGTGACAGTACAGCCACTGGAAAATTAGAACTGTCATGAGGAGGATTCTAAACAGTTCACGAAAACAAAGCTGTCATTGCATGCACTTTCTCAAAATAAACTTTAGTTGTGTAATATATTTTTATTGTGTGTTCGTCTTTTCCCTTTCATTATCCTGAGTAATCAGTAGTTTACGCTAGTACAATGTTAGTTGTCTATGCAGTATAAGTCACTGACCAAAAGGCTAGAAGAGGTACAGGATGGAGGAAAATGGGCGTTCGGAGATTGAAGAGTGTTAGCGGAAATATACGAGATCAGGGAATGTGTCCTATGTGTAATACAGAAGACGGCCGGAGCCACGTGCTGGGTTGTGAGAAAAGAAGATGTTGGAAGGAGGAGCTTGCAGACAAAAGATTCACAAGTATTAACTCGGAAATTGGAATCAGAAGGGTAGCTGCAAATGAAAATGATGTCATACTGCAGAAACTTGGGTAATATTTAAGCAAAGGGAATGGGATAGGTCAGCAATAAATACAAGGAGGAATGCAGATTAACTGTAAAATTCTCAGCCTTCTCGTCTATTTATAGAGGGGCATGAATAACTTTTTACTTTGAAAGAACTGATTTTCATATAAATATACATTTTTGATTTGGTTTTTATAGTGGGTTTTCTGTATTTTTCAGGTTGATCATGAAGCACATGGAAGTACAACAGGTGATCAATACTGCGTCACATTGCGGCGGTATGCGGGAATGGCGTTGACAAACCTCACCTTTGGTGATGGGGCTAACAAAGCTTTGCTGTGTTCCTTTCGACAGTTCATGAAGGCCCTGGTTGCTCAGTTGAAGTCCCCAAGTGAAGATCTACGACAGGTAAAAAGAATTGTAGCAGGAGTAAGAAGACTTTTTATGGGTTCTGAAAGGATTCTGGTAAACCTGTTCATGACATTTCATGTGATGCATGCAAAGTTGTAGTGGACCAGCCCCATTGATATCCAAGGAATGCAGGTTTAAACTCTGTTACCTGAGTTACTGGTGTTTTGGCAACAGGCCTGCACCTGCTGCATTATTCATAGTAGCTCTCAGAACAACATAGTACGTGCCTCCGCATTAAAATTCTCTTATGATGTGGAGGGACCCACTGATGTTGCATACAAGCATATTAGTTTCCACGGGAAACAAGATTATGAGTCGATTGGGTAATATGGACTTTGTGCTCTTAAGGAGGCAAAACTTTGTGGAATTTAAAAGTTGTGAGACTTGATGTTGGGCGATTGGATTTTGCTGGCCCAGAACAGGGACCAGTGGACAGCTTTGGTTAATTCAGTGACGAACCTTCGGCTTCCCTATGCCATCTAGTTACTTAGTGACTTGATGGTAGACTATTGAAAATTTTGATCCCTGCATGGTTTATAGCAGAATTGGTTTTAAAATGTTCTTGGTTATTTGTAATGAAGTTTTATTAATGAGAATATATATTTACATTAATAGAATAGGTAAGATCTCTGATCTCTTGAACAGACTTCTACATGAATTTCCAGGTTTGATGCCAGCCATTAATCTGAAGTTTTCTTTAGTAAAGTGAATATGTTTTTGCTGTTAGATGAATTACTCCCAAAAAATATTACATTCTTCACTGTAGAATGAAAATACATGCATATGTATCAAGATTGTGTGAGACTGACATACGTGATATACTGCAGGTGACAGCCAGTGTCTTAAGAAACTTGTCATGGCGTGCAGATGGAGCCAGTAAGCAGACGCTTCGAGAAGTTGGCGCAGTCTCAGGTTTGATGCATGCTGCTATGGAAGGGAAAAAAGAATCCACACTAAAATCCATCTTATCTGCGCTCTGGAATCTCTCTGCACATTGCAGCATCAACAAGGTAGGTAGGAATTTGACGATAGAATGCCTATCAGAGGGACTTACTTGTCACTTTTCTTCTGGTTGGGAAAGAATTGGTTCTTCCTTTCCAGTTTACACTTCAAGAAAAGAGAAGAGACTTATCTGTAAAAAGTTGTTACGTAACATAATTTGTTCCTGGCCCTTATGTTAACAAAATTTTGTTAAAAGTGCTTCCCATACTGAGGATGAAGTGTGTAGAATGTAACCAAATTGGAGCTTAAATCCCAAAGACCTTGTGTTGATAATCATCTTTCACTAATAGGACTGTTTTTTTTAAATAGGTTGATATCTGTGCTGTTGATGGTGCCTTGGGCTTCCTTGTTGACATGTTAAGTTACAAAGCTCCATCAAAGACGCTTGCGATTGTAGAGAATGCTGGAGGAATCCTGCGCAATATTTCTAGTCACATTGCTGTTCGGGAAGATTACAGGTATTTGTTTACTAGACAGCACATTGAAAGGAGGGTAAGAGAATCAGTTTTGTTTGTGTAATATGTGTGTGGGCTGAGAAGTAATGCCTCCTAATCTTTTTCTGTAATTGGAACAAAATTTGAAGAAAATGTTTACTTTTCTGAACATTATTTAACAATTATACACATTTACTTGACAAAGTAATAATGTCTGCTATCAACTCTTCCAGAAGTTTATTGAATTGTAACGGGTAACTTTGAACTTTGGTCTTTGCAGGACAGTTCTTCGAGAGCACAACTGTCTACAAGTGCTTTTGCAGCAGTTGAAGTCACCAAGCCTGACAATTGTCAGCAATGCATGTGGAACACTTTGGAATCTCTCGGCCCGTTGCGCCGAGGACCAGCGCGCATTGTGGGACATGGGTGCCGTTAGCATGCTTCGGAGTCTTGTTCATTCAAAACATAAGATGATCTCCATGGGATCTAGTGCAGCATTGAAAAACTTGCTAAGTGCAAAGCCAAACAATAATTTCCCTCCCCTAGACTCCACAGCAAAAGGTTTAGGACTTCCTGCTCTCCCAAGTCTTTATGTTCGTAAGCAGCGAGCACTTGAACAAGAGCTTGATGAGACTCTGTCAGAGACCTGTGACAACATTGAACCAAGTACATCACCCTCAGCTTCCACCGTCGGTTTGCGTGATGAAAAATTTGTCTTTTCAACAACAGAACGTTGCTTTGGTTCCGCAGAGCGACGTAACAGCAGGATGTACCATTCTTATCAACAGCACCAACCTTCAAAGTATCACTCGAGAGGAGCAGTAGCAAGATCTGATAGCAGGGATTCTGTGACCAGCACTCTGTCAGACACAGTATATGAGCGTGTGAGCAGAACCATCATAAACCCACTAACATATGGGAAAGTATCGCCAACAAATGGGATGTCACAAGGATTGACGGGAAGTCTGAGTGATTCCGGTCGTATTAATTCTCAGATATCAGGAGGTGAAAACTCTGATCAAAGATTTCTTCGTAGGTATTGTAACAATATGAGAGAAAGAGAGGAGAATAGGAAAGCCGAACCATCGGATCTTAGCAACGAAGACAATACCGAGCAGTCTCTTTCCCATTACGGTCATGAATTATTGTACCAACATACAAGATTGGGTCAAATCAGTGAAACAAACTTCTGTGATCCTGCAAGGAATCAAATGAGTGTAACAGACCTCTCGAGGGACATGGAGGCTCATCGGTCATCCATAGAAAACCAGTGTGATCCAAAGCCTTCAGATAACAGGGAAGAAACTGGTGATGACAGAGTCAGCAGCACTGTTTATTTGGATTCAGATTCGTCTAAACAACCAAAGAACATTCTGTATGATAGTATGAGATCATTGAACCGGAGATTAGCATTTAGCCCTCTTGTTGCTGGATCTTATGGAAGTACCGCAAATAGACTGCAGTATCAGCATTCGACACAGCAGCAAAGTTATATCGCCACCTCTTCTTACAACACGGTAAGAACCAAGTACTCTGACTTCGCATACGATGATGAGACGGAAGGCCAGGAGCAGCCTGTGGATTACAGCCTTAAATATGTTGAAGAGAACGCCCAGTCTGCAGAGACGGACGTGATTACAGCTGAAAATAATCACATAAAGACAGAAGGGGACAAAGAGTGTGGAGGCTCAGAAGAGTACCAGAGTTCTAGAAAGACGAACGGCATGCGAGGGAAACAAAGCCAGAATGATTTAGGGCGTGGTTACTCATACAGGCATCAAGGGAATGCCCATGTCAGCAAAAACATGAAGATGAATGTTGCGTATGGAGATTATGCAGAAACTGACTTGGATCAGCCAACAGATTATAGTTTGAAGTATGCAGAAGGAAGTGAAGAGACAGAATTTGAAAAGAATCATGAGCTCAGCGGTACAGAACCAGAGAGACCAGAGAGAAGTTATTATGATGGTAATGATCCGATTCATGAAGATACTTTGAAGACGTACTGTACAGAAGGAACACCGTATGAGACGCCATACAACTTTTCAACTGCCACGTCTATGTCAGACCTTCACTGCGAACCTCCTACACCTCATTCAGAAGACAGTGGAGAAAAGAAACGGCCAGAAAATTATACGAAAGGTGGATCCGTAGAAGACAATGCAAGCAAAAGTGTTGATGAAAATGAAAATTGTAATGCAGAAGTTCTATCTAATTTTGATAAGGATTTTACAGAAAAGGGACCTCAGATGAAAGCCTTGCCTCCAGCTCCTAAACAACCACTGAAAAGGCTTCAGTCAGGTCTGAGTTCTGGCCTCATGTCTCCTGAGAAACCTGTGCAGTACTGTGAAGAAGGTACTCCAGGCCATTTTTCTCGCGTGAGTTCCCTCAGCTCCCTAAACAGTGTTCCAGCTAACGTGGACAATGCACTTGAGGCCCCATTATCATCAGGTCAGGCTGCTGACTCTGATGCTACTACTTCAGATCTGGAGCAGAAGCCAGGAGATGACACTGCAGTAGAGGGTGATGCAGAAAGCAAGGACAAGGTCGCTGAGAAAGAAAAAGGTGCTGGTTCAGCCAATGCAGGGGGTGAGGCTTCTGGCCCTCCGGAAGATGTGAAGGTGGAGCAGCAGCGAGGGGACAAGGAGGGTGAGTTAGCAGTTTACATTACAATTACGAATCCCAAAACTGATTTTATGTTTAAGCTACAGGTAGTTTTTATTTCCTTTCTCACTGAAAATTTTTTAAAGCTATGGCTTGGAAATAAGACTTTCACTTCATTAACTAGCATTTTGGTGATCAGCATTACACATTTTTAATTATGTCCTTCTTTAAGGAGATAAAACTTTCATAGTGCAAAATTCATTTCCAATGTAAGACTTGAGGTTCTCACAGTTCCAATATTGATGAGCCAAAGGAGCATATTGGTAAAAATTTTAGAGTGTGACCAGCGTTACTCCTGATCTGCACTGTGGTCATTTCTAGACCTCCATTCAGATAATACTTATTTCATGTATTTAACGTCAATGTCAGGTCAAACTCTTTAGCATTAAGTGATGGGTTAATAATGAATGTATTGTAAAGGAAGTGGTGATGGCCTACTTTAAGCTGCTAGTTTGACTTAAGTTTGGAGGTACTGAGAAGAACCACTCACTCAGGATTGCTGGTGTCCAGGCCAAAATTTGAACCCAGATACAAAGTAGGTGTGAAGACCACTTGGTCGCTGTGTTCGTTTCCAAAAGGCATGAAACAGCTTTTGATTGAAGTGCGAGGCAGGTTTTGTGCCCTCACACATATTTTAAACTCTCATGCAGAGATGCCGGTAGTAATTGTTACCCTGGCAGTAGTACATTTCATACACTCATGTTTTCTTTCGGAACCTACTTTGTTGCTTGCGGTTGGCATCCTCCGTCAAAAACCTGTTCTTGTGTCAAGTGCAGGTGAGCAGTCGGCCTTTGTGTTTGATAACCCCTGAACAGCGAGCTGTTACATGGAGAGTTTGTAACACTTTGGCATTAGTTTAGTTCAGTCAGTCGCTGTAATATGCGACCTGACGTACTTTAATCACGTGAATGAACGAACGTTAATAGGATATTGTGACGTATTTTCTGAATTATGGGCATTAAGTATTTTGGTATGGAACAATATAATAAAGGCTTGAGTGAATTCATTGAAAGAGATGATGCACATTCATGTTAATTTGATATCCATTTGTAGAGGAAGTTATTTCTGCCAAAGACAAGGTAATGAATGGTCTCTTCTTGATGGCAGGCAAAGTGGTTACATTTGGTGGCGCTGACCACTATGCAGAGGAGACGCCCCTCATGTTTTCGCGCTGCAGTTCTCTTGGATCTCTCAGCAGTTTTGAGCAGCACTCTATTCATGATGACCGCAGCTCTGTTGTCAGTGATTTTAGGTAATGGATGTTAATTGAATTATCTCTGAATTTTATTCTTTATTCATTAATGATAACATACAAGATATCCACTTTACTCAATCACAGTATTGTCGAATTATTCAAATCTGGTCTCCAAAATGGTCTTATTTCAGGTGTCAGCTCCAGAGTTTTATACACATACCAATATCTTGCATGTGCGCTACAAATAGTTTAGAATCCCGTCATTTGTTTAATTGCTTTCAATACTAGATGCAGGACGTACATTGTAAGACCTTCATTGTGTAATTTTGTGTGTGTTCTTTCATTTGCCATTAACTAGTACATAATGTTTACAGCCGGCGAACAAGTGGTGTTGTGTCACCAAGTGAACTTCCTGACTCTCCGACACAGACTGTTCCAGTAAGCCCTCGTCACACAAAACCACCAGCAGAGTTCACTAGTAAATTAATAGAAGACGGTGGTAACATCAGAGCGCAGCCTGTACCTGGAGCAAACAGGCTTGAAGGTACAAGACATTTGTATGTCATAGGATGTGCCATGACTTTTAGCAAAACCATGTTCCAATTTCTCATAGTTCACAGCAGGATCCACCTGCTCGGTTCTTTAAATTTAACTTCCGTTTTGAGGTCAGCAGATTTTTAAAGCAGTTCACTTTTGGTTTTCATGGGAATAAATTTTGCTATGTATGCACAATTGAGTGATATGGTTCAGTTCTTTTATACTTATGTTCATTTGTGCTTGCATATTTACCCTTCAGTGAATGCGTTTTTTTTGTGTCACCCAGTGTGATGACCTGTCGTGGGGTGGCTTTTGACTGGTTTAGACTTAGGCATTAGTTTCCTGCACCGGAGGTCACATCTTTTAGTCCGCATGGATGAAATGTACATTTTTGACCTGTCTTAGCTAACTCAGAGGGTCAGAACATCGTGAATGTGAGGAACAACAGGCCCCTCCCCCCATGGTTCACAGTTTACAGTGGGTTCTAGTTCATTGTACTGACAATCCTCTTTGCATCACAGTCGTCAGTGAGTTATAGGTCACTGTTTTGTACTGTACGAGCAGTCATCCTCATATTGCACTCTCATCAGGAGCAATCGAGAGTCTTGGCCTGTGGATTTCTTTACTTTTACTGCCAGAGACTGTACAGGTCAAAGGATGATAAGTTAAGGCAGAGGAAAGAATATGAGTGTTCTTTAACACCGTATGGGACAGATAAAGACATTAATTACTCTTTGATTTTGGCTGCCCTCAGAAGGTTAAAAGGGATTCCCACTCCATGACTTCTTTCAGATAGCTGTTGTCACAGTACAAAATATGCATGTGAAGGCCATCAACATGGAAGATCTGCCATTACAAGAATTATAAGCTTCCGAGTGTGAAGTGTGTAAAATGAATGAATTACAGGGGGTTATTTTGTTCTTTCTATACATTTACATATTTCAGGTCTAAAATTTTGTTTATTTAAATTAAATTTGTACTTGGAATTGTACATTATGTCATGGAACAGATTATGTTTTGGTCCTTACTGGTTTGGCATGCCTCATGGCTCGAAGTGGCTTATCTCCCATATCTAAGTTCTTTGGAGTCAGCGGCTTCGAGACCCTGATGAGACAGCAGGGCAGAAGGGCAGTCTGTGTGTGTCCGCCGGAGAGAGAACGACTCGAGGAGAAAGTCGGAAGACAAGTCGGGGTTTGTGGGGGTTGAGTTGGGCATCTGGAGTTGGATACCCGGCCGGAGTTTGAGCCCTGAAAGGTGTCTTGATTCTGTTTATCTTATATTTAAATATTTTTCATTAAATAATATACTTCGATTATTCGAAGTAGTTTCATTTGGTTTTCTTTTGACTTTTCACCGCTTTACCCTCCCCAAGCCGTACCACCTCCCGGCCTGGGACGATCGTGGCCTCAGTAACGTAATCTGGCAATCTCCTCCTCGGGGGGGTTCACTAGTTTGGCATGCCCTGTACTGTGTGACTTAGATTGACGAGGCATACATCTGTGTTTCTGTGCAGTGTAGTAGTTGTACATGTGTTATCAGTAAATTTGAAACTGTAAAAAAATGCAGACTGAAACCAGTGAGAGAAGCAAAAATCACTAATAACTGATAACCGATCTTTTATCCTCACAGCTTTATTTGTTACTGAAACCCAACAGAATCATGAACAGACATTGCTTGTTGTTGTGATGACAGAATTTCTTAATGCCAAGTGCAGATAAGTGTTCTTATGTAATGTATTAAAGCCTGTCATTCTCACCTGTATTTTCACGTATTGTTTTTCAGCACGTACGTGTTTTAAGTTATTTGTCCACCTTTCCGGTATCGTAAAGAAACATATTTATTGTGTGCAGATTGTACATCTGAGAAAGGAAGGCGCGGCGAGTATCAAAGATGGAGGACAGCATCAGACATTTTCTCAGTATGAAACAGTTGCTTTTGACAGAGTTTGCAGCTCATCCGTATCTGATGTTATTTCTTCGGAAGCATGCGAAGTGGTTGAGAATATGGAAATCTTATCTAACACTGTCTTCTGTTGTTTCTGTGCGTTGGTATCTTTCATGCAGATCAGTTTGTATACTAAATCTTCCAATTTGCAATTAAAGTTATGTTCTCTGTACTGATTCAGGTACAGGACATTCTAGTGCTGTGAAAAGCAGTGTATTTGAAGATGATGTGGTAGCCTTCAAGGAAGAGGACACACCAGTTGAATTTTCAAGAACAACCAGCCTCAGTTCCCTCACCATTGACGATGAACCAAAGATTTCCAATGACGCAGTGCTGAAGGTATGTTTGTTCTTTTTTATTCAGAATTACATACAATGGGAAGTGATGGATTCTGCATCTGTGCTGTAAGAAAATTTTATGTGCACGTGTGTGTGTATGCATGTGCGCGCACACGTGCATGTGAAGCAGTGTTAAGATGATTCAAACATTTTTTGATTTCAGTGTAGCTAAATGGGAATTATTTGTTTTGAAGCTGTACCCCTAATACCTCATATCTGACAAGGGCACAGGATTATCTATATTTGTTACTCACACAATTGTTTGACAGAGATAAAATGCATATACTGTAATATGATCATACTCAATGGTGATGTGTTTACGCGACCGTAAAATGGCTTACATCTGTTGATAAAGAGTTCTTGGCTGTGTGCTGCACCCTCAAAATCCTTGGGGGCAGTCTTCATTTTGACCTTTTCTTATGTACATTTTGAAGTTGTGAGAACTATGTTATGCTTATGGGAAACATAGGAGGTGCTGGGGAAACCATCATCCCACGCACGCTCCAGCAACGTTCACCACGCAGCACGACTGGACTTGGTTGGACGAGATCGGGAGGATGGCATGGAGAAACAAGATGTGGAGAAGGAGAAGCGTGGGGAGCTGGCAGATTGTTGTGAATTGGCTCCAGTGAGTGAGGGTGAGGAGGAGAACGACGAAGATATGTTGGCAGCCTGCATTAATATCGGAATGCAAAACAGCAGGTACCTGAAGTGCGTGCAGCTAGTACAGTTTTTATCTTGTGAACATTACACTGGAAGTAATTCACAGTATCATGTATGGGGATTATTTAGTTATAAGATTAAATTTGAAGTTCTCTTCCTTTGCTACTTTTACTTCTCATTACTTGAGCAAATCACATTTTTAATTAGGAAGTTCATTTGCTCAGGGTTACAAAAACAGTGAGCAGTTCTGTCGTCCAGTCAGTATTCTAAACACTTTATAGTGATGTGATTTTCCGTTGACATCTACGCAACCATTTTGTCTTTGTTGTGTAGGCTGTGATTTGTGATTGGTGATCAAAAAGTATAGGCTGAGAGATAGAACAGCATCTTTTTATGTAACTGCAGTACCAATTTCTTTGAACACTTAAGTTATTATTTAGTACGTTGAAATCATGGTCAGCTGTACTAACAAAATCCTTTACTGATTTGTGTTACATATGATTTTACTTCTTTGAAGACATTAATACTGACCATACATTGGAAAATGGTAATATTGCGTCTTGTTCTCACGTGTTAGGCAACGACAGTGTCAGTATGGTGTTGAACATGCCAACAAGAACGCTCCAGTTCAAGCACGTCAGCCTTCAGGTGTCGGCAGATTCCAATCTTCACCGCCTCATTCACAAATATTACGTAGCGGACGTCCGAGTGGGATCCCTGTTAAAACGTCTTCCAACAGCAATCTGAAGCCGGGAAAAGTAAATCAGCCAAGACAGCAGGAAGGAGCTGTAGAAAACAGTGCCAAGTGTGTGAACTACATAGCAGTAAGTCAGATCTTGATGTTAAACAGTTTAATGAGACATATGCCATTTATGATTCTTCATGTTATCAGATACTTGAAGGGAAAAATTGTAAGTCAGATTATGCAAAATTAGGATTCAGGTTTGATAACATTCTGTTCCTTTGTTCAGAATAATTATTGTGGTGCCATATGAAAGTTGCTGCTGCAAGATGGCGTACATTGTCATGAAAGGTGAGCAAAGAGGCGAAGTTTTAGAGCAATTTGATGGTCTATGAGAAAGTGATTTGTGGAGCGACAGTGTAGATGAAATACAATGTTGCTGCATGGCACCAAAGCCTCGCAAACAAAGGAAATTGACAGCTGCTCCCTTCACAAGCGCGTGAGAGAATAATTGACTCCAGTGTGTGTTTTGACAGTCGGAATATTGATGAGGAATGTAGTTACGGTGACTAAGAAGAAAGTATCTATGAGTCGGCCACAGACCAAAATTTGGTTTTGAGAATTACAGGCACCACATCAGACCCCTGCCTGCAGCATTACTAAATACACTTGTTAAAAAAAAACAAGGGGGGGGGGGCATGTATTCATAGCTGTCCCTTCAAGGTCATGCTAGTCCTGCAGATACAAGAATAAGAATAAAATATTACTCTGAGCAAAAGAAAAGAATTTGTTGCCCAATTAGCACCATATTCATTGGGAAGTTGGGTTTTGAATGCTTTGTGATTGAAATCAGAAGTATGGTTTTGGTTATATGGTTGTAATAAATTTATTGAAGATAAAGAATTAATCTCCAAAAGAAATTAAGAGTGATATGAGGTAAGTGAAATGAAGGAATCCATGAGTAGTGCTCTCCTGTCCATTAATTAAAAAAATTGTACTATTCTGTTTATAGTCTTGTCTCAAAATTCATAAACATAATAAACTGTTTTGTGAAACATGGAAGAGTCTGAATCATACTTGGAAACCAGTGTATTATAATACTCCTTGTTAACAAAATATAAAATATGAAATTTGACAGCGAATGTGATGTTAATTTCTAAAATGTATGAATTACCCAAGGACAAATTTTGGTGCTGTACTTTGTAACTGTATAATGTGTATGTTATTATAATTTGACGTTCTTCCTCTGTTTCTTTGTTATTTTGTGAAGTTGGTGTTATATAGCTCATTCTAGTACTTTGCCCTTAAAAAAATCAGTGCAATGCCATAAGTTAATCGTGTCTGTAGGCACCGGGAGGTGCGTGTGAAGATGCGGTCCAGACTTACTGCACAGAGGGTACTCCTGCCAACATCTCTCATGCCGGGTCACACTCGGACCTCTCTGTCCTCTCACTTCCTGGTGACGGAGTTGAGACCGAGGTTCAGAGGTCAGAGATACGCTTGGAGGGAGTGCGTGAGGTAGAGGAACCTGGTAGCAGTGGGGAGAGGGAAGTTGAGAAACCAGAACTCTCTGATGATAGTTCCAACTTCTCAGGGGATAATGACAATATTCTTGCCGAGTGTATTCAGTCTGGAATGCCCAAGGTGAGTGGTCACGCTTTCTGCTTATTTTGCCCTATTTTGAAACGCTGACACAGATTTGTAACAAAATATAATTTAATTGGTTGTTTATAAGTTAATGATAATAGGTTGATTCAGTTGTTTCAGTACAGGTTAATGAAATTGCACTGAGAATGTGGATTATAATTGTAGGAAAACATAAAAAATTATTGTAGAACAATTTGGAGAATGCCAGGAAAACAATTTCATTTGCAGGTCTTTCATCATAAATCAAATGACTGATTTTCAGAAGCTGAGTCTTTTTCATATGAAATGTATGTGCTTTGCTGTTGCAAGCTCTTTTTTTTTAAGGCACCTTTTTGATGTTTTCAAGTGCAATGCATGTCTAAGCAAAATATAATCTTCACCTTTGTTTTGCTGTGGAACCCAGACACACTTCTAGGAAAAGTCATGAACAATAAATAATAATTATTATTCTTGAAATTAGGCAGGCATATTGGTATCTGCTAAAACTACATCAGGCTCAAATAATTGTAATTAATATAAAGAAAGCTACAGATAGATAATGCCAAGAGATTATGTGTGATTGTAATTATGATGCCAGCTGTGTGCTTACATGATTTCTAGTTTGGAGGCTGTAAATCTATCCAAAATGTCTGTTTAAACACTACATGATTCGTAACCCAGAAGATCACATACCACATCTTCACTGTTGTAACATTTATACCAACTCCTAGCAAGTATTTGTGCATTATTCTTGATAACAGAGTTTGTGGCTTTTGGATCTGTGTGGTGTGGACTGTACACTGTGCTCTTTTATGTACATACAAATATTTTTAATACACATGTAAAAAATGTTTAACAGGATAAACGTAAACCCTTCAATTAAAGTACCTGAATGGGTCTGTTAAAATTAAGTGTGTGCATTATCTTTCTAACAAAGTCTCCACCAGAGATTTATTAAAGTTTAGTAAATTTGACTTCTATCTAGAATCATTGTAATTCACTGACATCAATTTAAGAATGGCTATCTTCTGGGTTGTACTGCTGTATAATCTTGTAGAAGTTTACCAACATTTCAGAGGTCCTTTCTGTCTCCATCATCAGGTTGACGAGTGATGAGACATCACGCTGATGATGGAGGCGGCATGGCGCTTCAGCCCAGAAAAGAATGCTCTTTATGTGCTTTATTGTGAGAACCTCAAATCCTACTTAGTAAACCTCTGTGGGGATATATAGATGTACTGCACGCACACTCTTTAATTTTAATTTTTTATCTATTAGTGGCTGTTATGCATTGTATGCAGTAAAATATCTTAAATCTTTGGTATCAGAACAAGTTGGATTTTCCCATAAAAATCCTTATAAAATGTAACTTTATCCTGATTATTATAAATTAAAGAGGGACAAATTTTTGCAAAGTTACAGTGTGGACTGACTAGTTTCCTAAGATCTTCAGCCTGGAAGCAACATCATATTTCTTTCAACAACGAAAATTTACTTTCAGGCTCGTAATCAGACTTCGAGGATAACTTTGGCCGAAACTGGAAGCAGTGCTGTTCCTTCACCATCAGAACTGCCTTCTCAGCAACATAAGAAGATACCTACAGTCGTTCCTGGAGTTACTGTAACAGTTCTGCCATCACATCACCCTATTGCAACAAATTACAGGCCCCCAACCCACCATCTGTGTGGCCTTGACCATGGCAGTTCATCTCTCTCATCCCCACGCCCCACAAACAAGAAGCCGTCAGCACCGTCGAGCTCTCCTCGACCAAGAGCAACAAATCACGGAGTGTCAGATCAGCATTCAGCGAGGCACAAGCCAAAAACTCAAGATGAGGTGGGAGTGTCAAAGAAAAAGTTGAGTGGAATATTACAGGGGCCAAATATGCCACCGCTCTGTTTAGATGCAAAGGACGAGGTGGAAACATATGCCACAGAAGGAAGCCCCAGTATTTTCTCCACACGTTCGTCACTTAGTGACCTTACTATGAATTCATCAGATGGCCCTCCAGTCAATTTACAGAGGTGAGTGGATAAATACAGAACCAGAAATGAGCCTCTAATGTGTAGGCTGCAAATGTTTGTGGTGGTGTGTACCCCAGTCTTTTATATAATTTCTAAGAACGAAATAGTTTAATACTGAAATTCAGAAGTGATAAAAAATGTTGAAGTGGCTAGCCCCACTATAAATCTACTAAAGGACATGATAATGGCTGTTAAAACTGCAGGAACATGAAAAGTTAGTAAATGAATACATTACCATACTCGTAATTACTGGCATGCTTCTCTGTTACTACCACTGCCTTCGGAATTGATCTCATCATTGTCGGTGCCCCGCAGTGTGAAAATGCCAACATTTTTTCTTCATGCGCAGTAGGAACGCTTTTTGTAACACCTCTTCGCTGTCTTACACAGAAATTGATGTATTCAAAAAATTTCTGTGACGACCCTGGCTCATGTTGAAGCCGTGGATTCCAATTCCTCTTGTGATTTCTAGTGCACATTTCATGTGATACCCCAAAACCAAACTGCTGCCTTCCATTTAAATGTGAGGGAAGTTTTTCCTCTCCCACTGGAAATTTTACTTTTTCCTTACATAAACCCTGCCAGCGACTGCTGTTGTGTAGTGGATGAACCTCAGACTTTCTGGACACAGCTTCTCTTAAAATCTCCAGTTCCACTCATCACAGTCAGTTGTTTGCAGCTGCTGTATTCGCCTGCATCATTTAATACTAGTTTCTTACAAAAGGTAGACAAGACAGAGAGGCAAATGTGTAACGGGGATTGTCACATATGGAACGGAGGGTAGATTTGGTATTAGCACTCGTGGGTGAGCGTTTTAGGGTCTTCTGTCAGAGAGATGGTACATGATGGAAAGCATGTCTTTTCCCAGGATATGTGGGGCATGTCAGTTTGTTATAGCATTACTATCCTCTGTGAAATGGGTTCCTTGTTACACACCATGGTTCATCCTCAGGTTGCAGATATGGAGGGGAAGACTTCCAGGCATGGACGGTAGCTGCAAATTTATTGAATAAGCAGCCTCCCAGATGGGGATTACATGAATGGCTGGGTTACCGTTAGGTTCTCAGGAAGAATTCTGTTCCGTGGAGGTTATTAGTTTTTCCTGTCACCCACCTTATTTTGTTGTTATCGCTTGGCATTCGTAGGGGCTGTACTGTTGTTACCTGTGAAAAGACATGGATAATCATATTGAAAAATGTGGTTGTTGCTGTCAGTATTAAAAATATTTTGACAGTTAAAGTTGTTCACTTTGTGTAATTTGGAGAGTCCAGAAGAAGGACTGATTAGACACAGGAACCAAAACCAAACTCAAAATCACCATGATGGTTTTTAACCAATTGACATGGCAGATTGCCCAAGAAATTTTTTTTAAAATCGGTCACTATGAAAGCTTTAGATGATATGTCTGACTGTTCGCACATTCACTATTTTCATTAGATATTTTTGTTATGGTTTTGTTTACAGGTTGGTATGTCATCATCCAGTTCCTGAGGGAGCAGAATGTGTCAGCCCTGTACGATTTAATACAAAAGATATCCCTCTTGAGATTTCCCTTAGCTCTCTGCATGTAAGGGAGGAAGAAGAAGTTATCTCAGGTGAGATCAGCTTGTTTGAGTCTGTGTCACATTTCTAAAGTTCATTATTTACATTTTTTATAAAGTCTGTCCACGTGATGGCATTTGATCGGTATAATTTAATGTGAGGACCGAATAGACGTACGCACCTGTGAAGAGTGTGGTGAATTGGTTACAGCAGTTGTGGATGAGAAGTGATGGTAACAGTGGGATCTGCGTACTGAATTCTTTATTGAGGATTTGTGCTGATTGGATGGGATATATATATTTTCTTCTGTCCTCCTGTCACTCCCTGGGATTCTTAAGCCATGTGGAGGGATGGCAGAAGCCCAGTTTGGGTAAATAAAACTGGTAAATGGGGTGATTAATAGTTGTGCTAGATACATGCAAAGGTATAAGCTCCCTAAATTGAAACCCACAAGTCTCTTGTTTGCTTCACCTCTAGTATTACTACAAGTAAGACATGTTCATGGGCCAAAGTGTCAGTATTTCTTTCTGCGATCAGTTAACTTTTCGAAAATTGGTATTCATATCTTTTTCTCTTCTTAGGAATGAAAACTGTGCAGCCATCTGCATTTGCCGGCTCACGTGATACAGTACCTAGCCAGACAAGTGTCCCCACTGCTTGTTCATCAGATTCTGAACCAAGATCATGCATTTCCCCTCTTAACAAAGTTGTAGACAGTGTAACTTCTGAAGCCACAGTGCAGTTGATGATAGCATCTGATGGAAGCTGGGGAGATCAGAGTGACAAGCATGAAGACTCGACATCATCAAAGTTACAGAACAAAACAAGTTCGATCTCCGAAGATGTGGTGACAGTTTTGTCTCGTAATGGCTCTCTCAGTTCCCTTAGTGTAGACTCATTTGGTTCAACAGAACCAACACCATCAGAGCAGGCATTACTTGAGCAATGCATCAGCTCA
>NW_019060981.1:198338-219021 GCF_000696155.1 Zootermopsis nevadensis
CTTGAGCATGATGCCAACATTGTCATCACAACACTGAATGATTCAAGGCGACACAATAGTGAATCATCTGAACTTCCAAGCAGTGATGAGATTCTCTTAGAATGTGAAACGTTGAGCCTTATTTCTATTGAATCTGAGCCAGATCAAAGCTGTAACACTTGTAGGGTTGGAAAGAGACGAGGGTCAGACCTCAATGGAAGAGAGCCTTCTGTTAGTGAAGAGCCTGGAGTATTAAACACAGAAGAAGAATTTGTAGAGGAGAAAATGAATGAGGAGGTTGAAGTTGATACAGAGGATAGGAAATCTGTGGATGATAGTGAAGAGTTCCAGGAAGATAATGGTGATGATGATTTGCCCAAACCAAGAGGACCACGAATTGTGAAACCACATGAAAAACTTAGAAGGGATGAAAGTGCTGACTCAAACTGTACAGATGATGGAACACCTCAGAGTAACAGTCCTAAATCCATTCGTGGAAGACGAAAGGCTCTGTACTCATCACCTTCAGCAAAGAAACAAACTGTGCCACATCCAGGTCAGCCTGCTGCTAGGAAAGTTCAGAGTAGTATTCCCATCATATCTGGAGTGGCAAGTAACACAAGATCTGTGAGAGCCTCCGTTTTGAAGCAGACTGTAAGGGGTTCTAGTTCCAGCACCTCAAAGCGATCTGTCTCTAGAACTCCTCCATCCTCCACGGAGATCAAAAGTCCTCACAGCACAAGCCCAAAAACAAGCAAGACCGGAAAGAAACAGAATCTGAACGGCGCGTCTCCATCTGTTAAAACAACTGCATCGAAAAATATTGGTACCACACACGCTCTTGGCAGGGAAAGCGATGAACACGACGTTAAAGATCCAAAGTTTAAGCCACCTGAAAGACAAGGCACATTCACCAAGGATGAAACCAGTTTGATTACACCTAAGGTAATGACACCACCTTCACCTACAAAAACAAGAATTCCAGTTCCAGCTTCTGCTAGTACTGTCAGTGCTAAATATGAGTCCAAGTCAAAGAAGACTTCTGGTGCCACTAAACCTTGTTTTTCTGTTAATTCTACCACTCCAAAGACAAAATTTCGCAAAGAAATATCATCTCCAGTTCTTACGAGACCTCTGGCTCAGAGAAGATTCACAAGTAACTGTAGTCAAGAAAGCAGTGCTTTAGTCAAAAGTTCCCAGGCAGGAAACCCAAGGTCTCTTATAAAGGCTGCAACAATTCCAGGAAGAAATGGTACCACTCGGTCTCCTCCTTTGTCAAGGGCAGGATATAAGAGAGGTAGTGTTGGTGCACAAGAGGCCATGAGGACGTCTCTCAGTAACCAGAGTCTGCAGAGCAATGGAAGTGGCCAGACAACTCCAAAGCAAGGAGCAGCACAGCCTCAGAGATCTAATAGTAATTGCAGTTTAAATTCTGTTGCATCTGGGGGAGGTTCAGGCAGCAAAAAGACTGGCACTAGGAAAGAGATAACAAGCAAGATTGCAAGCTTGTGGAAACGGGTTGAGGAGAATAAAAGCAAACAGAAATCTGCCAAAGATACCAGAGTGTGGATCACTACAACACATGATGATGCAGGAAATGACAACGATGGTACTGGGGTCTCTGCCGCCTTCCCACCCAGTTCTAGACTTGTTCGTAGCTCAACTTTTGAAGGGCTTCCATCCAAGTCTACCTGTAATGACGAGGTTGACCAAAATGCAAAAATTGCTATAGAAACTGCAAAAGCAAACAAGACCAAAATAAAAATGAAGTTATCGAGATATACTGGAAAATGTGAGAGTAAGGGTAGTCATGGCTCGGAAGATTTGACAAGGTTTGTTGCAAATCAAGAACCATCATCAAAATCATCGGTTACGCAGAAGCAAGTAGCTGAGGTAACGGGTGTGGTTATAGCTCAACCCGCAGGCAAGGTTGTGCCTACATCTGGACTTCATGTTATGAACAAAGAGCAAGATGAAATTCCTACCCAGGGAGTTGTTCTCAGGAGACAGCGCAGTGAAACGAAGTCAGGTGGATCTGATAATGTAAACACGGATTCTGAAAAGCCAAAACGATTGTCAAGACTAGGCTCATTTATAAGAATTGATCCTCCTGAAGAAGGAATAATCAGTATTGGTGATAGTAAAAATATGTCAAAACCTCCGGCTTCTGCAATAGTCCAGCCTTTCAACTACAGCCCACCCACAACAACAGCCACCGCCCACATTCCAACACATGTCACTTCCATTACCAAGAGAAGTGAATCATGTCTGAGTGGAATTGATAATGTAGAGGATCAGACTGAAGTGTTCGATGAAGAGGTGCAGGAGTTTAATACAGCTTCCATGAGAGTCACGACAGTATGAATGACAATGCAAGGACCTCAAAAAATGGGACAATTTTAATTAAAGACATTGCCAGTGAACTGATTCTGTGGGCATAATGAAAGTTTGAAGTGGACTTCAGAGCAGGTTTTCAGGTCATTCCCATGTCAAAAGTTCATTGGTCAATTGGTGAAGTTTCCTTGTAATGGGGAGTCACTCTGTACAATGTGCAACTTTTGAGATTTTTTGAAAGGAACTTTTGTGTCTCCCATTCTTTGATCAGTTTTTGAATTATACTTCACGTTGCTGTCTAATCAAAGACGGAAGTGTGAAGATTTGATTCATTGTGTTTTGTATATATGCAGTATTAGTCTTAAAACCATATACACACATAAAATTAGAAGCGTATTCTTCACTTGTATACACGGCTGTCTTATTATATTCTGGCTGACTCTACTGTCCAACAAGAGCTACCCATGTCTTGTGTAACAAAAGTGTTTTTCTGTTACGTTTCAAATTGGCTAGTAAGCTTTGCGTATGTAAATATTTTGTAGTGAATGCACGTTATGTTCGTATTTAGATGAGAACTGCCAGTTAATTTATTATAAACAGTTTACAATGAAATCTGATAGTTACAGAATTCCATTGATGATTAATAATAATAATGGTGAATGTTAACATTGTTATGGAGTGTGTATGGAATGTGATTATTTTGCAATGCATGGGTTTATAAAGGGCCTATGAGAAACTTTTTTACTCTCAGTATTGTAGAATTTTGTGATGATAAGATTTCATTGTAAATCAGATGAAAGGATGCCTTTTCTTTAGGGTTTTTTCTTGTAAATTTGTTCTAATATGAACTGTGCAGTAAAAATGTAATCTTATATTAAGTGTAAATGTGGATATTGCAAATCATCGCTATGTAATGTGAATATGAGGATCGCTGACAAAGCTGACAAACCAAAAAGAGGGGGTCTGTATGTGTTTTGCTTTTCTATGGAACTGCTGGCGTATGATGGAAATCCATACAACTCTCAAAACAATACGGTTACTTCTTTTTCTGTGTTGGCTCTTAGGTACAAACTAAGCACTATTGCCAGGCAGCTGAGTTCCATAAATGTAATTGGAATGAAACTCCCGAGTTCATAACTCGCATTTTGTGGTAGGCTAAAAACATGCCTCATTCTGCACTGAAAATATGGAAATATTATAAAATTTATTCTACAGTTTATTTAGTTTATGTAAGTTTTTTTAAAAATTTTGTTAGTACTTTAAAACAATTAGGTGATTAGAAACACTCTTTAAGGGCATCCTGATCTATAAAATGCTGTAATTATGGTAATAATAGCAAATATTATGCATGTAAACAGCTTTGTTATTTCAGTGTCTTTTCACCACTTACCAAATGTTGTGGTCAAGTGGTTAACATTCCTTCATATACGGGAGGTCCTGGGTTCAAATCTTTGCCTGGAGACTGGTTAACCTGACTGAGGTTTTTTGCATTGTTTTCCTCAGTCCCTCCAGGAAGTGCCTTAAATTAGGCCATGACCGCTTCCTTCCACATCCCTTCCATTTCACTGATGCTATATAATCTGAGCTACTGACAAAGTGTCATTAAATAAGCTATAAATAAATATTTTTCACCACTATGTCACTACATGTTTTGGTCAACACTGACCATCTTCAGGAGGTACACAAAGGCTTTTTACTAAACTGTGTGTGACATATCATCTGTTAGGGTTAAAATATATAAAAATAATATTGTCTATACTTAAAAAGATGACATTTTAAGCCTTAAAGGTACTTCTTGTGTTGGTACAGTGGTTCCCATCATGTTTGAGATTGAAGTACATTAAACACGTGGTGAACATAAGATACTGAAATAATAAAGCTCTTTAGTTGGATAATATTTACTGTTATTAATATTATTACAGATTGAAAACATTTTTGTGGTTGACATTGCAGTTATATGAAGTGTTCAGACCAATTCCCATTGATGGCTGTCTTCTGGGTTGTACTGTGTAGTGTGGTAGAAGTATACCAATGCTGCCTCCATCATCAGGGTACCCTGATGATGGAGGCAGCAAGGATCTCTGGAACGCTGGTAAATTTATGCCAGACTACATGGCACAACAGCCATCTTCAGACTCACGACCATGAAAACCTCAAATCCTACACAGCAGTTTCCATTGTTGTTTGTAGATGTATAAACCAGCATTTAACAAGAATTGAGTTTTCTATCAAGCATGAAATTCTTATTATTTTTGTTCCTAACATTTTGTAGATTGAAGCTCTTATTAAGATTTTATCTGATACTCGTATGAACTTCGTTTCACATTGGGCATAAGTTTATGATTTCATCGAGTACTTTGATGTATATAATTCGCATTTTTAAGTGGGAAATGTAGGTATGGTTTGTCATCTTTGTTAGCTTGAACACAAGTTCTTGAGACTGATGGTGATAAATTATTACATAGGAGAAACATAATGTGCTTGCCACTTATTTTTGAAGAATTGTAATCCAAGAAATTAATGCATGTGGTTGCAGTCAACAAACAATGCATGATCTTCTAGTCTGTGTTTTAACCAACGTGTTCCATTTTGCAGACCTAATATTGTACATCGTTTGGTGGAAGGAGTATGCAAATTCATCAAAACCAAACTCCATTAATTTATTATGTCATTTATAGTGTTTTAGTGTAGATGGTGCAGTTATTATGCCAAAGTGCTAGTTTCACATTATAATTGCATTAGATGTGTTACATTTTACATTACTTTTAATTCAGTCTAGAATTGAATTTTATACTGCTTTCAGTTTTTGTATAAAACTTCATAAATTACAGTTGTTACTATAAAAAATTACAAGTAGCTTCACTATTCCCAGACTTACTGTTTATCTGTAATTTCAAAATGATGTATTTTTTAGAAAGAAGTAAATCTGAAATCAGATTATATTTTGTCAGACTGAAGATGGTTGCCTGCTGGGTTCTTGCACCATGTAGTCTGGTAGAAGTTTACTGACGTCTCAGAGGTCCTTGCTGCCTCCATCATCAGGGCAAGGACCTCTGAAACGTCGGGAAAACTTCTACCAGACTACATGGTGCAACAACCCAGAAGACGGCCATCTTCAGACTCACCGCCGTGAAAACCTCATATCCTACATTTTGTCACACTCTTTACATTTCTGTTACATAACACAGTAAGCTAGCTAGCATGTGCCAGTAATAAAACACTGGCCATCTTTCAGATAATGGATCTTGCTTACTGGTGTTAACAGAAGGATTTAGAATAACATTTACTTCCTTCCAGAACAGCTTAAGTCGTGTAATTTAAGCTAGTTTCTTGGATGCATGGAAGCCTTAATTTTATCACTAATCATTCTTTTTTCAGTTGGTGTGCAGTTTGGTTTTGACTTGAATACTGGTTGCAAAATAGAATCAGCATAAATGATAAAGCCCTTTGGTTCCTTTCTTCACATCAGTTGGATATAATAATGCTGTTTGTACTGGAATATTATCTGTGAATGGAGTATGGGTTCCAATAAATATATTGTGAAATTACAATGTTGATTCATGAACTGTGGTAGTTATTCATTAGTTTCCATTCCTGCAGTTCACTTTCCTGTATAGAAAAAGGACAGGAAAGGTGTAATCCATATTTGAATACACACGTGTGTTCTCTCATTTCAAAAAGCACCTAGCTGAAAATAAGTCTTTCCATACATATACTGCATAAGCATTACCATCACTCATCCATGTAAAAGCAGCAGTAGAATGCAGGGAATTTAGAAACATAAGCATGCCTCATCAACATAAGACTTATTCCTACTTATCTTATTAAAAAAGGAAACAAGTAGATTGCAATTTGATTGTATATACTTTCCACATATTTCACCAAAATACATGAACACCTTTTAAATATTGTTTTCCTTCTCTATCATTTCATTTACCAGAAACTGATTTTTGAAAGAACAGCGTAGTTTCAGAGGACCATGACTATTTCTTACTGATCAATATATAGCCTGTGTATTTGTCGATATGTGTCTTGGCCTGTTAGCTTTTAAAGAATATTGATAAAAGGTAACTTCAGTTATACTTTCAATTTCTATATCATGTGTTATGTCTTACAGTAATGTAAAACATAAGAATATAACACAATCTGCATTAGGTCTGTTGTTGCATACTGGACTCTAATGCAGGGGTCATTGGATTGAATCCTAATTTTGATTTTTTTTTGCAGCCTCCATGTTGTTATTTTACATTGTACAAAGAATTTCTGCTTGCATGTTTATGTTTTATCCAAAAATGTATAACCATACATCATTGAATGGCACTATTGCTAGGGTTTATTCCACTTCTCAAGTTTGTATGTTTGCCATGCTGGTGTTACCAGTTGCAGGAAATTGAAACATAATTTTTGGATATACTCTAGTGGTATAACTTTCATATCAA
Organism: Zootermopsis nevadensis; assembly: GCF_000696155.1. Next base: position 205,091 of record NW_019060981.1, read on the forward strand.
ATTTAACCCATATTCATTTCCTGATGAGTTGAATTTTTGTCTGACTTACGATCTGAGCAAACTTTCAGGTTATGTGGGAATTTTAAAATCAAATCCACTTTCATTGGCAAGAAATAAATGTTTATTATTAGTTTGACAATGTATTTGTAAACAAGACGAATATCTCTGTTTTATATGTATTCACTTTTGTAACAGACTAATGCAATTTATTTCTTTGTACTCAAAATAACATTCAATATTAACATCCTCATAATGTAGCTGCTTGTTAAGTGAAATACATTGGCAGAAAGCTGTAACATGCTAATTTCTTTATGGTAGTGAGTTGTTCATATGACAAGGAGGAAGAGATGGGTGTGGCATATAGCACACATGGGGAGATAAGAAGTGCATACCAAATTTTGGTTGGAAAGCTGAATGGGTCGACACCACTCTCAAGACCGAGGATTAGATTGGCATATGACATGAAAAAGGGTTTAAAAACAGTGTTTGGGATGGGAATGTGGCTTGGATTCACCTGGCTCCGGAAAAGGAACAGTGGTGTTATTGTGAACAGGGAAATTAACCTGCTACTTGTATAAAAGACGTATTTAAGTCAATACAAAGTTAGACTTTTTAATAACGACCTTAATCAGTCCCGCACCTCCTTCCGTCCGGGAATTAGATTGCTTCGTCGCCGACATATTTCATAGACACGGATAAATTTTTGTGTTAGTTATGAATGAGTTTCTGAACTCTCCTTGCATCCGACCTTACTGTATCGAAATGATTATCGATCACGGTTTGCTTGTATTATCTGTGTATCGTATATGTGTTCCCCGTGTCATAATGTGATCAGTGGCCGTACTTAGTGGTGTTATGAAAATTGTTTTTGGATTTTAAGTTGTAATTGAGTTCATTAAAAACAGAATGCAGGTTTGTAACCATAGTAATCGTGATACGTGTTTATTAGCGTTAAGTTGTGTAATAAAATACTCCTCCAATTTTATAATGCCATGTTGAAATTGCTTTAACGAAACAATATGGGGAGAAATTCAGTGATTGCTGCTGTCATGCAGGACGCAGTATTTTGCCCTCTGCGATCTTCAAAACATGTAAAGATTAAAACATACAACACCATAATTTTACTTCTTTGTGTATTGACTCGTACATCAAGGGAAGAAAAGAGTTTGAGGAGAATATTTGAACTTGTATAAAATGTTTTTGTTGGAAACCCTTAATGAGGCATTTCAGAAGATCTGGATTCATGAGACTTGGGATACATACTGGTGGTGGGCTCTTGTGAACATGGTAATGGACCTTTGTGTTCAATAAAAGGTAGGTAATTGACTATCATCCCAAGTGGCAGCTAAGCAGGCAGTACTGTGATTTATGGAAATAATCAGTCATGTAGTGTAGTGTTAATTACAATTTGAGTTTTTAACAGACTGTAATATATATACATTTCGTTTCTCAGGAGCAGTTTATACCAATTGACATTCACACAAATAAATTATCTGATTGGTTACTGAGTCGAAGACATTGCAACCGTGAGTGGCAAGCACAAATTTTAACCATTAGGGAGAAAATTAATAATGCAATTCAAGATATGCCTGTTCATGTGGGCATAACAAAGCTGTTATCTGGATCCTGTAAGTTTCTGACAATTGATTACTATTACTTGTGTGTGTTGTATATAAGGTATTAATTAGTTTTGGAATTTTGTTTCAGATATAAACTATTTTCATTGTCAGAAAATTATTGAAATCCTTAAAGAAACTGAAGCAGATAGTAAGAATTTTTTTGGGTCATATGGATCTCAGAGAATGAAAGACTGGCAAGAGATAGTGCGTCTTTATGAAAGGGACAGCGTTTACCTTGCAGAGGCAGCTCAGATGCTTATACGAAATGTCAATTATGAAGTACCTAGTTTGAAGAAAGAGATTGCTAAATATGAGCAACTGCAATTGGTAAGGTTCATTTTAAGTTTCTAGATCACAATTAAAATGTTTGTTTGTAGTGTTAATGTTAAGTTACATAATTTCTCTGAAACCTTCGTATGCTTGCTTTTAAAAACAAACTTTAAAATGTGGAAAATCATGCTTGTCCAGGCATCCATAGTCATACTTCCCTTAGAAAAGTTTCCAGTAGCTGGAGAATTTTCAGAGGGAGATGCATGTTTATAAATGAGCATGGAACAGGAATGTAATTGTTACAAATTTATGCATTGAGGTTCTTATAGATGTCACCACAGATTCACAGAGAAAGAGAAATAATGCAAGAATTTGTATTTACTCTGTAAGAATGGGTCTTAGAGTTTGCAGCAACGTAGTCACAGGATAAATTAACAGACTGAGTTAAAGAAGCACCTCTAAGTAAAATATTAAATGCTGGAACGAGGGTTGCCAAAAGACTTCACTGTATATCTACATGACTTCAAAAGAAGAGAGAATTTGGAACAGTTTATTACTTATGTATGTCTGTAAAGTCATAATGTTTAATATGCACATTGTTGTACCAACCATAAGGTCCTCATTTTCATTCCTCTGTTTGTGTGATACTGAGACAAACATTAGTATTCAAATCTAGAGGAGGGGAATAGCTGAGCGGACAAGAAACCAGAGAGGAAGGGTTTAGGGAAGACAATTAAGTGATTGGAGGCTTTCACTTGTTGACCAATATAAAACAAAAACAATGTTGGATGAAGAAGGATCTGTCAAGTTAACTGGTCATGTTATATGAAACATCAAGTGTGTAAATGTTCGCAGGGAAATTTAAGCGGGCATTGCGTGAAAAATAGGAGTCTGGCAGCAAGGTGAGATGTGATTCAACTGCTCAGATTACAGATTTGATCTTGATTCCTGAAATATGATGGGCTAGGGTGGGGATACAAGCAATGCATGCAAAAAGGATTTCTGTTTGGAAAATGCTGCGAAGAGATTTACATATGGCATTGCCGGTGTGCAATATGGTGTCGTCTTGTTGAAACAGGGCTTTTTTTGCAATTCCATGCCCCTGTTAGGGAAGGACAGATGTGTTCCTTAGGAGACTGTCATAACATAAGAAGTGACTATACCATCTGTGAACACAGGATCAATATTCTGTGGAGTGTAATTTTATTGCACACATTTCCTGTTTCTTCAAAGTGTCAGACAACTGTCTCTGATGTAACGTGCAGAAAATTATGATGAGTATTTCTGTCTCAAAATGACGGCTGCCAGAGGAGTAAGATTTGTTGACATGAAACATTTTCTGATCCCTTGCGTATGGAATTATCTTCACACTGAGTACAGCATTCAGCAACACACAAAAAGGTTCTCTGTGTACTTAGTAATGACTGTGAATGTTTCGTACTCTTCTATTCACTATTAAAAAAGTTTAAGATGGCCGTATTCTAGGTCCTTGTGTTGCGTAGAGTATCGATGTTTCAGAGATGCTTACTGCCTTCATCACTGGGCACCAGAGCAAACATATCCGGAATGTTGGTAAACTTCCACCAGATTACACAGCACGACAATCCAGAAGGCAGCCATCTTTGTACTCCCTACTAGGACAACTTCAAATTTCACATGAAGAAAATGTGTATGAATTTAAAATTGTGACATGAAGACAGTTATGTAATGCCTGATACTGTATGAATTGGTGAACAAAAATAAAAATAAATTGTTCCCTTATCTTTTATCAGGAGTGTGACAAGAAGGAGGCAGAGTATGCCAAGACGTATAATGTTGTCCGAGGGGACTTCCAAACACTTTGCGAGCAGTTGGGAATCCAAGGTCAGAAGATAAAACATGAGCTTGTGGATCTGCTAGCTGAACTGCCTAGCATTTACAGAAAATGTGCCGACAGAGTCAAGACTTTGAACGAGGCCGTGGAATTCTACGCAGAATTTGTGAAATTCATTTTTGGCGGCGAACATTCAGGCGGTTGTGTCCCTCTTCTCAAGTATATGATTGGTAAGTCCATAGTATTTTGCTGATGAGATTCTGCTCTTAGCCCCCAATAAGCACTAATGTTATTTATTAGTGCTTGAGAATATACAAACTCAACATGACAGTGGAAATACACTTTACCGTCTAACATACCAAGGTCTATTATACAGTCAGAGTGCAGAATTAAGACAGCGTGTACTTAGTAATTAAAATGCATCCTGTTGGCCTTATGCGTGAAATTTATAATTTTAGTTATTTTTTGTAATAGTAAAATTAACTCCACTTTGTTGTGTAAATAAGAAGATACATAGATAAGAGTTAAAGAATTATCTTTAAAAAAAAAAAGGTATGTATATGTTTTACATTGTCTATGACCTGTTTCAAAACTTCTGTGGACAGTGTTTACGTAATGCTTGCATAGTATGTGTGTGGTATTATACAGGATGAGTCAAAAGTATGTTTACAAACTCTGTGTGCGTGTTCGAGGATCAAAAATAAGAAAGAAATGTTTCTATGAACATGGGGTCGCAAATGTTTCATTTTCGAAATAATATCCAAAAATAACTTTCAGTGAATGAGTTTATGTTGAAGTGAATCCAGCTTCCACCAAAGATTTTCAGTTAACGTGAGGCTTGACTTTGCACTGGAACTGACGAATCTGTCAAGAGTGTTTTGGTTTATCTCCATTTTGTTGAAAATGTGCCGTGTTAAACAAATTGTCCTGCACTGGTCACTGTACAAAGGAAGTCACTAGATATTGTCAACGCTAAGTTACGTGTAAAATTGTCTTTCGTGAGAAACGTTTTTGATTCGTTATTGCAAGTCTGTAAACATTGCTGCTAATTTTATTAATATTTGGACCCGCAGAGCATGGCAATACGACGACTTATCAGTGGAAGTATGGAGAACCACCTCTAAAGATTGAAGAACTGAACATTAAATTTGAAGATGAAACTGACAGCCAGTCTAAATTATTACACTCAGTTTCATTAAGATCCATTTTAATATTATGCTTCCATTTATTCCCGTGTCTCCCAAGTTGCTTGCCTTCAGGTTTTCTGTGTTCATTGTTTATCTCTTTATCTTTTTTTGCTCTCCTGTTATGCAACCTGCACAGTTCATTATCCTTTGATCAGGTCGCCCTAATAATTAGTGAAGACTACGAAGTACAAATGCAAGAACCATCAGATACAACATGTACATTTGATTTTCTAAATCGCAATTTATTCACTTCACTCAACGTGCTTTGTCACCGTCTGAGTAGATGTATTCAGGGACCCACGTAATAAATATTTCTGTCCTAATGTTACTATTGTTTTATGACCGCTTATCGATGTATCTCCAACTTTTATGTGTACGTGCTAAAATCATAATTAAAATATTGTTCAAAAGTAATATATATAATCCTGTTTATTTTTTATGAATTGATTTGTCTATTTTTCCAGCCTGTAAATGGAAATTTGTGAAAATACAGACAAGAGTGTGAACTATTTTAACAGTATTCTGATTATGATCTTATTAAGTGTAGTTGTGACTGACGGTCTTTACAGAATCTGTTTTCAATGATAGGGATCTTGTCACATGTCTGTAACAGTCGTGCGAGGCATGTTGGATGACGAGGAACTAGCATATCAGACATACGTGTTGTATCCGGTGGTGAGTGTACAACTTAGGAGAAACTATATTTTGTAATTCAACTGCTTATATATATTTTTTTTTTCAAAGTTGAAAGTTGTTTCACCTGTGTTTGATCTCCAACTGCAATTATGTTGGCTGCATTATCTTAAGATTGATGATTCAGGTTACTTCTTTTGAACCTTGAGTTCTGGTAATATTGAACTTCCATTCTCCATTCTCTGACCAAATATGCTTGTAGAAATGTCATTGAGAGATTTATCAGCTGTAAACAACGCGTGCCTCTCGGACCAAAAAATATCGTGTAATTTTATGGATGTTCGGTTTCCGGTTACATGTCGGGTCATTATTCAAAGAAAACAAAATTGATTTAGTTTAGATATTTGCAGTAAGTTTGTTACGACATATTTTGCTGCGTGGTCAGTGGCATCCTGTTGTTTACAACACAGGCTTTAAGTGCTGTCAACATCACTAAAGAAGGAACTTATTGCAATTACACACTGCATGTTTTGGCATCTTTGCCATTATCAGGCGTGTGGATATACTGAACATCAAAGATTGGCTAAAATACATAATTAATGAGATTTTATGAATCAGTACTTACAAATAAAAGTTAAAATGCTAACAAATTTTATTGCTAGTGAAATGATAAAAGTGAAGATAAAAATATTAGAAATCACAAAAGATTGAGTATTATTATTATTATTTATGGATCAGTGTGAACATAGATTTGGATTCTTTGTAGATCCTGTCGGAAGATTGCTAATTTTTATCGTTGTGCTAGAATTTGATTGCATAACAAATCTTATTCCTTCTTCTTGACATTTTGGTCTTGTCTGATTGAAAGTGGAGCTGCGGTAGCTCAGGCAGTATCGTGACTGGCTGTAGACCGGATGACCGGGATTTGGTCCCCGATAGGGGCAGAGGGCTTATTTTCTACTGTCTGCATTCAGCTTCCTGTCCAGTGGGCACTGGGATACTTTCCCTGGGGTAAAATGCAGCCGGGGCATGACACTGACCACTCACCACCATCTAGTGCTGAGGTTAAGAGTGAGTAGGAGCTCACCTTCTCTCCTGTAGCTCCTACGTTGCGCGTAGCGCGACAGCTTTTCTTTACTTTACTGGTTGAGATTTTTTGCGCCCACAGCTTCTGGAATTTTTCCGTCACTGTTTTGATAAAAGATTAAAAGGAGCTTAATTTTTATATCGCTGTGCTTTTGGTTTGTGAATGATTCTTTCAGATTGATTTCGGAGATGGCGGCGGAAATATTGACAGTGGCACTGATCTTCAAATTGACTTCAGTGGGATCACGATAGAAGAGGGTGATATTGACTGGGGTATCAGTCGTGTTGAATCACCTGCAGAGACAGGAAATGAGGTATGTTGATTTCAGGATTGGCCAAGTCCATCGTCAGCCAAACAGAATTATTTCTTGTGCCCCTGTATGTTTTACTGAAAATTTAAAAATACATGTAAAACATGGGATAATATTCCACTTGTCAGACACACATTCTTACTTGTATCAGATTTGTTCTGGCTTCCTTGCTTGATTTGCAGATACATTATTGATTTCAGTAAACTTTGTATGGGGAAATATGCACTAAATTCTTGGATTGTTTTCATACTTCTGTTTATTTCAGTTCTTTTCCTTCCGTGTATGAAAATAGACGTGTATGATGTGTGTCGTACTTTCTGTCTTCCTATTGATTTGAATGTACGTTATTATTTATTCGTGTCTAGTGGTTAGTGTGCTTCCAAGGCACGACAAACATCCTTTTAGGATAAAATATGCGGTCTCACTTAGTACCATAAATGGCTGTAACTGTATACATTTTTACAGTGTGATGGGAATTGCCCGTCATTCTTTATCAGAAGTGCATACGTTTACGTTACACTGAGGATAGCAGTATTATGTGCAGGGCACCAACAAAACAAAACTTTTGCTATAATGAAAATTCTTCATTTAACAAAATGTACTCATTCACAAAACTTTCTTTATAAAGACAATGAAAATGCTTGTACATCTTAGAAACTGGGGGTGGCAGAAGAAAAGCAAAGCGATGTCTGGGAATCAGGAGTAAAATTCTATAAGGGCCTGCGTATTTTAACCAAGAAGCAAAATCTCTTTTCATCCTACTTAAATTGGCTTTCAGATATTCCCTCTGATGCCTTGTCCCTATTTATTTGGCACGCTTTCCTTTTTTGTCTTCATTCTTCGTCTGTGTAGCTCAGTCAGTACAGTAAGTGACAATGGACTGGATGACTGGGGTTCGATCCCCGACGAGGGCAGAGGATTTCTCCTGTAGCCTCTGCGTCCAGACCGGCCCTGGGGCCCACCCAGCCTCCTATCCAGTGGGTACCGGGGTCCTTTCCCAGGACATGATGCTGACCACGTACCTTATCCAGTGCGAAGGTTAAGAATGAGTAGGAGCTATGCTGTCTCTCCCCCCGAGCGCCTGTGTGGTGTGTAGCAGAACAGCTTTACTGATCTGTAGCACGCTTTATCATACACTGCTTTATTCAACAAAATGTGTTACTGTAAACTCCTCTCAGCTGAATTTTTCACGTGGTCACTTTGCCAAGCATTCTTAATGCCGGATTTGTTACTTTGTGCACCTTCTTAAGAATTCTCCAGAATTATAGATGTGGTCAAAATTTGAGTATGTGTAACTGAATGTCACTCATTTTTTGATGTTAAATTTGTTTCTCACTTAATACTTGCTGTAGCCCAGCATTCAAGTGTCTGCTCATGTAAAGCTTGTGTCATCGTGGTTGACAATCATTTGTGAACGTCTCCAGAATGCCGGGAACTGTCAGAAACCGGCAGTTATCGACTGTCCGGGGTCATGCCAGATAAACTGAAAATTATACAAGGAACATAAGCGTACAAATGTGGGTGATTTGTGAAACCAGTACAAGTAAGTAGTATTAAAATAGTAAGCATTCGTTTAGATTCTGTCTTTATCTAGATTGATTTTAACACTTTGCTACAGGAGTCTGGAATTGTGGTACAGTCTTCGGGGACTGAAGGCGGAGTTGCTAGAGACAAGGAGGCCCTTACCATCTTGGATAATCTTGAGACAAGGAACACATTCATCAATGAGCTGATGGAGGTATGAAGAAAGCGCAGTATGTGTTGTTTTGTTGTGAGTTCCCAGTAAGTGTGATGCAGCCTGTCTGCCTATCCATCTCGATCGTTCCTTTTTGGGCGTGTTCCTCCTCCGCAGTTCTTTTCATATATATTTATACCAATAAATTTTTCCTGTTTTTTGGTTATTCTTCATTCCAAATAATGTTATGCATTAGTGGGTCTCAGAATGTGATATTTACCTGTTACTTGGATTAATTTTATTCTTATTCCTAAAACATTTCTACTTTGTCAGTCATCTGTGATTTAGTCATGCTCAAATTTTGTCAGTTTTGACAAAGGCCGTGAGAAGATCGTGGCTGACAGAATGGTCCGTCGGCACAGCGACATGTTCTGTTGAACGAACAGTTCTGTCCCTTGCCCCACAACCATTCAGTGTATTTGGAACGTACCTGGTGATTTATGTTTACTTTCAGTAGCTTAGTAGATTAGTAATGTGGAGGAACTTTGGAAACTAAAGATTAGATTTATTTACAACTTACACAGAGGCTACGTTAATGCAAGAGATAAATATAAAGATGTAAAACAGGATTTTTTTTTATCTTTTCACTGTGAAATTCATACAAGATTGAAGCAGTTCTCTAACTACTGCCGCATTTTGCAGTTGGAATCGTTTCTGAAGGTTCGCCTGTTTGAGATGAATGGACCGAGCAACGTACTGACATTGAGTCAGCTGCAGGGTGGGCCTGCTGTTATCCAGCTTCAGACTACAGAAAGCGTCTCAGCCATGCTGAATCAGGTCCACGTTGTAATCAGTGAGATCACGGATTCAAGAACACAGCACCTGCATAATATCAAACATTCACCTAGGTATACTTTTTGCCTGTTTTCTTTATTTCGTGTGCGTTGTGTCTGTTTCCCCAAGTAATTCTGTAAGATTCTCGAGTAGCTTCGTATGAGCATCACGCCACTTGAGGCCAGCCATCCACGCCACCAGTAATAGCAGTCTGGCTTGTGGCCGTCGGAACCGAGGCGGGAGTGTCGCTTGATGTAGGGTCCTTAAATTTTGTGTGGTGATAGGTTTCTGATGAGTATCACTTTTTGTTAGCTTGAAGGGTTAAATCATTCTAATTTATTTTATATTAGTGTGACTTATGTGTAATTGTCTTGCACTCACCATTATCAGTACAAATGGTTGATGTGTCTCTTATTTAAAAATGTGCTTTGACCCTTGTGGAAACAATAAATATTAAGTTATGCATTTCTTTTCATTGCCTTTGATTATAGCAAAATTTTACTGTAATGAATAGAATTTGTCGGTGTATAAATACTTATTGCGCTGAGACTTGACTCTGTCAAACAAGTTTTTATAGAGGAAAGTACATACAGAACAGGATTAATTAATTTGTAGCTCTTGTTTGCCTCGTTCTAAACATAAATTTTCATTCATCGCCCTGATGACGGAGGCAGTATGACCTCTGAAACATTGGTTAACATCGACCAGACTACACAGCGCAATAACCCAGAAGACGGATATCTTCATACTCACCGCTGTGAGAACCTCAAGTCTTACATAAACATAAATTGTTTCAGGTATGTTGACCACTTGGCAGACTCTCTCAAGCAGAAGCTGGATGTAGCAGACAAAATGGTGGCATCCCAAGAAGTAGTGAGGCAACTAAGAGTAGAAGCAAGAAAGGAGTCAAAGATTTTACAACAAAAGCTGAAACTGATCATTTCAAAGACCAAGGAACTTCAAGGAGAGGTGGGATGAGAATCTTGTGATGCTGCGTTTCATACCAGTTCAGGTTATTGTGGGAGTAAATGGGTTGGTCGTTTTGAAAGCAGCAACTTGTTGACGTAGGTCGGTCCACATCCTGACGAAGATGAAAAGAGAGTTCTGAACTCTTCTTTTCCATCTCCTCACCTTCTACCATTTTCAGGTTTCGTCAGTGCCATCACTGTATTCATCTTTTATCTTTAATGGCCGCCTTTGTGCGCGGAACGTAACCACATCATCCCATAATCACCATTCGCTAATCTGATCTGGATTTGTTCATTACATCAGTTCTTCCCCTGCTAGGTTTTGTATATTTCTTAGTTATTAAGGGCCACTCAATTTGTTAGACTCTTTCCTTGCCAGCAGAAGAAGAGTCTTGTTGGCTTGACTTCCGAGTAGTTTTGAAGGTTGACCGGACTCTTCTCACTGTCCTGGGATGTCTGTGTGGCCATTGACAGGAACTGCGATGTAATCAACCACAAGTCCCTTGCGGCCCTATTTTCCGTGGTAGGAGCATAAAGTTGCAGGTGCCAGTGGTGACAGACTTGCTGTTCGGTTTCTAACCGCTGGTGAAATATCGCTTTTGGGGGTTATATCCCATTAAAGTTGAAAGGAGTACGACTCCTTGATTCCAGTCTCCGTGTTAGACAGAATACTGGGATGTTGCGTCCATTGAGACGGCTGGATCGCTCGGATCTGTCTGTTTTGAAGGCTTACGCAGAACAAGTCTTGTTGCATTCTGTGTTCTTGCAACAGGAGTGGTCATGGTGATGCTCCGTGTCTCCCCCCCCGTCGCCCCTACCACTGCATCAGTTGTCACTGTCACTCCATAAATAAGCACAGATAGTTAACGTTCCTCTAGAACTTCTCCTGTTTACTTGTTTTTTTTTATCAGACTCTGTACCATCTTGAATTAAGTAATATGCAAACTGATGTGATGTTCAAATGTCCGCACAGAAACGAAATGTGTGAACCGTAACTAAAGACACTGAATTGCACTTACGAGTAGACTTTGATAAGAAAATCCAGATTCATTTTATGATAGTTTTATAGCACAGAAGCAGCTTCACTGTATCCACTACAGTGATCAGAAATGAGGTTCTGCGGATGATTGGAGTTACAGAAAGGGTGGCAGCCCCCGAAGGGGCTCATTTAATCAGAATGTCATAGTTTGAAATCTGATCATTTAACCTCTTGACAAGGCGGCTTATGCTGAGCGGTGATAAAAGAGTGAGAGTAATGCAGATTCTCTCTCTCGATCCCAGAAAACATGGAAGTGAACAGAATGATTATTATGCAAGCATAACAGTTTAAGTACTAGACATGTTGTGTTGAACGAAAAAGGTGAATTCAAGTGGAAGGAAAGTTAAGTCGTATTAACCGCAGTAAGGACGCGCAGTCTATTGTCTTTCTTGCGCCTCTGGTGAGTGCTCTTCATATAACCAAAAGCAGTCAAGTGATGTATGTGTATTGAAATCAGAGTTTGTTTATTACAGTAATCTGTCTTCTTTGCAGATCGAACGCGACGTTTCCAAGCGGTACAAAAATCGGCCCGTGAACATAATGGGCGGTGTCAATGTGTTATAGTTTTTGGAATAAAAGACTGTTGTAAAAATGTTTATGAATATCTCTTGCAGTGAATCGTGCCTGCCACTGGTAGAATATCTTCCTCTTGTTAAGTAAAGGCGTTATTCACGGATATATTTTATCTGATTTTTGTAACAAGAATGTTAATTGTTTAAGTTTAAAACTTTGAGGAAGTGAAGTCTGCCATAGTCCATGTTAAACTGTAGGTCCCTTTTTGCTGGCCATCATCTTCACAGTCGCTGTGGGTACCGACAGAATCTGCCCCGTGAGTGTTTTCATGTCAGAAGTGGAGTCTAGACTTGGCAAGGGCCCGAAAGTTGATCAGAGACTCTTTGGTGGCAATGTTTAAAGATTAAAATTGCAAAAGGAAGTGGGAACGAAAGCTTGCGTACGGAATGATGGACAAATACAAGTGAAATATTTTTTGTTTTCAAATTTACATCCTAGAAGAGTGGAGTGACTTGTAGTGTCGTGTCACATTATGCTTTTGGTATAGCGAAAGAATGCAGGTATTTCAGTAATGGGGAAATACGCAAAGAATTTTCGTGCAGAATAATGAATAAATGGTAAAATGGCTTCTTTGGAAGCTCATGTCATTGTTGCTTTGGATCAAGCTGGCTCTCTTCATCAGGAACTGGTAGAGGGGCTCCAGGGGTGAAAGATTTTTAAAGAAACTTCTCGTGAGCTTTTGTTAGAATTGTGACATCTCATTTATTGTTTTGGGTGGGCTTTTTATTTGCAAGAGTTGGTACAAAAGAGAATTGACATAAAACCTCCGAGTAACCTCATATTACATAATTTATTATCCATTGAGTGTAGAAAATAAGATCATTTAATCTCACAGCTCTGAAGTCTTTAATGGTACTGCAAAATTTTGTATGTACGTTTTCAGATTTTATGTGTAAGTAAGAGATGACGGTAATTTAATTCCACTTTATATATTTGTAACATTTTTACTAAAGTAAGAAACCACTAGAACAAATATGTTCAAGTCCTTATCAAGTGTCAGCGCGCAGCAAATCACAGTCGGTGTCTTTGGTACATTATTTTTGCCGCCTTGTGTTATGAAATGTTGGGTAACCAGAAATAATTTCTTAATTAGGAATTGTGCAGAACATCTCGATAGCTCAAGCAGTTCTTCTTGATTCGGATCAGACCAAGACTTAGGATTTTGTTGAAGGTCAACAGAAATTCTTTTGAATTTATTTCTGCTTTTCTTGCTGGAATGATTTTGATTACTGCATGCCCTGGGCAGTACCAGACACTTCTGTAGCTGCTCCATGAAAGTTTTGAGGTAGAGTTTATGCACTGATTTTGGATCTTAAATTCGTTTTATGTATTTTGAGTAGACAAAATAAATTGGTATGTGTTTCAAAAGTGCATTGGTGTCTACCTGTGCATCCGCACAGCTTTACGACCGAGAAGACCGGCAGCTTTGCCGTGAGGACCTCGGGCCCCGTACAGCATCTTGTTTCTCTTGAACATGCGAATGCCCAAGATTTATATTTAAAAGAGGTGGGCACACGAGTTTCTTAGATCAAAAATGATGTTAAAACACCTCTTTTTGTAAACTGTTAGCAGTCCAACCAGAGCCATGAATTTCGGTGTCTAAACAGTACCTCAGAACATCTTGCAATTGACACTTAAGTGGCTGTGTTGTTAATATATTTATGAACTCCTTGAGGCTGTTTGAATTTTGTAGCATTGCAAAATTATTCCCTTTCTTTAAACAATGTTACTAGCCTATTAGTCTTTTCCTTAGTGGTTTGAATAACTGCTGCGTTAAGGTGTTAAAACAGTTCACTGGTATGCTACTGTGCCACATGGCCAAGTGGACAGCACCTACGCTCTGATGCGTGGCCAATGAAGGTTAGATGCTTCTAACTTTTTAAAGAGAGCTTACACAAATAAACAAGAATGAAAATGAAGAGC
>NW_019060981.1:226092-239626 GCF_000696155.1 Zootermopsis nevadensis
CTAACCTAACCTAACCTAACCTAGCCGCTTTACAATCGACGCGCGTGCCTCGAAGGTTTACTTGGAAATGTTTCCAGGTCTGTCTCGCGCACAAAATGTCAGATTATGGGGCGTTGCGTGATAGCTAATTTAATGGTCCCCAGCGGTGGGCCTCTGATGTTTACATTAATTACAAGGGCAAACGGGAAAAGATGCGAATTTGCGCGTACGCCATGTCACTTTTTAGATTTGTTGTCAGAATTTTCAGAGAGCGTTTTCGGTTCAGTCACTTTTACCTTGAGCGTCGAACAGGTACAGAAGCCACCAGGTTGTGAATAGGCGCCTCGTCTTCGGGAAGTTCTTTGGCTGATTCGTTTTCTCGTGGGACGAAGACATCGCGACATCAGCTTCGTTTCACCATTACGTAGACCATAATTCTATCCCGCTGTCGATGTCGAAAGAGAAGTGACGCAGATGACTCCTAGCGGCCTGGTGTTAGTATTCCGATGGTGGTAGCATTGTCTTCGGATTGCATTCCAAGGTCGCATACTCCAGTGTTAACTTGAAGACTTTTCCTCACTTACGCTAAGGACTTATCTCTGATCACTTCATATACAGATATGTCACTTAACACAGAGTTGAGTTACTTCATCGAAGTTCATAGAAACATTTCGATTCATTTACCCGTGAATTGTGACTGCCTAACGCTTACTGGTCTTCTAATGTTGTTAGTCGATGGAATCGCCCATCGGATTGAAGTGGGGAGAGACGTGTGCAAAGAAAATGCAACTTTGAACCTGTAACAGACATAAGGCACCTTAGAGTAGCGTCAGGGTAGCCGTCCCTTAGCCTCTGCACTGCGCATGCGCTGAGCCGATTACGCGGAATTTATGCCTGGTTTTTGAAATTGTTTCGTTTTTCGACGTTTCGTAGGACCCCCATGGACGATGATGGGTCGGCTCATCGCATGGCCCGTGCCTCCGCAGAACGAGAGACGACGGAAAGAACCACGAACTCAGTTTTGAAACGGCCAGGATAAAATCTTTATCTGTCTCGTAATACTTTGAAGGAGCTAACTTATTGTAGTGTCATCTGACGGGGGGGAAAATTGGAAATGTACGGACAATAGCATAAGTCGAGAGCAAATTACGTTTTGTGATATGATGGATGCATTTAATGCGATCGTCCTAAAACACGTGATACAATTCCCAGATGATTTAATCCACGTCAATGATTAAAACGAAATTATCTCGGACTGTGAGACGAATTTAACTTTCTTTGTCTACGAGAGGAAAGTGTATCAATACGCCTATGATTTAATTACGCTGAAAATGTGCAAAATATCACAACGAATATGGCGGTACAACACATCACTTTGAAATCACTGTTTATGAAAAAAGAGAAACAAACAAACAAAGAGCTTAACTGGACTGACACTTGTTTGACGCAAAAAAAATCTGAGGACGGTCTATTTGTAATAGACTGACGCAGACATATCTCAGGACAGTCTATTTGTAATAGACTGACGCAGACAGCACTAGAACACAGACTGAAGATCAAATGTTACAGGACGTAGAAAAACAGTTGAAAGTAAGCGCTGCGTGTGTGTTAGTTCGTCTATGAAAATTCCTGCATCAAAGAAAGCGAAAACGAAATGTATTTTTTAACGCTTGTGAGTCCCCCCACCCCCACCCCCACTTAACCCTTCCCCTATGCACTTTCTCCCCCACTCTGCTCGGAGCCGTCTCGATTCACCAGTGGAGCGGACATCTTAACAAATTAACGTGAACAGTCGACTCTTCATCTCCGAGCTCCTGGTGCGTTATTTGTGATTATCAGAACGGTGTTTCCCAACCGGTGGTCCGCGGACCGCCGCTGCCGGACTGGGGCCTGATGTCTTTCACTGCGCTTGCGCAAAGCTTCATTCCAGAATGTGTCAGTCGGCATTGAGGCTCGCGTCGAGTGTGTACGCAAACAGAAATGGCGAACGAAGGAAACGTCGGAGACTGCGAACCCCTGGACCAGCTGCGATTTCATCATCTTTTGGATAAGGGGCGGCGGCTTCATCTCGAATGAGGCGGGGTCTTTTAGTCTGGGTTCATGTTTAATGGCGAACTGCAGGCCGCGTCGTCATACAGCGGATTTAAATTATTCTACATCACGCGAAGATGTTACGGCGGCGTAGAAGGTTTCTTATTATATTTGTGTTTCCGCTAGAATAATGTTTAACCTTTTTAAATTCGTGTAATTTTAAGCGGTTTTCTAGGCGACTTCTCACCCCACCCCATGCCCCATATAAAACGTCTCGCTCGCCTTGACCTGATCGTGCTAATCTCGTCCGGTGAAGAATGGATTTTTCAAAAGTTAATTTAATTACATTTGTTTATTTTCGAACTTAAATGCAACCACCTTGACACACATTGGTCACACAACATTCGAACATGTCATTTATTTATAGACAAGCCTTTGTTCTGCAGCACACAAAGACGTCGCCTTTCTAAGATAGAAAGTGAAATTGAACCACTAATAATAGGCTTTCTATTACAGCCTGTGCGCCAAAGTGACATCGCACAAAAACTGAACTCGCAAAATTATAATATTTAGGGTCGCTTCATTTGTCCGAGAGCCAGGCGACTTACGCTCTTCGAACATTTGCGCGCTCGTTCGTTTACAACCGATAACTGCAGTTAACGACCGGTCACAAAAGTGAATGTGAAATATTTGTTCACGTCGTAGCCCGGCGTCTCGTGACTTACGAGACCTTCGCTCTGCTTGTGACGTTAGAACGAAGATGTGGGCAGGACAAGGAAGGCGAAGTGGAGTCCAGAGATTACTTACTGGCTATGAGAATCTAGTAGTGGCGCAGCTGCTCACGAAAGTGTCCTTCTCGTGCACTCCCTGTCTGTTTAAGATCCGCTTTAATAATATTCTCCCATCAGCTCCTCAACATGACTTTGCTTCGGCTGTTTGTTGGGTGTCCATCACCAGGGCCGTAGTTCGCAAAGAAATCTAAGCGGTTCATAGATTCTGCTGTCAGTTTTCGTAGTTGACTCAAAAGCAAATTGCTAACCAATCGTGTGACCATATCTCCTGCTGGGTCTTTAAGTTGTTACAAAAATGTGCCTTTTTAATTAGAAGGGTTGTTTAAGTTGAACGGGACCGCCGTTACACCTCCGTGCATTACGCGTTCAATTCGGGAACACCAAGAAATGTCTTCCGGAGCGGTAAGGAAGGCGAGCAGTCGTGGTAGCCATGGTAACCGAGCGGTTTTCGAACAGAATCTCGGACAGACCCACACGCACTCTCTTCGTGGAAAGATTTTTATTTGTGTGGGCTGCCATGCAGTGAGGTTTTCTCGCGGCATTGTGCTTTAAAACGTTTTATGGAGGTATTCTTATGTTAGTTTAATTTGGAATGGCGCGCCATCAGCCATAGACCATGCAGATTTTGCCTGTTCCGTCAAATGGACTCTGTTCATTTGCTGATTTCGTAAGAGCTTTAGTCTCCGTGATCAGAAACGAACTGTGGAACTGTTTTCAGCATTGACGTCACGAGATTCAACCCCAAAATTAGGCTGGAAGAACGAGAAGTTTTGTCTAATTCCGTAAGCGTTCTTACGCCACATCACGGCTTGTGACGTCAACGAGACCAACAAATGTACCCTCTTAAAAGACAAAACAAGTTGCAGCCACGTTGCTAAATGCCGGGTTGCAGAGACGAATGATGTTGTCGCCTGCGTCGATTCCTCCACAGCGAGACGTTAGTTTTATCCGGTTCGTAACTTACGGCGACTTCAATGGACTTTTCTTCCTTCGGGGAGAATGAAGACGGGTGTACATTAGAGACATTATCTACGAGTATGTGTACAGAATGTCTCAAAAACGAGCATACACTTTCAAGAATCCACTTTTTCCGCCGTTCATCGGCTGAATGAAGATGAGGGCACGCCCACACTATCGTCGTCATTACAGGGCCCACCGACCGACGGATACGAGGCAGAGGATCTGTTGAGTACCCGTTCCCCCCTCAACACGATCTCCAGATTTAACCGCAGCCGAGTTCTTCTCGTGGTTTTACTTGAAGGACGCGGTGTAGAGCGACACTTCAAGAGCTCCTGGAAGAATTTGAACGGTCTTGGGCAGGCGTCCCGGCAGCGACTTCGGTGGCCGCCACACTAGAGTCCCTTCGTACCGACTGCCAATGATTCAGTTCGTGAAAATGCATTTATTTCAGTCATTGAATGTGTGTATAATTTTTTTGGAACACTCTGTACAGGCAAATACATAAATGTGACACGAGGCCCTAAATAATGTGCATTTGTTCGATTACGTAAATGAACTGACAGTTGCAGGTTTTAATAAAACGAGGAAAATGACGGGCCGACATTTTCGAAATGTCTGTTGTCGTCCGGTTCGAAAGTGGATGATGTCGCCCCGTCGTCTGTCCGCGCACTGAAGCACTTTTGGTGTTGTGGTGTACACGTGTGCAGTGAGGACGGCCAACAGGAAATGTGATGGCGGAACTTCCTGCAAACGCGCACTTACAAGACCAAGAGGTGGAAGCTGGAGCTTGGACAGGAAGATTGTGAAGGCGAAAGGTGAATGAGACCGGTTCGGGTTTTTATGGAACGCGATTTTTCGCGTTGTTAAGGAATTGAGTCTGTGGGCGTGTCCTCGGCCGAAAATATTTGATCGGTTGAAAGGATTTTTAGCCAATCCTGTTCTTATTTTTCAATGTTATTCAGATGCATTTTTCGTATTTTGTAAATCTTTCGTTTATTCGTAGGCGCGAGTCGAGGGTTCAGCTCTGGCTGCAGGAGAAGACCGTGTGAAATGTCGTAGAATCAGATTTGAGAGAAATCTAACACACAATGAATTGTAATTCTTAAGTTTCCTTGTTTATTGCATTAGATTCTGTGGCCGTGTGAAGTCGGATTACGTACAGATTTCTGGACGTGCGAAAGGCAATTTATTACAATGAAACAAAGGGTTTTATTAATTTAGCCTGTGAAATTGAAATGGAAGGCAAGTAGAAACGCGTTCTGTGAATATATAAAACGCGCCTGCCTTCGCGCTGTTTCACTTCTGAACCGTTCAGTTAGGAATGAGGAAGACAGTGCCCTGTGCCGCGTTGTTCCTCTGAAGACGCACCAAATGTCCTGCCTCCGGTGGGCCCGTGCGGAGTGCCGGACACTTTGATTTGTGTCGGCGAGGTCTCTGTGCTGGGGATCAGCCCGGCACAGGTACCCTTGTTTGTGCTCGTATCGGCGACCGCTGAATGTCGCGTCGTCACGCGTCGTTCGAGTCGGTGGCAGGAGACCGTTCGGAACTTGGAAAGAGGACAAGTCGGGTTTCCAGACGTCAGGCGGTGGTGGGCCAGCTGGGTCGGAGGTTACGGGCGGCGTGAACAGACACGAGGCTCGGCTGCTTTCACTGCGTTGTTTGCCTTCGCCCGCACTTGTGCCCCCTGCTCGTTGCTAACCTCGCGAGGCTGTTCACATTCACAGGCTTTCCATTCCACTTCGCGTTTCAGCCTCCAATGTTTCGCCTCTTAATTTACATCCACGTCGGTCGTAAACGCGTTTGCAACTCTCACTTGCACGGAGTCTGTTTTTTTTTACAATTCCAGTGGCTGATTCGGTTCTGTGACGTAAAACCAATTCCTTCTGCAAATTCTGCTTCAGAGCGAGATCTCAGGTTCTCACGGAAACGGGCATGGAGGTAACTATACCCTGTGCAGTGTAGTCCAGTTGAAACTGGCCGACGTTTCAGAGGTTCCCACTACCTCCATCATTTTCATCGCCCTGTTGATGGAGGCAGTGAGCACCTTTGAAACTTAGGTCAATTTATACGAGACCATGGCGCGATGGTACGAATAAATGCAAACGAATCTACGACGGGCTTTGGGGGGGGGGGGGGGGGGGGCTAGGCTACCATTCATTTCAGAAGGTTCGGTTTCTGTAATAAGAGACTAGACCATTTCTTTATCCATGTTATTTAACAGGGGGGATGTTCAATTATTTCGTACTTTTAATGCGATTTGTGAGGCTAATGCTGTCAGAAACTGTATTTATGTTGAACACAGAAAGTTTTATTCCCGTTATGTTTGGCGGGTCATAGGGTAGTTATTTTATTTTCGAAGGAACTGTTCTTTTTAAGGCGTTTTTACGCAGTTTCATGGCTCGGTCACTCTGAGGGTGGCCATGAATGACATCACGACCTACGTACGAGGCGTAGGCGCGTGAGGCAAGGTCAAAGCCGGCCTCAGCTGCTGAATGCGCACGACATTTTTCCCTCGACTGAGTTCGCAGGAGATCCCAGCCATTGCCCTCGACAGCAAAGCACCGGCTTCGAATGAAAGTGACAACGAAACGCGTGGCGTGCAGAAGGAAAGCCGCAGATGGCAAAGCACCGGAGCCTAGGACCCGGAGGTTGAAATTTGCTGCAAGAGCTTTCGTTCGGTCATGCTCTTTCAGTTAAATGCACTAAAAGTGGGAATTAAAAACAAAGTAGAATCGTCCTGTGCGCCTTTCGTTGTCTCAGATGTGGTTTTAGGCGGTGGAACTGTTCTTCTTCCCAGAGGCGCACTTGTGTTCGATCCTAAACTCCTGAGGCAAACTGGAACTGAGTTTGAGATTACAGCCTCTGCCGTGGTTTCACTGCGCGAAGTAAAGCCGTGAGCGCTTTTTCGCGCGTTCACTCATTGTTTTTGACTTAATCAGGAAGAAATACGCTGTTGAACCGGAAGTCAGCTGAACTAGCTAGCGGAAGGAACTGGACGAAATTAATGACAAACTTCAATTCCTTCTTGGCCGGAGACCGACGCCATTCGCATTTTACGGAAGCAGAAATTATTTTTGTTCGCCGATGTCGGCTTTTGCTGGCTTCTGACCGCGGGGACCCGAGTTTGGCGCCGGCGCGTGCCGTCGTGGGCGCTGGACCGTCTTTGAGCTTCACCTGCGAGTTACTTGCGGTCACAAAGTTAATTTCTGCGATCGGCTTTCACGTTGAAATTTGTTTTTTATCGTGGTTGGGAAGCGACTGATAGTCTTGTCATCGGAATACGCAGTCGAAACAGGCAGCGCAGTTTATATATGGAGTTGCTGAACCTAGTTTTTTCACACAGAAGTCGCCGCTGACCATCGACGCTCACTCTTAAATGGAAAGGAGAAATTTTAAGGCCGTGGAATGTTTCAGCCTTATTTGAAATGCCTAAGGCTGACGTCTGTTCTCAGTTCGACCGCTCATTTAAACTAGTAGCGCGCTGACCCGGACAAAAACCGGTCGAAACGAACGAATCAGTCACGTGACCTCCTTCATTCTGGTCCCATTTCCAAAGATCCGTCGCCCACTCTGGTTCTCGGACCCGTGTCGTTCCGCCAGGCCTCGTTCGGAGACCGGTCCTAGGCGACCCGCGTCCTGACCAGCCCTTTCGATGGGAATTAGTCGAAGTTGAGACTCTGTTTGCCTCTTGAAAGTACAATTTTAATCCTAACCTGTAATTGCAAAATGGTATCTCATATAGCATGCAGTGGCGGATGCTGTGGTCTGCTAGCAGTGCTCCGCCGGACCACTGACCCTGGAGGAATATGAAACAAACGTTTCGCTACAGAACACAGCAACGCCCGAATAATAATAATAATTATAAAATACCTGAGCGTTGTCGTGTAACTGCACGACCTCACTTCTGGACCAGGATTCGCCACTGACAATAAGAGCACGTGGGCTCCAGAGGAAGGCAATTTGAGAAATGGACAACGAAATTGTCCGACTCTGATTGCTCACTTTATGCCAACAAGATCACCGCGGTGGGCGAAGGTCAGAAGGGATAACGAATGGAAGTGGGGGATCCCCGAAGTACGCGAGGATTCGACGGCAACTGACAGGGACTCGGAAGTCGTGAGGAATCTTCTGTTGAATCTGTGGGTCGCGGTCGCAGGCTGGCTGGTAGAGACTGAAGGTCCGTTTGCTACGGGCGTCATTATGGGAGAAGATGAACTTTGAGTCTTGACGTCTGAGTTTTAATTTGCTGATCGAAAGTTAATAAAATTTGGAGTGGCCAGAAGGCTGAATATTGAAAGCGACGTCACTGAAGACGAGGTCAGCCCTTTCTCTAAAACATGAACATTTCACTCACAACTTATCCTCTGCTTCAGTAAACAAAGCCGTGTGTAACAGGTGTCAGCTGGGACGTATTTTTGCTTTGAAAGAATGATTTCAATGTTAATTTAGAATTACCGTCATGAACTGTGATTATGCATTGTTCAGGAGTTAATTGTTAATTAAATCCCATAGTGGAATGGGCTGAATCATTTATAAACACGTCTGACGGTAAGCACCACGCTACGCCGTCCAAGCGAGGCGGCAATGTTACGTCACGCCAGGGATCCCGAGATGGTCAGTCGCCGCCACTTTCACTGCATCCAACGCTTTGTGTTTGTTACGAAATTCTTCCGGAGCTGCGGTGGGTTCATTACTGCGTCATGCAACGGGGATGAGATCAGACAGGCTGTCGGAAAAACGCGCAGTTGTTCGCCTACAACGTGATTGGTCATGAGAATGATGCGAAAAGAATGAGAAATTTGGCAATCGCCTTTGCTTGGGAACGAGGAAAACCACGGAAATCCGGAATGTACGTGGCCGAGGTCATGAATGCGAAGATTCGCGGGTTCAGTCGCGAGCCTCTCTCTGTCATTGCAAATCAAGCTTAAGAACTTCGTAGCAGATCTTGCGTTATCAAAGAGGACTGCCCCGGGCTGTTAAAATCCATCTTCTGCTTCGACCGCTCTAGGTCTGACCTCCGCTGTCCCTCGCAGACCTCCGCCTCTTCCATTTCAAGTCAGATCATCGAGGGCTCCGAAGGGTTCTGCCACCGACGGGGCTAAGCCCGCACGTCTCGTTCTTGGCCAGGATTTCTGTTTGGTTGGGGCCTCGGCTCTTTTCTGCCTTGGCCGTAAGGCGTTCTTTACGTTTCATGTCGAGCAGATAACTTCAAGAATCCCGTCTCAATGAAATTCGCTTCCGGGCTTGCAAATTGTATAAAATTTTGTTTGTGGAGGAAACACGCGTCCTTTAATAAAAACCTGTTGCAACACGTTACTGAGTGTTACGCGTTGTCATGGCAACCGCAACTCTGGGGGAGTCTTCACGCAGCGCGAAGAGTGTCCTAATGACGCATACAGAATCAATTAGCGGGACACGAAACTTTATTCTCAGGGTGGAAATGCGCAGATTTTTAGTGCGAAGTTCTAAGTCGCTGTTTCCAGCACTTCGTCGGGTGCAGAAGGGCTCGGCTGTCTTTACGGACGCACGGAATGGGACGTATGACCTTGAACTGGGGTGGAAGGAAGTCACAGACATCTTGTGACGAGGAACTGAGTAATACCACGAATATCCTGAGACGCGGTGGTCAGCCTGCAGACCCACATCCACGCACAGACAGAGGATGCAAAGCGTCTCCTTCCTCCAGTACAGTCTGGACGTTTCACGGCGTCTAAGTACATTCTTCTCGGGCTACCAGCCCCCGAGGACGAGGACGAAGACGGGTCTCGAAACGTCGGTATTTTTCGCCTTTCAACCACCTTACACGACTGGTAGCCCCGGAGGAATTCATTGTCCTTGTGCCAGTGTCTGCACCCTCTCGGTTTCTCGCAGTGCCAGTACGACGCTTAAAATTATTTTTTGCTGCCGAAACGTCAGAAACAGAACGCCAGGCTTCAGCTAACTGAATAAAATTATTAAATAATGTCTGATTATTCATACGCGTCTCGGAACAAGAAAGCTGACGGAAGGCGAGGGGCATTGAATTCTCTAATCTTTTAATGAGGATTCTGATCCCGCTTTTGTTCTTCGGAAAATCGTTTGATGTTAGGGGCGACGCTGGGCGCGTGGACAGCGACTGAGATGTTTCGAACAGCGAAAGATTAGATCGGACACAGTTCGAATCGCCTTTCAATTTGCTCACGTCACAATCACGAAGTCTATGCTACGCCGATACAAAATGGCGAATCCTCACGGAGAAGTTCGTTTCACCGCGCGGAGTCAGAAGAACGCGGCCGTGTTCTGAATTTTGCTGTTAACCTGGCCAGCATTCTGCCTCCTATTACGAGTGAACGTTTTTCATGATTTTGTTCGATTTCTCGCGCCAGGTCTTTGATATTGTGTTCAAATAGGCCACTTACTGACATTTCATCATTTGTAATTATTCTCCCCCCCCCCAATTGGACACCGCAAACCTTTCGTTACATAAATTAAAATATTATTATTCCATCTATTCACCATTTTACAGGGCGTTTACTTCTAAGTGCCTGAGGAAAACCTTGCCCCTGAGGTACGTAGTGCAGCAGCTGTTTCCGAAATAAATTTCGTCTTTTAAACAGATTTCGCGCGAGGCTTCCTTCTGTATTTTGCATCGGCGTCTTTCGAATGATGTTTGATGTTGCTAGAAAGGTGGTTTCTGTCGTGTTCGCCCGGGATTTTGGCCAAATATTTTCTGAGTGACTTGGAGACAATTCCATTTGCTCCTATAATTATTGGGATCACTTTCGCGTTTTCTATTACTTTTCAC
The DNA here is from genome assembly GCF_000696155.1 of Zootermopsis nevadensis. Next base: position 236,638 of record NW_019060981.1, read on the forward strand.
ATTCGTTGTTTTATATTGTCATTATAATATTTTTGCAGATTGAAGTGCCTTAGATAATTAGATGATTCAGACACAGTTCAGTGTGAGTGAGTCGCATTTTCATTGTACAACGCGTAGTTATTTGGTAGTACATGCGTTGAGATCTCTCTGCGTCTTGTTATCGTGTGCTGTGGTCTAAGTTATTCAAGAAAGAAAGAAAATCCATTCTTCTCGACCCCCTGTCTCAACGCTTGGCGGATTCCATTATATGATTTTTTCTTTTCCAACTTTCTACTATTCAGTCAAGTTAAAAGCCACGACACACGCGGCCACTTTTGGTACCGAGAACGGCCGTCTCTGTTATTCGTTCTCCACATTTGCTTCGTAGTGCGTCCCACGCACTGCACTCGCTCGGAGGCCATGTTTTCACCGCAGAATCACAAACGTACACGCACGAGGTCTGTATTAAAACGGCTTGTGGTCCCCTTCGGACCGCTGTTACTACAGCAAAATAAGGACTGAGAAACGCAGGGTCTCGTTGTCACAACATGACAAAAAAATTCGTTCCGATGCGAATCTGCCCGAACAGCCCAGAATTGTCGCAGACAGACAGTCTGATAAATTTTACGCTGTCTACCAGTTCCAGATTCTACACAAGAGAAATCTGGTGGCGAATGCTGTAGACTTGAATTGACAGTGGTGCCCTCTAGTAGCCATTGAGCAATTTACTAAGCACAAGATGTTCATAAATAAGTCTGTAACAGCACCACTCGACGATGTATCGCCTCCCTGAATTATTTAGGCTGTCACCTTCCACGTCTGGAGCAGGGGCGCGCCCACCAGAAAGAGTGAGTGAGTGAGTGGGGGGCCACTGTACACTCGCACAAACTCGCGTGGCTCCGCCGTCTAGAATTTTAGATTCAGAGTGCCATCTCTCCGTGGCATTACGAACTACATTTTCGAACAAATAATAGCTCCGGAGACAATGAGCACGTCTTCGTGAAATGTGGGGTGGCGTCATGGCATGGTGGTTTTTAATTTTGTGGAATCGGATGCTTCATGTGTCATCATTGTTCTGGGACCAGTAAGGAATCCAGCAGGAAGCGGTGGACTCGATACAGGGCCTAGCTGTTCGGGGGCACAGCGTCCTTTCTTAATCTGTTCTCCGCGAATTGCGAAACTTTAATAATTTCGATCGGCAGCTGTGGGCGTCGCGTGGGGCGGCAATGCATAAGAATGGAGCGGTGGTGGGTCACCGACGGAGCCCGAAGAACTCGGAGGAAACACGCTAGCTGGAGGCCTCGTCGTCCACCAGAAGCGCCGTTGAATCTGTCGACCCGCGTGCCCGTACGTCACGCGATCCATCTCCGTCCATCCTGTGTTCGATTCTTACGCATGCGCGGTGGTTTCGGTGGAACGATGCCTTGCGGAGAGCGTGATGGACTTCCTGGGACGTCCATGTCTGTCTCTTAAACTCCACGTTTGCATCACAATTAATGGATTGGTTATTCGAAATGGAAACAATTTGGATTGTTTGATCAAGTATTTAAAATCGTATTGTCTCTTTTCACGAGTAAGAAATGACTTCTCGGGTTTTAAAAGCAAACATGAAACAACTGAAATACTTAAATATATCGAGACATTTTATCAGAAAATGTGCCTTAAAACGAGTAGAACTGCGAACAGTGAATCAGTCAAAGAATAGGAAGAAACAAAGAGCCATCTTGATTAAAACTTCGTAGTCATTCACAAGAAAGACTTTTATCTTAATGATGTCCTCTGCACAAAATCACGCTCGGCGAGGAATTTCAGGCTCCCGACTTTTGGTCTATTTTCTTTCGTACGAAATTCTTCCCACAATCGGGGCGTTTTGCAGTCGGATAGGGAAGTGTAATTTGGAACCGGCGCTTGTCTTAGACCAGCCAGTGTCCTAGATTGACATGCAATTTCTGGCATGATTTCGGGTACAAGATTTCCTCATGCTATGAAGTAATATAACATTTACGAGCGGAGGACCACAGCTTACGCTTTTAATGGATTGCGTTTTAACCACGGCCCTTCCCGTCTCACGCTCATTTAGCGTTAAAATAAACCGGCCCCAGAGCCCCGACCTTCCTCCTCATAATTAAATTGAAGCCGTGGCTCCATTAATATTAATGTTCGGCTTTGCAGCAACAGCAAGCCAGGAGCTTGGCTGAGGGCGCACTGGAAATTCCCAGGACTGCGGTGGTGGGTGACCTTAAGCTTTCGTTTGAAGTCAGACGGACGCCCAGAGGCGTCACAGCGATGCGCAATTAGAAAACAGAACTGGGACTGAGGTCTTCTGAGTCGTGGTTCCCGATGCATCGCAGCCGTCGTGCACCCGGAAGATGGACGCGACGCGTTCCACTGTAACCACACGCATGGCAGTTAAGCGTATGAATCGTGCGTCAGTATGAACCAGCCGTCCTTGTTCCGCGGAACGCGATAAGACGGCCTCTTGAGGGCGAAGTCAACAGGTAGTCAGCCAATAACGCGTGGGAACGAGGTTACAGTTGCTCAGCTGAAGGACCGAGTGGTTTCCATGTCTTCAGCGCCGATAATTTTAACGAGGATGACGCTGCAAATCACGGCGTCTGATGAGAGGGCGCCACCAGCTGCGTGGCCGTGAGGGGGTGGGGCACAGACCACCAGCACCCGGACAGTCGTCACCACGAACTCTTCAGCACTCGTGGAGCGGATGGACTTGGGCAAAATGTTTTTTGTCAGAGATATTCAATTTACACAGCAGCAAATAAGCCCCGGATCACAAGTTGTGCTTCGACTTCGCATCCGCTGATCCTTGGGCGATTATGTTAGTCGCCGGTTTCTCACAGCGGAGTCCTGGGTTCGCGCCATAGTCAGTCCACGTGGACAGATTGGCACTGAGACAGGGTTTCCGCGTAGCCCTTCGGTTTTCCCCAGTCACTATCATTCCACCACTGCTCCGTATTCACTCCCTTTCCATCCGGGGGGGGGGGGGGCGTGGTGT
>NW_019060981.1:239810-249925 GCF_000696155.1 Zootermopsis nevadensis
CTTTAAGGCCCACTTCTGTAGAGAGATGTCCAGCCAATTCGCAACAGCAGAGGAAAAGCCCGAATTAGCATCGTCCTCTCAGCTGCTAGTAACTACTCATAGAAGGGCTGAACGAGTTTGGCAGATTCCCACATACATTAATACGAACCACGATTACCATAGTAACCACGAGAAACATTCGAGGAACGCGTAACAGTGGCTGCTAATGGTAACCATGATAGCTTTAGGAAAAACAATATGGCCACCTCGCGATTTTCCTCAGCCGTCCTCTTCTTATCGCCGCTCGTGCGATAGGAACGTTACGAATGGCGCAACCTCCGCACCAAATTTAATCGAAATTCGTTCAGTGGTTCTCGAATCGAATGGACGGACACGACGAGCCCATAAGGCGTTCAACCTGTGCTCCTCACGCATAGGAACGTGACGGGCTTGAAGGGGCCCACAAGATGGTTTTTGCTCTCACTAGGACGCGAAGAACAAGGCAGAAGGAAAGCTGACTGCTGGCCGCGACGGTAGGTGGCAGTTCGCACCGTCAGTTTGAGTTCTTTGTCGCAAAGTGCGTTAATGAGGTTTGAGGTGAATTTGGCCGTGTCTTACGCAATGCGCAGTGCGGACATGAAATTGTCGAAATTTATTAAATACACCCAGAAACATTTCTACAGACTTTACTCGCAGATGCGCTAGTCCCTGGGAGCGCCGTCGCTGCACTGGCCTGGGTTCTTAGAGACGGTCCAGCGCACCCGTTCTTCTCATTACTGCAGCATCTCAAGCGTTAGGGACCGATCATGCAGAAATAAAGCATCCATTTCATTATACTTCCAGCGAATCTCCCTCTGCCTTGCGATTCTAGGAGTGGGGTTGCGAAGCTGACCTTTCATAAAAACAGATTAATGCCGGCCCTCGACCTTATTATTCTTAAAAATAACCTAATTCACGTAAACGACTTTGTTAACTGGTGTTTCGTTAATTGAAATGCTGTAACTTCTTAGCCATAATTTCTGGAGTCCCATCGACACGTGTCGTCTGTTGAGTTGCAGTCACAGGTGGACCTCGTAGCCATTTAAGGAAGCTTCGAGTGTAATCTCAGTGTGCGTGTGAGATTTGCACGCAAAGTGAAGAGATTCGTGCGTACTTGGCAGAAAAGGGGCTTCTTTTTCGCTGATTGAAGGAAAGTGTGGACGGTGCCTGTTCCTTCTTCGACAAAGCAACGGCGTGTCAGAGGAACAGTGACGGTGAAAAGTTACAGGCTTGAAATCTTGACGGAGAGGTCAAAACTTACGTAACGTTGAATTTCAACGGGCGTTTCTCACTGATGTTTAACTGAGCTGCCAGGCATTTCAAAAGAGCGAAGATTACAGGGCATTGAAACGCTGTGAGTGCCAGAAATGCTTTCTGAAAACCGAATCTTGTCCGACGCCTCCTGGTAACGCGTCCTTTGCGAGAGACCCACAAGCAACCAGGTTCAGGCTCAGGCTCAGGTAAAGCTGTCGTAACCACCGAAAACTTGCATCTGTTACACAGCTGACGTCAACTTACATGAACCCCGTTTGCAGTGGATGTCGGTAAACGAGACAAGCTTAATCTAACCTAATTTAAAGATCTCTTATTTCGTAAGCGAGCTTCAGTCCTGAAAGATAGACACAGGAGGATTTGTCTTGAAATTCAAATGCATTTTAATAAACGGGATAGGAGAATCTGAACGTGAACCGTTTCGGACGAACTTATAACCTGAAGATGGAGGCGATACGTTACTCCGAAACGTCTGAAACTACCTATTACTCCACACGGCCTTACAATTCAGAAGACCACAGTCGACCACTTCAGCCCCGTGAGAACGTCAGATCTCGTAAAAAATCTCTATTAACGTCCAATCAACGCTTCAAATACTTAAACGGTATCAGAACTCAAATATCATTATCATCCAATTACATGACGTTAGGATTTCCGTTCTTGATGAAGACTAGGTTTTGAGATAAGGTATCGAGACCGTGGGAACATCATTTGAGACAGAAGGACGTTCGAACTCGGCTACGAAATTAATATTTCTTTAGGCCAAATATAATCAACTACACCGCCCAGTTAAAGCAGGAACTGCGCTAAGAATGCTTGAGACTGCCTTCCGTAAAGCTGGGCAAATGAGCTCATTTGCGTACCCGAGCCGTTTGGTTTCCTTGTCACATCACGTCATTTCTTGTTTCCCTTTCCCTTGGAGGCTTAGTTTTGCTGTCAGTTTGGTAACTTCTGAAGGGCTTCAGTTTTAAGGAGAATTAAAATATTTATAACGCGACTCGTAACGCTGCAGAGTTAGTTCGGTTCTAATTCGGAAGATAATACACGAAGAGAAAATTCCCTTCTTATTTGACAATCAAGCAGTTTGTATCGAAAACTTCGTCGTAAGAAACTTAATCCCTGATAAGCACTAACTTAACAAACAAATTGCAATCCGTAATATAACGTGGAACGAGTTAACACGGCCGACGAACATGTCTGAGATGTAACAGTTGAACCAAGGACGGAAAAATGATTGGCGAGAATTTCTATCAATTGCGCTCTTCGTCAGCTGTTCCTGGGCTGACGAAATTAAGGCGGATGAGACGAGCGGGCATGAGGAATTCGTACAATGTTTGTTGGAATGCGTGAGGTAAGAGACCACTTGGAAGACCAAGGCATGAAGGGATGGATTAAAAAAGGAAGAAAGGATCTGGAGGACGTTGGGTTGAAGGAAGGCGAATGGATCTGTGTGACTCAGGACGCGGATTGGCTGAGTGATACTGTTAACACGGCAATGAACCTCCGGTTATGTGTGACTCAGGACGCGGACTGGCTGAATGATCCTGTTAACACGGCAATGAACCTCCGGTTTCCCTAAAAGCCAGGGATTTATTTTTGCTAGTTGAGCGACTGTCAGATTCTAAAGAAAGATTCTGCTCCATTGTGTTACTCGGTTATCAGGACAGAAAGCCGAGACTCCTCATTTAAAAACTTTGGATTTACGCATTTATTGAGAGAGGTTAAACGATCTATGAACCGAGCGCGGAGGCAGGATACGATTTTGTGTGTTACAGAAGAATAGCTTTCTGGGGGGGTGGGGTGGGGGTGGGTGGACGTTTTTGCGTGTGTGCGTGTTAAGGACGAAGTATGCGGCACTGCGTCGTAAGTCGTGCCTCAGAACTCTGAGAAAAATGCCCTTGGGCATTCGATGCAATGCCTGCAAAAGGTCAAGGGATAACAATTTTTATTTTTGTTTTATATTTTTGAGGACTCCTTGGTGTTAGAGACAACGTTTGGTGCCAGTTAAACGCCATTACAGTCTGTCATGTAGCAAAAGACGAAGTCTTCAGAGACTGAGTCGAGTCTTCTGGTGTTCCGATGATCGCCCGCTGTTCTGGGCGCTTAAATGATTTTAATAAACCGCATTACTTGTTAAAATGCAAGTCGAAAATATTTTACCCACCCGATGGGAGTCGGAAGTGATCAGCATCGGTCCTCGGTGTCTGTCACGTGACTGTGACATTTACAACTTCCTCTCGTCATTCACGTGAATATTAAATGTGTAACCGAAGTTCGTTCACTATGAGAGGTTTTCCTTTTGCGTTATTGCAGGTGCTAAGAGATTTTGAATCACCCTGTACTTAATTTTTGCGTTAGTGCAGGTGTTAAGAGATTTTGAATCACCCTGTACTTACGGCATCTTGCCGTTCGCCCAGTCTCATCGTAACGAAACGTGGAGTTCACGAAAGGTCTGTTAGTCATGCCGATTAGTTTGCGCACAAATGAATTCCTTTGTTTGAGTCATGTGTCGTCTGAGAGTTTGTAATGCGAACTCTTTTTTGAAAGACAGCACGAAATCGTGACAAGCTTATTTACGCCGGAGATTGGAAATGCATGCGCCAATTTCCCGTCGAATTGCAATCACACAAGTTTGCACATTTATTCGTCCTGTCTTATTTTTTCTGTTTTCCATTCCAACCCGAGACGTAGTTTAATTCCTGTACTGGGAAATGATCAGTGGAGCCGGAGTCTGTCTGCATGCACTACTAATACCGGAAGCCTCTGTTCGTTTCATGTTTAGAGTATTAAAATTTCGAATGTCACAAAATCTTCGCAGATTGCGCTCTCTTTTGGTGACCCCAGCAGAATGTAAATGAACTCAGTCTCGTCCGGGTAGAGAATCGACGGCCAGGGCGCTCCGTTGCGCCCTTGGCAGCAGACGTTCGCGTTTTAGGTCGTAAGTTGCTCTCTGCGTCGCAGAATTAGGGAGTTCAGTTCAGTTTCGGACTTTAGGTCTGACAAATTCGAGTCGAAAAGCGGCTTTAATCCGTTTTACAGGACAGAATTACTTTTCCTCTGGCTCCGTATTCTCAGGGCGTGAAGGATTGGTCCAATTTATTCACCAGTCTAATGAGTGGCCTTTATATGAAATCGATTGATTTCGTATCGTTTCTGCGGAAAACCTCGTGCTCGTATTTTTCATCGCTTCAAATTCTTTATTCATGAAACATTAAACCAATTCGTTGCTATTGAAAATAACAACCGGAAGGCCTTTACCAGTGCACGTACGCGCGCGCGCGCGTGTGTAATGAATTAGCCGAATGCCTTTTGTTTTGCAGTAGACGGACCTTCCAAACCTTTTGAGACCCCCGTCAATTACCGCCCGTCAATTACCGCCCGTTCAGTTATCTCAATGCACATGAGAGCGGTAACACGCACAGAGGAATCTCTCATTCGACTAAAATTTAAAATTTAAGGTTTGGTCTTCAGGTACGGTAGGCCCTAAGCCATTCTTGCACTAACTATTTAATTTAATCAACCAGTTAAATAATCGTGGTAGGCCCTAAGCCATTCTTGCACAAACTGGTTAATTTAATCAACCAGTTAAATAATCGATCGCTGATAAACAGCTGTAAACCGTGCGAGACGAATATTAAGTGAGAGGGCTTTGCGAAACTTCCGAAGAAGTAGAATCGATGTCCTTGAGGTCTGTTCTCTGTCAGCTGACTGTTGCCCACTGACTCGCATCGTCGCGCTCGAAACTACTCCAGAATGAAAGTTCAAACAAAAGCTTCAATATTCACGCCACGGTCTGGGCGGTTGGGTTCGATTCCCGCTGCTGTATCCAGACCGGCTCTGCGTCCCAACTGCTGTCCTATCCCGTGGGTTCCAGCTAAGCACACGTCTTCAGCTAATTACCTGGTTTAGGAGTCTGTAGAACAGGACCAGCTTTGCCTTACACTCATGCTGAATAACCTTTGCAGCTGATAAACGTCGTTTTGTTCTATTTCAACGGTCCGTCAGTGTTATGAATGGAAGAGACACTAATTCCGAATTCCGACGCCCGCAAATCCCACTCATTCCGTCAGAAAGTTGCAACCGTTCCCATGGGAGGAGAACAAGGCGAGGTTCTCGGGACGGGCAGATATTTCGTCCAACACGTGGCTTAAAGTGAGAGGGGGGGGGGTCAGATTAGCCAGGTACAAGTCCCGAGGGCCGCTCCTCACCACACTTTCTGTTTGCACGGCTAATTGCCTCACTTCTTGGAATTACGTAATTTCAAATTTGTCATCGGGATGGGGGGGGGGGAGGCTTGCAATAAAAATGCACTTCACATGTCTCTGTCTTCCCAGCTACTAAAATTTCACAGACGACGCCCGGAGGAAACATCTTAGAAGACGCCTCATGTACCAAATGCAATGGGAAATCCCCTCAACGTCCATCGACTCTGTTCCAAGTCGCAAAATGTGGAGCTACACCAAACACGAATCGATCTGAAGATCGATTAATCAACAGTGGTGTCCTATTAACGTGATCATTCGAAGGCTCCACTGATTTGTGCGAGAGAGTAACGACGCTAAGTCTTTTTCGATTCCCGCCAAGAAAGTACTCGAACAAAGAGACGTTTCTTAATTTTTTTATTATGGTGACTGCCGTGCAGACTTTTGGCCGTTTCTCGGGTCCTGGCCACTCAGGATTTTCCTGCTCCTTCCCCAGAGTAGAGCAGATCCTTAATTTCAGTCGAAGGAGTCGCTCCAAATGCCTAAAAGGATTTCAGGTCGAAGAATGTGCGTCCGTGGCCAGCGATTGGGTGTGGAGGCGACGCTCTCTTCCAGCAGCGAAGAGCATGTGGGGGAGGGGGGGGGTCACTCGAAGTGCTAATGCGGTAATGCCACTTGGCCACTTCACGTGTCTGCTATCGACCACGTGGTAGTCACTGACGCTGTAACATAATTTTGCAATTAATGTATCGTTAAAGTTCCAGTGAACGTAGTGTAACATAAACAATGTTTTCTTCCTCACTTGGCATCAGATAACGCGTGTTGCCATATGTACTCTAGTACATACTGACCGACGTTTCGGAGGTGCCTGCTGCGTCAATCGGCAGTGCGATGAGTATGAAGACCGTTGTTCACCCTGATGACGGGGGCAGTAAGCACGTCCGAAACGCCGGTCAGTACCTGGCAGACTATACGACGCGACATTCCAGAAGAGGCAACTGTTCGTGTCCATGGCGACACAGTTAATTCGGCGGGATGACAAATTTGATGGGTACTGCGCCCCGAAATATCGTCTTAGAGGAGCAGGACGACGTGGCTCTACACCCGTGTCGTGTCGCGACGCGACGCCTTGCATTCAGGTGCGTCGGTACGCATGACCAACACTCGATGTCTGTTCATCCGTAATCGGCAAGCGCTGTTCTTTCTGTTATTGAATCAATACGCGCCTCGTCAGTACTTCTGTAGATTCTGTACAATTCAGGTAACCAATTGGCCACGAAATTACAGAGGCAGAGCCATTGACATTTAAGGCTCCTTCGGTTCACAGTATTTTCTCTTAACACATTATAAAGTCACTTAAAATTCCACCGTGAAATTGTGCACTTGTCTTCTCGCAACCTAACCTTTGTCACCTAGTCTTTAAGTTGTCCACTTAGGAACCTACTCGCTGATGTGGTCAGCACCGCTTTGGGCCAACATAAATGTATTTATCGTCGTCATAAGTAGACTAACTTACAAACAGGATCCGTCCTTTAGTTAGCGAGGCGACTTTACTGCCTGGCGTCGATCGCCGTCCACCAACGAACATGAGAACTTTCCTCCTTCGATTGTAACCCGCGCCGCCAGCATTTCGAGACCCGCGTGCCGCACATAACACGCACTGCGGCCCCTGGCTGTACGAGTTCACGCCCGGTTTCAATCGTCTACTTTCTATCGAATGAGATGTAAGTAATTCTTACTGATATTTGCGTGTAAGTACCTCCGCCATGACGGTATCTTCGGAAGTGCGCGTTCATAATCGCCGTCCCGTGACTGAGCCGCGGTGGGTAGCAGCCAGACGAAGACCAGAAGCTACTCGTCGCCCAGTTTGTGTGGACATTCCCGGCCTTTAATAGGACCCGTCATGCTGTTGACACCGGTGCCATCTTGAGAGCCAGATTAATCCAGTCCACGGCTCCAAGTAGCCGTATTCTTTAGATGTTCCCGCTAAAATTTCACGGGCCGTTGTACAGCCTTCAGCATAGCTGAATCCGTTTGAAGGAACGGACATTTGTGGACGATTTGTAGCAAAGAATGGAGTTGCCGAGTTCATCCTACGACCATATACGCCGTTTGGGTATAACTGTGCGTCGTACGGTTGCCGAGGTTAATTCGTGTCACACCCGGGGGAAGTCTGACATTCCGTCCATGCTTGGGTCGTAGAGCAGGGACTGCCTTTGATCTCACGCTTTTGCAATTAAATTTCTTTACTTCCGGTACTCCAAGGTACTTCATACAAACAGCTGACCTCTCTTACGAATTATTTATCCATTCGAAGAAAGACGGAACTGCGTAAAGCTTAAAGAATGGATGAGTGCAAAGTATAAGAGAGGCCAGAGTGCGATTAGCAGGGACCCTGAGGAAGAACGTGGGTTGAGGTGCAGCGAAGAATGTTTGCGGGTGTGACTCGAGACTGGTGGACTCCGGTTTGCTCACTTTTCCACCCACCGTCAGGAGATCCAAGCGACCGGGATGGTCGGGGCCTGTGGTTTGGCGTGGGGGAGTGGAGAAATGCGAAAAATATGGTTGGAAAGCCTGAAGGGAAGAATCCACTTGGAAGACCTCGGCGTTGATGGGAAGATAATATTAAAATGGTTATCAGGAAAGCGTTTGGGATTGGATTATACTGGCTCAGGACAAGGAGCCGTACCACTTCCTTGGAACGACTAAGTTTTTATGTAGGGCAGTCTATGTTTTGTGACGTACCGGCTTGCGGGCAAAGGACTTTTCTGAGAATTGTCGACAGCAACTGTTTTCGATCCTCGCCTCTCGGGCGACGACCGGTGACGTGTTTCCATCGCTCCCGGTAAGCGGGGTTGCGCGAAGGGTGTCGGCGACGTCGGTGTCTTGCCTCTTTCCGCCTTCGCGTGTCTTGGCACGGCGGTGGGACGAATGCGCTTTTGAAGACGCCGACGTCCACCTACGAGAGTTTGTTCGACGTCATAGCCCGGAAGGACAGTTCCGTCATCCTCACCTCCGTGAGAACCTCGCATCTCACGCGAAGGTTTGTGGTGATAGTAAGCGTAATACAGGAGCAACTGAGGACAAACTGACGCAGACAGAACGTGTCTCGATTGAAACCGCTCACCCGCGGATATAACGTCGGTGCTCTCGCACGGCGTACCAGATCCCAGGGTAATCTGTCGGCTCGGAGGTAAGGCAGGCAGACGGCGCACCGGGAACGGGAATGCAACGAGCAGCGGGCTGCTCACAGATAATGCGGGATGGGCATAACTAACAATGAGACGAAAGTAGCTCGGACCGTGAAGAAATTGCTCGCCTTTCGGAGCCCTACGCTGCTGATAAGGGCGCACCACGTGACCCGTGAGCCTCCCCACACGCCATTGTCCTGACTTCAGCCCTCGAATGCGACCTTTGCTTGGGACGAGAGACGCGATGCAGCGGCTGATGTTAAATGCGATGACAGAACAGCGCAGAATTCCGTTCTGCTCGTGTCGAAACCCGCGTGAATGAAACGGAACTAGCAATTCCGCCACAAATTAATCTGGAACGCGAAATGTACCAGAAAATGCATTTTTTCGTCCCCACGATGCACAGTTAACAAATTGTCAGTAGATTAAAATGGAAATTAGTGTGAAACGAGACGGTAATATTTTTTCCACAACTGAGCCCAATTCTCGAAACAGAAAAAATCGATATCTCTCCGGGTTTGAGAGGAATATTTTACGTTTGTTTCTTATCACGACTCATTCCTGTGCAAGTTCCTTGAATGTCCCTGTAATCTCTCCAAGAGGTCTATTTCTCGGGCTCCCTTCTTTTCATTCGGTTGTTACCCGACGACTGGCCCAGCTAATTCGGGCATTTTCCTTAACTCTTCGCTGCGAACACGTCTCAAATGTGCGTTGGTATGATTGTAACAAATGACGCAAATATTTCCCCTTTGGGCCAACTTAATTGACCCCTTCAGAGACACTGCCCCTCATATTCATTCACAATTTCTTGTGCTCCCCCCCGACTTACCCCTCCCGTGACGGCTACTACCAGCCCGTTCCTCGCCGGAACTAGGGCTACGTCACGAGACAACCGAGAGGTTCAACTGGCCCCCTCCCCCCTAAAACCCGCACGAACGATTTGCCTCCTACGAGAATTTCCTGTACCAAGTGGAGGGTCATTTCGTCTCTTCGCCTCAACAGGATAGGAGGAAGAGTCTGAAACGTCGGAATTTCGAAAAGGAACTTTGGTTCTGTAAGAAGCCAGCCAATCAGTCATTGAGCAGTCATGGTTTTCCACAGACACACAAGCATTCTGATTGTCTTAATGGCGATTGTAATACTGGCGAGCGAAATTCATCTCTCGTCTGCAAAACGTAAGTAAAATTAAGATCAGGACTAGTTAATGATTCTGTTGACTTTGTGAAGTGAACGTGCCCCTGAGCTCCAGGAATGACCAGGGTGCATGCTGCATGTTCCGTGGCGTTTCATGTTCTGAACATCTCGTCTTGTGTGATACTGCTCAGTAATCCTGGATGTTCCTGCTACTTGCCGAAACGTCGTCTTGCTTCACTCGTGGAGAACATTAATATTTCGTTGCGGTTTCAGGTTCTCATGGCGGCGACTGTGAAGA
>NW_019060981.1:258172-269485 GCF_000696155.1 Zootermopsis nevadensis
ATTATGATCTGGAGTTCCTCGTAGTTCTTAAAGCCACGCAGTCAACACTTGTCGCCTGATGTACCAAAAGTTCCAATGAGATCGCATTGTTCCAGCTTTTCGCGACTTTAAAGACGCTTTGTCCGCAGTGTTTGTTCTTGGTTGCCTGCGCAATGCAGCTCAGTCTCGCTTCATTTATTTCTCTGTGGCTTGGATCAACGCCGTCCCGCGTATCGTCGAGTGACAGGACAATTCATTCCAAAAGACACGTAAGGAAGTCGTCGTGGCTTAATTTAAGACAGGCTCGGAATCTGCCTGGAGGGACTGAGGAAAACCTTGGTCACGACGGCCGGTCTCCGGGCTAAGGCTGCCAGAATGCTAACCACTGACTCGTGGCTTTCGGTGCAGTGGGTGATGAGCAAACGCACATTGATGTTCACGATGACACAAATCGCGGTTTAAAAGTCTCTACTTGGTTCCAGAGGAGAAATGGCGACATTTTACTGAGCAGAGTTTTGTGAAGTGGCCAGTGTCCGGCGTGGCATCCTGGACATCGCGGCTGTTTCAATGATTAAAACGAAGCTATGGTGGAGTCTGACGTCGGGAGGTCGATGTCTTGTCGGTGCGTTGGCAGCAATCTGTAGCAATCGGTAGCAGTCAAGATATTTTCAAAATTTATTGACTTCACAAAGAAATTTCATAAAAATTGTATTCTCGGTGCGGCTTTGCAACGACGATGCTGCAGCAGTGAACTTTACCGCTGTTGAACACGAAGAGATTGGTCGCCGTGAAGTCTGCATCCAGGTGTTGTCCGTTCCGCCTTCATCCTCCTTATTGAACGTCCCAAATGCCTGCGCCTCCAGTTTAACGAGGGTTACATTCAGTAGCGACCGTGTAACTTGGTGACAGTTCGCAAACTGGTAAACGTGTGGGTGGCTGAACGGACTTCTGAGTGCCGCACCTGGGGACCGGGGGGGGGGGGGGGGGGGGGTGCGAGATCCCACTGCACCGAGGCTGATGGAGCGGCGCTTATGAACACGAAAATTTGTTTCCTTTATGTCGAGGGCAACACAAAACGCGGGCTCTTTTAATTAAAGAACAGAATCAGCAAATGTGGCTGAGGATACGTATTTATACACAGAGTACGAACCAGGGTGTGCTGGGCTACGAGCGATATATTTGAAGGTTTGTGAGAGGGGAATCAGATTTAACCGTGCCAACCAACAAAGGGTTCGAAGATGGCTGTATTCTGGACTGTAGCGCCGTGTAGTCTGCAAGACGTTTACCAAGGTTTTAGAGGACCTTACTGCCTCCATCATCAGGGGGAAACCCATAAAGCAGCATCTTCTGATTCACTGCCGTGAAAACCTGAAATATCAACTAACAAGGTGTTTCGGAGCGAGGCCTGACTTTGTCGTGTTCTTAAAGACGCTCTTAACACACAGGGACGGAGACGAATTCTCTGTCCGCTGGGACTTGGATCGGACACGACGTGGCGCGTCGCTAGGCGGAGTGGGAGTGAAGAAACGACGGACAGACGGACAGACGGACGAAATATTGCCTGAGCCGTTGCGCCGTGTGGTTAGATTTGTCACATTCGCTTTTGACATCGAAGCATGAATGGGCCGAGGCGCGTGGTGACCTAACAAAGAGACAGAAAGAGCGATTGGTCGCAATTTTGCAGTTTGTTGTTCGTATTTCTGTCTGCGGCGGATTAAGCGTCAGTCTTAAATATTTAACAGAAAATAATTCGTACGCATTTCAGCGAAGATTTCCACGACTTCTAATTGTCGTCCGCTCGCACGAACATGAACACTTAAAAGATGAAATATATGAACATAGATTTAATGATAACAACAGTAAAATGAAACGAATATTGAAAAACAATTGAATCAACAGAAAATGTCATTGAAGTTCACATTTATTAAGGCGGTGGACGAGATTTGATGGAATGAGGCGGTGAAGTTGCTCTGGGCCTGCGAACGACGGACAGCGGACAAGTGGTCAATCAGGATTGGCGAATTAGCATTGACTTATCACCGGTCTCGGAACGAGATGATAACTGAAGCAGCTGCTGATTTAAAAGCAGGAGGCCCTCTGTCTGAGACGACGACGTGGAAAGCAGGAGCACGGGTGGATGCAGTGAGGACTGGAAGATGGAACGAGAGAAGCGAAATTTTGGAAGGGGTCCTCCTGAATTATGTACGAAAGATGATGGAAGTTTTAGAGCCGGCTTGACGTTTCTGGAAACAGAGCCAAGTAATTGATTGTGAATGTTTGTAAAGAAAGATTCAGACACACGCATTCCTTTGAATTTTCTTGCAGAAAAACAGAAAAGAAGTCCTTAATATTCTCGTATTGTGGCACGGTGGGGTAGGGTGGAAGGCATAAGAAAGTGGGCTAGCATGGTTCAAAAGTGAGGGAAACATTTTTGAGCAATAGTTTGCTTAATATTAATAAGAGAGCAATTTCTGGTACTAATGTTGCATAATACAATTAGAAAAGTTTGATCGGAAATTGGGACCGGGGAGGGGGGGGGGTAGAATTGTAGTAAAAGAAATAGGCAGCTATTGTATGGCATAATGGGAGCGTAGCGCTGTACGTATTAGGTCGATGTACTGAAGCTGTGGGCCGCGGAACCAAGGTGTTCCCCGACACAGTCTGTAGTGTACGAGAATTAGACGTGGTGAATGATTTGTTATTCGTATGGGTAAAGGCTTCCCCTTTTCCGGGGGTTTGACGCTGAGCACCCCCCCCCCCCCCCTCGAGGTTAAAAATGAGTAGGAGATAAAGTACCACTCCCCCCAAGCGCCTACATGGCGTACCTTACTTTGTTTGCTCAGTGTTCACCGCCGCACAGTTTTGATCGCGACGGGAAGGGGAGGTCTCTGCATTCCGCAAGGCTTCTGGCAGAAAATTTGTGTCGAACTGAGAATCGGCAGATTTTTCTATGCTTCTGTGTCATGACCGAGTAAATTCGGCGCACAGACAGGCAGTAAAGGCCGCGTACGATGATAATGCTCGAAGGTAAAGCTGTTTATTGCCACAGGAATTACGTCCGAAGACACTGGTAACAACGTCGCGGTCATTTGGAACCCCAGGCGACTTCTCGGTCCTTTGTGCTTTGCGTCTGAAACTGGATTTGTGACCCACGTCTCTTGGAAGAAATTCTCGCGATGGGATGAGTCGCGCTGATGCAAATGCGTGGCTTTCGGTCATAACATTGATCAGTTAAAACCGTTTTGGGGGGGGGGGGGTTGTTTCTTAAAATGTAGCAACATATTGCGTAGTCAAATGTTCAACATTTGGACAATATTTATCACGACTCTCGGTGAACGAGGCTTAGAGTACATATACACCATAAATGCGACAACGGTTGAGAAGGGGAATACATTAATTTCGTATCTTGAATTTTTCATTGAGCACAAGGACCTGATTCGAGTATCGAATAGGCGCTGTGTTGCATTCAAATGCGCCTTCCCACGACTTCTGTATTTCCTGAAATGGAAGGAACGGACAATGGATTGAACTCATCGGAATCGAAGTGAACGTAGCGAAAGATGCGATACGAAGGAATCAGAGTAAGAAGGCGGGGAGGAGAGAAGCAAGAATGAAGGGTGAAGGAGGTCGTCTAAATGTAGGTTAGGCTCCTTTTTAAGTAGAAATAATTCCTACAGCATTGGCGTTATCAGTTTCGAAGCTGATAAACTCTCGTGCTTTGTCTGGACTATCATTCAGCATCCTTACACGAGATCGGTTCGTTTTGATCTGATCTTCAGTCTGACAAGTAAATTCAGACCTGAAGCCTTTTTATTTGAGTTCGCAGGGAAGAGAAATTTGAGGCCAGGAACACGGCTCACAGCGTGTCAGGATGGTTGCATAATAGGGCAGGTGATTAACCGACGCCGTCAGTTTATGTTACCGCGTCGTACAGCAGGATGGTCGTCTGGTAACAAAATAATCCCCAGCGACTGTGTTGACGCTACAAAATTTCCCCAGGGGGTGTTTAGAGACTCTGTTTGTCCCAGGAAGATGGCAGCCGCTGACGCCGCCACGCGTTTTGTTTAAGTTCCGAAAAGAATGAGGAAGAATTTTCTCTGGGGTCGGCTCCAACTGACTGAGGAGACTAGCATTAAATGCAGTGCGGTACTGGCCATATAAAACGCAACAGAATGCCCGGTCCAGTGCGTTGGACGCTGATGAAAAATCAAACCATTTGAAAGGAAAATTCGACCCCGATATGAAAGTAATTGTCTTTTTATGTAAGCAGAATTAATAGTTGAAGGAATACAAATAAATTGAATGGTAAAACGAGATCTTTAAATTAGACCGAAAGACAGGCAATGACTTAATTTAATCGCATCCGTGAGACACTGATGAAGACGTTATTGAATACATAAAAGGAAACTTGAGACCAATTCTTTTGCCTGCTTTTTCGACGCGTGTGCCAAGTAGAAGACGCGTAGTGACGCTGGTTTGGATCTTGTCTCATGAGCTATGACGGCTCTTGGACGTGCGGGTGGTTATCGACCACAAGGCGATAAACGCCAGAGACAGCTTTCAAAATTGTCTCCACTGTAAAGCCTCGCTCTTTAGGGATCGAAGATGATTTTCACCGGACCGAAGTTGACTTTCATGTACGTCGACCCTGAATCCGTGGTTTTCTCAATGCAGCAATGGCCAATGCAGCATCCCCGTTGTTCTGCAAGCCCGCATTACACCGACGGAATACGGACTTCTGCTGAGTCGGTTAAGAAAGCCAAGAGGACGTGAGAAACGCAATAGAGAGTTTCGCATTTCAAAACAAATGACGAATATCGGGCGCACTGCAACGCATTTTTAAGGAATCAGTTAATGGCGGACGTCGACGGCTTGCAGACGCCGCAGGGAGTAACTATACGCGTCGTGCTAGGCGAGTACAGTTCTGGCGAATTGTTTTCCACCTTCACGCTGGTCGAGAGAGGGTTCGTTCAAGTCAGAAGACGGGACGTGGATCCCGTCGTCGCCCTGGTAAGGACGCTGACGCGCCCGCGTCACTGTTCACTTCTCTGTTTCCGGGTACCGGAAGGAGACGTTGCACTTCCGCTTTGTAGCCTTTATAGTCCGAAGAACTCTTGTACCTGCAGGTCCTTTGTACGTGAATAAGGAGCTTCCCTGATTCCGTGCGCTAACTGTGGAAAGAGGTTTTCGCTCTAACAGACTGACATTCGCATTTATGAGACCGGAAATTTGAAGTCGGCGTCTTTGACTTGGCACGGGAAATCGAATGTGAGCCGGAGACGTCTCGTGTTATCGGTACAGTATGTGATAGTAATAATACCTGACATGCGAGAAAGTCGTGTTTTCTGCACTGTCGACGCCCGGGTTACAACCGTTTCGACCGAAACATTTCGGACGGGGGAACAGGCCGATATGTTCCGTATAAGCGTCGAGCTGTGCCGCAAGAGACGGAAAGTCCTCTTTTAGTCTGAATGCAGTTCAGCGCCATAGCAACGTTGCCCTTCGCCCCATTGGTTGCAGCTCGAGGAGGTACTGAGGAAAACATCTGGACGCAAGAGCGATGGGATAGAGACAATTACATGACGAGGAACTTTGTTTGTGTGGGCTCCTAACAGAACACGTTGCACGCAGGGAAGTATGAGATACGAACACGAAATTTTAATCTGAAAATTTGGGAGTCCTAGGCATAGATGGGAGGATAATATTAAAATGTATGTTAAAGGAGTAGCTTGTGGGGATGTGGACTGGATTAAGCTGGCTAATGATATGGCGCACTGGCTGGATCTTGCGAAATTTATGTAGAATTCTAACAAGATTGACTGCAGTAGCTTAGGACTTGTGTTCGGAAGCCATCAATGCATCTCATCGGTTTGCATTTACGTGTATCTGTGTGTCCTTACGAACTGAAATGTCGCCTTAGTTTGTCGTGGTAATTAAATATGGCGAAACAGTGTTCGTACACAGAATGAGTGCAATATGCGCGGGAATTAGAACTTGGCTTCTAGCTGTCATAAACATCCATAAGCCATATTCTTTATGCTTCTCTGCTTCATGTGTTACCAGGATAAGCCCAAAATTACAAAAAAAAATAATAGGAAAATATTTTCTAATATCGTTCAGCTCATTAGATGCAGCTGAATCCCAGTTTATTATTTTTCAGAAAGGCGCTGGAGTCCAAAGGGCCTTGTATTCTTATAAAGCCAGCGCAGTTTGCGCGGTTAATCGTTACTAAATTTAATTTACAGCTGCGTCGACTTTCATTATTTTATATCCGGTGACTGCCAACGGCCGACATTACAGTAAGCGTTCATTATGTTCGAGGTTTAATTTTTGGACGATGCGAAGAGAAGTTTATCGGCGGCCGCTGTGACTTCGTTACTGCCTTTAATTAACATGCGTCATTTAACAGTTCATCATAATACCTTCATGGATTTAGGCCTCGTGGCCTGTTCCGACCTCATTTAACAGTTAAATCACGTAACTTTTAAAATCCATCAAATAAGCAGGGAGAATATCTGTCGCGATGAAAATGCAGCCAACGACAATGAACGCTGGGGTAGTGACGGGGGGCAGTCACTTGGGCCGCCATCATGAGGACTCGCACCTCAACACGAGGGACTATCGCGAAACGAGAGCCGATGTTAGCCGAAACACCGGCCGTGTGAGGTTTTCAGGGGAATCGCTTTTATGACCGTCATAAAGCTTAGTAACTTTAACAAAGAACAAGGGATGAATGGAACGTCTTCTGAGAATGCGCCTAAATAGGACAGCTTTATGGATTCTATCACACAGATCGGCAGGTCTCACAACAGAGCCTTCTTGAAGGGGCCTTTGGCTTACCTCGCGCAGTTGGCAAATCCTTCCTTCCTTCCTTCTTTCCTTCCTTCCTTCCTTCCTTCCTTCCTTCCTTCCTTCCTTCATCCGACTCGACAGTGAAACCCACTGGCATCTTTGGCGGCGACGGACGTCCGCCATTTCGAGCGTCCTTGTCACTCTCTCCTCTGATGGAATTAGAAGTGCAGTAGTTCACGTATATATGTACTTTTCAAAAATGATTGTGGTGTTCCCTTGGAAATGTTTTGGTTAATATCAGACATGTCGTCCGTCAGTTTTAATTTAACTTCTACTGAGCTGTCTTTACTCCGAGTCCATCCCAGGTGCCTCGTAGGAGCTGAAGCCCCTGTCTTAGGACGACGTATTACTTGGTCAGGGCGAGCGAGGAATAATGCTTATGCAAGTCGTGAGTTTCTGGGAAAACTGTTACTCCAAGGCGGAATTTTGGGTTCCGTTCATTGATTGGCAGTCACGGGCTCGTCGTATCAACTGTGGACATTCAATCAGGTGTTCCGACGAAATATAAAGGGTGGGAAATCAATATTTCAACAGTCTGCTGATTACAAAGGGAAATAAAATCATAGCAACTTTCATTTCCGTCAACAAATGTAAATGTTTTCTTCCTTTTAGAGTTCGCTGCTATTCACGAGTATATTTTTTATGCAGCTCATTTTAAATTAGGTTAAAACGTTTCTCTTTGTTGGCGCCATTGTCTGTTGTTGGGGCGGCGCCCGAAGGGGCGACGCGACGCGAGAGACAACGACGTAAGTGGGAGGATAATATTAAAGTGGATCTCGAAGGAATGTGGTGTGAGGGTGAAAGCTCGATTGGAATAGGGCGGGGAATTTCTTTGTCAACTGAGTGACTTTCTAAGACGGCTGTCTTCTGTCTCGTAGAAGTTTACCGTCGTTTCAGAGGTCCCTGCTGCCTCCATCATCAGGGCGATGACGACCATATGTTCAGAGTAACAGTTGGTACCATGCCTTGGCAGTAGGCTTATGTCAAGATATCACATTTAAATAAATTATATAGTCGTCACAAGTCATGTGTGCGTGTAATCCGTGACGTACTGAAGGGACGCGCAGGTAATTTGAGAAATAATAAACATACAAGATTCCTTGTCAACTTTACTCTCTTTTCGGAATGAAATACATTATTTTGGCTCTTAGAACACGCGTCTATTACACGAGACACGCGCTGCTTGAAAAAGAAATTGGTTCCTTCTCCGATAGGTCGGAGTCTTGACGGAGTGGCGTTTACTCAGCTGCGACTTTGCTTCCGAAATCCCGTTATGAGCTGTCGTGTCTGCTCGCGCAGTCTGTGTTGAAGTCTGGCAGTTCTCTTACAATCTTCCTTAATTTGTCTTCATAAATGTTCGTCCCAAGATTGGTAATAGCAGCTACATGCAAAATAATTGACGAGCAAATAACAAAGTACCAGTAATCTCTCCCTTTCTTAAACAAGCAGCAGATCCGTGTAGTTGTGTCCATTCTGTGGACGGACCAGAGCCAAGAGCGCGTAGCAGTTGTGCATTGCGCGAGGGAGGGAGGAAGATCGTTCTTAAACTGATTGGAGGAAAGGAATGTCAGTTTTCCTGACAGGAACAAAATTTAACACCAAGCCACGCTACACTTCCGAATCCCAGCAGCTGCTGTGGTGGAACGACTTCAAAGCAAAGCAGCGCAGGTCGGCGTAGTTGCCATCAGAGGGTCGCCCTCACGGGTGATCGAGACGAGCGTACGGAGGAAATTATTTGCACCAAGTGATAGGAGGCTACACAGTTTGCAGCCTCTCGACGACGGTCTATTAGAAATTGTTAATTATTGTTCAGTATCGTCTTGTTCTCGGTAACAAATCAATTCTTCTGCACGCCCGCGTGCGAGGCAGTCATTCTTCCCCGCTGTAAGTTTATGTTGGTAGCATTGATTTTGAAGACGGTGCCGCATATGAATGCTTCTCTCCTGCACGACACTTCGAACAGACCTCGTGTCTGTGCTGACATCGCGTTCCTACAGGCCAAGATTTTGGCGCCGTGAGAACATCAGATGCTACTTCGTACGGGCCGTAACCCCCTTCCTCCACTTCTGTCTCCGCTAATATGTTTCCTCTTATAGCAAACATGTGTGCATGTTCTGTGATATAATCGTCATTCATCCTCTGCAAACGACGCCGGGTTTTTTTAAAAAAAAAACGTTATGCCGCTCTTACCTGGTTTCATGAAAATCCGTCATTTACTTACAGGATTATCACGCACCGTTTCTTGCAGAATGGCGAGTGCTGCCGCTCGGACGCTCAGTTTGTGAGTGTTAATGGCGTCTCATTTCACCAGCCATGTTAACGTCCCCTGCCATTAGCCTGCAGAGGGCAGTGGCTACAAGGCGCAGCCCCCTCGTTGTCTCTTGGCTGATATTAACGCTCGGCTGATTTTGGAACTGAACTGCAATTAGCTAATTAAAGGTAGCATACTTTCAAGGGGAGGGACTGCAGACTCTCCCTGCCTTCGCTCAGGGATCGCCAACATTCTCAAATGGGCCATGGTTTCCCAACTTACGATATTAAAAAAAACTGTTATCTGCATTTTTCAGAACATTGTGTCTGATGCTAGTCTGTCAACAGAAAGACTAGGCTACGGACTGGGCAAACTGGGTTCGATTCCTGGCAGGGGTAAGTTGTTTTTCTCTTAGCCGCCCCATCCAGCCTCCTCTCCACTCACCTCCATCTAGTGCCGAGGTCAACTCCACGCCCCAATACACCTGAATGACCTGCCGCTTAATTAAGCGCAGAGACAGTGTGCCCCCTGGGGCCTGCGGAGTTTCCTGGGATGAATCAGAAACGAGGAACAGAACTGACAGGCGTCGTGGCCACTGAAAAACGAACGTTGTGAACCCCTGGCGAAGTTGACGGAACGAAAATGTTTTTGTCGTCAAGTTTTAGAGTGTGAAGAAGAGAATGGAAAGAACGCATTAGTAATTAATTGAGAACCTTAGTTAGACGATGCCTGTGAGATGTCGAGGGCTCTCACGTCTTCTGGATGAAGTTCTAACTTCATTAAACCAATTACCCGCCTCTTTCCTTGCAGTTCTTCCTCAGTTTATACTTCAGTTGGCTGGAGGAAAACACGGTAATTATTCCGTTCGTAATCATTGTGATGATGCTTTGGCGCGCAGTACAAGTCAGAGCTCTGCAAACAAAGCGTGCGCCCCGCGGGCCGCAGTTGTCATTCGATTAAAAACAGACGGTACTGGCTCAGCGGCAGTGCGTGTGGTCCCCCACTCCAAGGTACACGGTTCGAACCTCAGACAGCAGCTGATTAAGCCGGGTCACACCAGCAAGACGCCCGGGTTCGCGCCCAGGACAGTCCATGTGGGATTTGCGGTGGACGGAGTGGCACTGGGACAGGTTTTTCTCGGGAGTCCTTAGGTCTTCCCCACTCAGCATCATTAAGCCCCTGCTCCATGTTCAGTCGCAGTCTCAGCCTGTCGTAATAATGACAATAATAACTGCGCGACCTGACTGAGGCCTTCCATTTGTTTGCTTAGATTCTGCTCCAGCTGCTTGAAAGTCACTCCACGGCGAGTTCCTGAGTCCTTCTGCCTCCTTTTACGGTGTCGACAAAATATAGTTTGTTTGTTTATGGCTAGTTTATCCAACGACGCTGACACATTAAATAAGGACACGTTCACAAACACGGGAACCGAAAATGTGTTTTCTTTAACCACAATGTGGGAGGTCAACGTGCACACTCACCTAAAGGAGGAGGAAAAATTATATTTTTGAATTTTTAAATTTCTGTGTTTTTAGGTAGACGACCTGAGGGCAATGCCGAACATTCCCGCGAATGTGACGTTCATTGCGAATCGCATTTTGATTCTATCCCGGAATCCTTTAATACTGTTGGTAATCCTGAGGACGTTGCGAAGGACACAGACTTTACGATCTGGGCGTGTAGGATGTGATGAAAGCCTGGAAGGTAAAAGCGGCTGGAGAAACGATTCCTAGCTGCGACCACAAACTAAAATGGAGTTAAATTGCCGTACAGTGTCCAGAGTATCCTGGGAATATGGAGCCGCGTCGCCTGATGTTTAGTCGCATTAGATTGCATTAAGAAATATGGGACTTCGCCCGCTGCCTCGTCGCCCCACGTTTCGTACGCGCCCTCCACCTCTTCATTCAGAGCGACAAATACGAGTTCCAAATATATTTTCGTGTGTCCTGAAGCCCCGATTTATGAGCTCGTTTTATTCAACCGGGTTGTGTAATTTTTCCGTTCCGAAGTGACCGGATGGAAGGAGCCTCACAGGGGGGCTGAGACAGACAAGGCAGCGTTTTGTAACCTCTACTTACTTTCATGAGTAAACGCAAGTAACAGATTACAAATCGGGGTGCGGTGGCCGTGGCTTTTCTCAGCATTTGCCTGGTGTAACTGCAGAAAACCACGTAAAATCTCAGTCAGAGTAGTCGGTATCCCTGTAAGTTTTGTATTCGGGAGGGGGGGGGGCC
>NW_019060981.1:269870-283973 GCF_000696155.1 Zootermopsis nevadensis
CGTCGTGCGCGTTCTGAATTTGGGGTGGGTTCAGAGGTCGTCACAGGGGACTGCGCTTCCGAAATTCTGCGCGTAATTCATTTCGAGTCACAGACGACGGACTGGCGCGAAATTCGTCTTTCTGTCGTGTTAAGTCGTCGAGTTTCCATAGTAGACAGTTCAGGCATCTCTGGAGTCGCGGCACTGCAATGGCGTAATCCCACAAGAACAATTCCAGGGGCGTGATGTCTGGTGACCTTGGGGGTCAGGTGGTTCACCTCCGTACAAGGAATCCGCCACTGCTGCATGCAGGGATCAGTAACTCGGTCAGCAACTGAGGACATCGAGACTTGTTGCGTCCACCTTCATCTCAGTATTTTATTGCGTATAATTATAAAGAAAACAGCATCCCGAAATCTGGACCAACTCTCCGGATGCAAAACAAATACTCAAAGAATATAATTAAATTCCGCGAAGACCACTAGATCTTTTAATGTGTGTGTGCGTGGAAGGAATACAACAAAATTATGCTAATTAAAATAAAATATATTGGCTCCATGCACAAATTTCGAAACTATCTGAATTCATTTAATTCAGTTTAGACATGGAGACGTACATTCGTCAGAACTTGCGAGCTTCAGAAATTGAACCGGTGTCAGAGATGAAACACAGTGTTCATCGTCGTACCAACTTTAATATTTTTTCACAAAACTATTACGAAAACCCGAAAAGAAACCTGAAGTTATCGGTGGAATTACAGGAAATTAATAATTCGCCTCGCCATGAAATCAATATGACGTGTCAGTCACATGGGCGTCTTATGTTGTATTTAAAGCTTGTCCGTGTTTTCCTTAAAAGGCGTTCATCTTGCGCTGATTACGCGGCTTCCCCACAAAAAACATCGCAAACCACGAACCGCCTCTGTTTAAAACAAAAGCCGCGCTCTTTTATCAGGTATAAAACTGTTGGCGCAGTTGGTGATTTTAATAATCTTGCAGAAAGAGATTCCAGCAAAGCCATTAAAGATTCTTAACGCCGTTTAATAAGCGCGCCGCAGCAATTTCACGTTAATAGCCAGGCAGAAGCTCATTGGGGTCCGCCGACCGAGGGGGCCGGTAACACTGTAAATCCAACGGCTGCAGAACGGGTCATTGGGATTTTGCCAATGTTCTATTTGATTAGTAAAACAATAGAAAACACAGCAGCGATTCACACTTTTGGGACAACGTATTTGTGTGAATATCATTGTCGATGATATCGTTGTTGATGTCAAGATTTTATTTATTTATTTGTATTGTGAGGCTGATCATGAGTGCGACAAACAGCCTTATGGACGAAGGTATTGACGTCTTATTGTTCTTTCTTCCTCCTTGTAACTACCTGAACATGAACGCCGTTCGAACAGCGCTGAACGCCACTCAGTAAGGCCCATGAGGCTCGATGTGACGTCATAGAGTGTCATAAGAAATACGCGGGTTTCGAATCTGTTTCTGCTAAACCGAATTGCAATTCCGATTCTAAAATTGGAAGGAAAAAAAACGCCACTGACTTCAGTCACCGGCGACCGTTCCACTGGGGGCATCTGAACGGGAAAATTCCATGTACGTTTTTGAGAAATGTATCGTCATCTTTACCAAGTTGTTCTGAGTTCCGTAAAGTTCTCTCTGCTAGTCGCAGGTAAGGCAGATGTCTGCGCCCCCCACCACAAGGTAACATCCGCTTCGTCGGTGGACTCCGATCTGGAGGAAGCCTTGATCCGAAACAGCAGCGGGCGAATTACGGACGTACGATTTGCATTTACTTCCGGTACGCGAGGTGCGAGGGTGGCATTCGAACAGAACACGATCGATACTTGTCGCGAGTGTCATTTCTTGACGGCGTTTCGGCTTCTCTAGGCGAACACTTCTTCACTGAGTAATTTAGCGTCATACGAGGTCCGAGTGGGCGTTGTTGTGGCTATCAGAGCAGTATATGTGCTGTTTGTAGCAGGTGGGTGTTCGGCGTTCGGACATTCTTGCTTCGGGGGTCACGGCAAGCGAACGGACGGGAACGCCGTCCTGATTCCGGGGCCAGATTCCGACCAGCAACCGCTACTGGTGTTCCGTCCAGAAGAGGAGGATGCAGACGACGCGATGGTCCAGCAGGGCGCTCTGCCCTCGGCGTGGTCGGCGACCGCGGGCATCTCCCCCCGCCAGCCTCCGCCGCTGCCAGCAAAGTACAACCTCACTCCCTTCTTGAGGCAATGGGTAAGGACATCGTTCAGTCGCGGAGAATCCGACGCTGCGCGCTGGATTCGCGTCGCTCAGGACAGGGACAAGCAGTTATGAATGGGTTCTGTAAAAGGCGGGGAAGTTCTCGACAAGATGAGCCACTGTAAGCTCAGCTCCATGCAGTTTCTTCTTGCGTTAATCTTATATCATTGCTGACGAAATTAGAAAACCGACGCGTGGCGTCGCGACGCCATCCGCCGTCACGCCAGATGAAGCATACCACCCTTGGTATAACGTTTGGCACGATGATAGAAAAGCGACGCCTTGCGTAACAAGGTTCTTGAAGGACGAAATTTTACCGAAGACGCCAACATAACCTAACCTAACCTAACGTCATCACAAGACCCAGGAATGTGACTCGATCGATTTGGATAACTTTGGCTGCAAGATTAGCAAACCGACGCCTGGCGTCGCGACGCCGAACATTGCGACGCTCTATCATGGCTCCTTGTTATTTCGCAGCTATCTTGAAATTGTTCATTGCACAAATTAAATGTTAAATATCTCTGGATAAGTTTTTGTTTAAAGATTTGAACGTCAAATGAACGTGGCTCCCAATTAACATAGCTCTTTCACGATGTAGTCAAAATAGGTGTATTGATGTTTGCAAGATTTGTGGACTTTTTAAAAAGATATTGTGTTACTAGGCTTATATTTAAAGAGCTCTCTGGAGCGAAACGTTTCAGAAAACACTATCTTTCTGCTCCTCGAAGTTTATCTGGCAATGGCCCCGCGGTTACGCCCTAATTTCTCGTCTGTTATCGTTTCTTGCAGTTCCAAGCCCTCCGACACTCCACGGGCGACGTTGAAGCGAAGTAGACGGCGGCTGGCTTCCCTGACGAACGCCGTTCGTCCGTTCGTCTTAGACTGCCACCGAAACCACTTTTATCTGACGCACCCAATGAACATTTTCGAGCGAGGGAAGGAGACGCTCTGTCTTGCAAAATGCATGTTGTAACAGTCACTGTGCTTAAGTTTCTTATTAAAGGAACGCTTTAAATATGAGTTGTACTTCCTGAAGAGGTCAGCTCTTTTCATGTTGTCTTCATTTAACAGCAAAGTGTAATGCTATCAATTTGTTATATTATTGTGTGTTGATTTCTGTCTTCTGGGTTGTTGCGCCGTGTAGTCTGGTCGATGTTTACCAACGTTTCGGAGGTCAAACTGCCTCCGTCATCAGGGCGATGAATGTTCCAGTCTACACAGCGCAACAGCCCAGAAGACAGAAATCTTCATACTCACCGCCGTGAAAACCTCAAATCTTACATGTTATTGTGTGTTTAAAGACGTAATTTATTTTGGCGAACACGAATATTTCTAAATATTTGGTGGTACCCAACGCGACAACTTTAAAATGTGACTTGGATTTGAGCTTCCAAAGCGGAACTGAGCTGTAATTAGGGCATTTTTGAGAATCGCCAAATCGAATTATGCCTTTATTCTTAGAACTGCGCAAATTGTTAACATTCATTGGCACTTCAATAATCTCGAGATCTCATTTTACGTCGTATTCTAGTGTTATCTTGGTGCTCGTAAAAGAGAAACTTATTTAAATAATCGGCTAACCAATGCTGATGTGTATCTTCAGTCCTCACAAATAACTGTTAACTTCAGGACTTAAGTTTATTTGTTACTATTTTATTCAGCGTGTGACGACGTACTAATTTATCATAACGATGTGTTGTACCCAAATGAAAGTTAAATGTGTAATAAAATTATACCATAGCCGTCTGTTTGTCTTTCGGATTAATTCATAATCAGTTTTTGCGCTGTATTTGTGTATACGAACATTTTTACACTGAAATTTCTCTTGACTTTAGGTTTCAGCTTTCACAGTGCGATGTATAAATTGTCTTCATGAAACGTGATCACGGATAAAAACTAAGCTTTACCTGTTTCATTGCTGTCACCCTGCCTTCCGCATTGAACATCCCTACGAGCCCCTTACTTAGTCATCTTCAGCCTTACTAGTCCTTAACTACAGCCCAGTTTCGCCTTTCTGGCTTCTCTTTTGTTAATCCTGTCCTCGCCTCTTCCTTCGATTATTCTTACTTCTATTTTCCGCGAAATATCATCCCATTCCTCTGGTTTCCCAGTCGCGTAACCCCTTCCCCCCACTCACAAGTTCCCACAGCCGGTTCCACTCCCCTAATCGACGAAGGCCGAAGCTGCACGCACTTACGACCGTGCGTGCAGAATGTGGAGACGCACTGCATCGACTGCCTAAAATTTAATGATTTGTGATTGTGACTCGTGATTAAACGCCACTCCAGAAACTGCCCTACGACGATGGTAAAATTATCAGGAGCTCCATCACTGGCACTTAAGGTAACTGTTTTTTTAAAAAAATGTAAGTGGGACACCCCTGGGAACGGGGGGGGGGAATCCTTCGTAAGGCCCTACGACAAGATTGACACTTTTTCCTACCGAAACAAAGAACCGTCACTTGTAACAGTTTGATTCTTCACATGTAGGTTCAACTTAATCCGCGATCATTTAACATCACTACGATTACACTTAAAAATTACAGATAATCGTTCTTGATTACTGGGCTTCTACTCTGTTGATTATAATTTCCGCCTTTCTGTAATCCACACTGGACCTTTAAGTAACACGGCGTTTACTCGAGTCCCACTTAGACTAATAACTCTTCTAGAGTTTGTATGGATTAAGTTGGCTGGCCTGTTATAATAAAGAATTTATTTCTGAAATATAAATATTGCTGGCATTTAACACGACTTCCAAAGTTGCTCTCATCTGAAGGTATTTATGTAAACAATGTTAGGGTCTTTTACGCGCCCATGTTGGTATGATTGATGGCAGAACATGCATGTTGTCTGTTGTCCCATGAAATATTACAGGCAACACTTGTCTATTCAGGGCCATTAAAATATACAGTTCACATATTTCCTTGCCAGTAATTATATTATCCCGAAAAGTGTATTGTCTGTGTGTGCTTCAGTATTAAAAACTCTGAATTTTGTTCACTAAACCTATTCGTGACTTCTGTGTGAATCTCACTATAAACAACGATTATATTCGTCTAAACAGCATCCACCACTCATTTTCGTAATGGAGACGCGTATATTTCTTTCTTTTCTTAAGCACGTTCAGAATTTTTAAATGCTATATACAAGACCTTCGTGCTTCGCAGGGTTAGGTGGCGCTAACTACCACGCCATCAAAGGTATTTTCAATCGAGGGTTTGCATTCCAGTTGGTGTTCCTTCTATCAGTGCTACTCGAATCGAGTTACCCGACTCGCCCTGATGTAGTCGAGTGTGTAGTGAAAGGAAGGGGTCTCCAGATCAGCCTAAATCTTGCAGGTAGTAATGCTTGTCAGTACTTGCCAAATGCGCCGCCATCTTGACGATTAGTTGGAAGAGTATTGTGTGATTGTGAAGGTGGACTGCATTTTCATTAGCGTGGAATTATTTCCGCAGTTCGGGATCTTCTTTCTACGTGTTTAGTGATAAGTGTGTGACGTGACGGAAGACAGTGGGACCATGGTGGACTTCTACATGTGTGTCTGCGTTGTATCCTGGAAAGGTAGGTTAGACTTCAGTTTTATAGCTGTCAGTATCTGTCGGATTTGTGTTTTTCGTGTACTGAAATCTTAATGCCACATAGACGTAAAAACTAATATTTCTGAACGGTGTAATCTAGAACCCTAGTAGTTTATTACGAATGTGATCACGTAGACAATAGTTTCGGTCCGAAAGCCGCCATGACCGAGAATCCACAGACCAGAATACAGTAATGGCTGTGCTGAGGCCAAGCACCCCACCCGCCTCGCACTTCACAAATAATAAATATCGTGCTAATTTAATTACATCAACATGCCCGAACATTCGAATTTTAATTTACCAACTTTTCGTTGGACTGGAATGGAAGAAATGTCTTTATTCGAAGTTAATATATACGCCACAGGGCATGTGAAATACTTTATGTATTTTGTGCGTGTAGGACACCGAAAATAAAAATTGAAAATTACTTTCGTGAGCTGCACTTTTTAAATATGGCTATCTACTCATTAAATGGAAATTTCGAAGAAAGTTACAGATTTAATTACATGCTTCTGTTAAAAAAACATGCTGCCTTGTTCACTGCTAGCCGAGTGACTTCGTACTGGGAAGGTCTCGGGTTCATATCTGATCTTGGAGATCAGGAAATTCATGTTTTTGAACGTCGTGATGTGCGAAAGGAATCGCCGGTTGTTTTTATTTGTAATTCTGTGAATGATCCGTCGTCCGTTGTTTTGATTCGTGTGGCTTTTTACAGACGCCAAGAGTTGCACACATTTGTGGATCATTTTTTCAAAGTGCAAGCCGGTGATTATCGATTGGTTTTGTGGGGGAAATGTGAGTCACTTGTTTACAAACAAATTGAAGTAGTAACATTCAGGCAGCGACCACTTTTCCATTTGTGGATGGCGTGACGTGCTGAATGCAAATTTCTTGCCATCTGGTGGTAAGATACCACACTAGACGATATATACTAGTTAAAATTTGCTTGCTAGATGGCGGACGAAGTCACACACAGTCGGTGTAGATCGATTGTGTACGGATTGCCCAAATATGAACGCGGTGTTGAATGCGCCCATTTAGGAAATCGGAAAAATTATGTCAGACACAATTTGAAACGGTCTGCTCTCTTTAATAATTTTCTTCCTTGAGCCAGATCAAACAAGCGAAGAGGTGTCGCCGAGCAGTGTTCGGTAGTTGCACGCCTAACAGAAGAATCTTTTTAAATCACGTCACAAATCTTGTAATGCATTGGACGTTCCGTGTGCATGATCGGTGTAACAATCGAATTTTCTACACAGGAAGTTTAAGTAACAGTTTTTTTAACAGTTTCTTCTGTTTTTGCCTTTTACGAGTTCTGACCACTGAACAAAATGTGAAGGACTTTTTTATTTTATAAGAATTTGTAAGAGGCGCGAAAGACGATAGGCTGATAAATCTTTCAGGAATAATAATTACTTAATCAATTTTACCCACGGCAGGCGAAATAAGACAGAAAATGTGATGGCCTGTATTTAAGTTCCTACCGGACTTTGTCATGTTCTGGACAGGAACTTTGCTGTGCTGACGAGGAAGTTGGTAGGGGCCCTTAGTAATATTTATAGAAGGCCGTGTCACAGCGCAAGGCGGCTTCCGTCCGTGCAGGCTCGGGTTCGTACCCAGGGCAGTCCATGTCGTGGACAAAGTGGCACTGAAACATGGTTTTCTCCAGTCATCATGAGCCCCTTAAATGTCCACTTCCGTAAAAAACAGCCTCACCCAATCGGGGCAATCTGAAGTTTAGAAAATGCGTGCAGAACCGGAACATCGTCACGCGTTATTTGCATAAAAATGTAAATTTTCAAGGAACCACTGCATTTGTTGCCCTAAAGTCATTCTTCCCTGCTCGGTAAACAATTTATCCGCTACTATAATTTTATATGTTGGGGTAAAATCCACAGATGTGACATCTGAATCACAAACTTTCGGTAGAAACACACGAAATGAATAGAAGAATTCCAGTGTAGCGCGCAATGGCGATAACCGGTGATGCTGAATCAGGGAATTTGTATTCGTTATTCGCTCTGTGTCTGTGAAATGAGATGACTCTGAAGATGATACCGTAGGAGGCGGAAGTCGGAGCTCTCAAGACTGAAGCCGACTCATCCGTGGTTCGCGATCCTGTGAGTGTCGAGTGTCGAGAAGTCAGTTTCGCTCACAGACCGCCTAAAAATGTGGAGGAGCCACTGGTCACAGGCCCAAGGTTACTCTGTCCTTCATGTTTGCTCCCGCTGAAATGTCAGACCACGGTCCTACTTTCAGTTATGTCATGTAGACTTGTAAGGTGGTTATCGTTTGGGAGGATCCTGTTGTCCCAGTCTTCTCGGTAGAAACTTCGGTAATCATACACGCGGGTTTATTAACACGAAAAGAAGTGAAGGTGGAGAATGACTTCTTCATCTCGGTCGATAGTCGAACTCGCTGTATTGACGACTCTGACGTTCAGCTGCGGTGAGGTCAGAGCCGCTTCGTTCCTTGTAATTTTGAATTAATTATTTATTAATCATCTCGTAGTCGGTGTCGTTAAATAAACAACAAATAAATTAATAAGTCCGGTGCATAATTATTAGTAGTCACGTGCAAACTTATCGTCTTTATTTTCACTAAACTTAAAATTTGACTTCGTTATTTACAGAGACCGACGCCTGTACCAAAGGGCAGAGGAGAAACGTGAAGCTTTAGACAATGTTTTTGGTTTTTGGTAGTCGTGCATGCGGTTATTTCGCGCAGGTCTCGGTGTCTGCGTTATGAAATGATTACGTTTCAAAAGCGAAGTACGAGTTCTTAAAAGTAAACGGACAAAGCGTCCCCAGATGAAAGAATGCCTTTTCTAGGTGTCCCAGGTGGTTCCATCTAAGTTACGCACGCAAAGCCATCGCGCGGTCCCGTCCCTTTGCTGGGCACTTTAACTGTGTTTCCGCCTGACACACGGCAACTTGTGCGACACTGATGCTGTGCGTGTTGCCAGGGGCCGTCGTGATTGAGACCTGCAGGTTATCACGGCGGTTAAAATGCCCACGTTCTTACTCTGGGCTATGGCCGGGACACGGGCGTCTGCCTGCGAGTATACACGCCGTCACAACCCAGAGGAACAGAGGAGACTTTCATTCGTAGAGCGGCTGATGTAAGAAACACAGGCTGTCCCAGAAAGATGTAACGTGGCGATGGTGTGTGTGGGGTGGGGGTACTCAACAGATGCTGTGCCTCCTATCCGTCGGTCGGGGAAAGTGTTGTCTAGATAGGTCCTGACACCACGTCGGTAACGTGGGGAGGGTAGGGGGTTGTCTTGTTGATGCCAGAACACGCGGAGGTCGATAACAAGGTTAGTACTGTAATGTGCGGGCATCATTTGGGAACTTTCTGTAACATGTGATCTCGCACGAAATTTTCAAGGCGTGTCATAACTTGTGTATCTCACTTAAATATGATTGGTTGGTAGAACACCGTCGTGGTTTTCGCAGACAATGAATTCGAAAGACGTTACATGGAAATGTTGTAAATTCTCTTTATAATAAGTATTTAAAGGGGGAATAGGCCTACTGATATTGAAATCTGTGTTTACTAACGTTCGTGTATGAAGCGCTGTTTTGTTTCATACACCTTTAAGATTTTCGAAATTAGGGTCGAAGTACGAATGTTATTTCAGGAAAGAATAGGCGACTTTCTCAATATTTTCCGCAGAGATTTCGCAGAAAGTAAATTATAAGTTTAAACAAAAATAATGCGCGTAGTTAAAATGCGCGTACTTCTGTGTACGTGCTACGATGTTGCCACACGTAGTATTATTTGATTTTGTGAGAAGAAAAAGTTCCTAAGTCTTTCCCTCTTAAAAGCACGTCATCGTATGTAGTTATTTGTTCACTGAGACGGTAAAAGTGTTAGGATGACCGCCACTTAATTTTACTTAAGTTAAGTTCATGTGATGTGTAGAGATGCAGAATCTGCATGTAACTTATTCCGAAATACAGATCTTTTCTCACAAAGTGTAACGTGGAAGAAGATTTTAATACAGCCAAGTCATCAAAATTATTTGATATATTAAACTGAAAGTTTACGAATATCGCTTTCAAATGGAAGACTTTAATCTTTCATGCACCGTCAACCACAATGAACTCAATAACGCGCACTACTCGTGAGGTCGTGAGTTCTCAGATTTCTTCAAGTACCGACTGTGTCTGCGTGGGAATGAGACAGATTCTGTCATTAAATAAAATTATATAATACACGTGACATTTGCTAAAAACAATATGGATCCCGGAAATGCCTGCTGCCCTATGAACCTTAGGGACAAGGTCTGTCTCGGGTACGTGGAAGTAAGTGCCCTGTAAAATGGTGAATGGATGGGATAATAATAATGCATATGGTGAATTAGTTCACAGCTGTTTTTATTATAAAGACATTATTAATTTTAATTGTGATCTAATTCAGAAAACACAGCGCACATGCTTCAGTGGACGTGTCACACGAATCTTTATTCTGAAACAACTTGTGGAGTGGAGGAAGGAAGCCACTGTTTGGGTAACTTAGTAGTAAGACTGCAGATGTCAGGAAAGACTCCGTTCGAGACGGGAGTTTTAATATCAATTAATTCTGAGTCTATATAAAGATGAACGTTTAATTACTTCTGCAGTATTCCAGAGTCAAAAGGGGCCATTGAGGAAATGAAATTATAGTTTTCTGTTTGTAATTTCTCAGGTTTGTTAGTCCAGCTTTCCTCCTTGATGATTCTGAAAACAAAAAAAAAAGTACTCAGCATTAGCAGAAGTCTGTTGTGTCTTCGCGTGCTACATAAAAGGGCGTCTGTGACTTGCGCAAAGACGCAGTCAGACGCGAGTCTCGCCTCACTACTGGCTTCGGAGCGGACCGGATAATTCGTGAACATCTCCTTAGTGCCCTTCAGCCTCCACTGTTACAGCTGTCCTTGAACTTACATCTGACGACTCGCAAAACGTCTGGCGACCAATTTAGACAAAAGAAAATTGTAAGACCACGAACCCGCACGTGTAATTGTTCAGGGCCTCCGTTCATTGAAACTTGGTTAATGTGGGAAATCTAATTTCCCTTCCGGAGGGCGACAGTCGCTCAGCTTTTCCCCCTTGACTCTTAGTTGTAGAACCTGTCGGAGCAACTGAATTTTCGTCTCGAAACAAAGATCCAAATGAGCCTCGCGGTGCCCAAAAACGTTACTTCTGGCTGAATGTTCTACATTTTTTAAACCAACCTTCCTTTCGCGATGGATTGCCAAGTAGCTCCGACTTTCATAAATCACCCGCGTCTCCTCTGTACGTGTTCGCCTCGCTCCATTATTTTTAATGCTTACCACACCCCGTACCCAGGGGTATTTCGTGTACGCGGTATTTTCTGAACATCAGCCGCGCGTGTACTTCAGCGAATATCTTCGTTTGTGAGGTGTAGATGTGCCGAGTGTAAGCCGACGGAACTAGCGCAGGAAACTTAATTGTGGCTACCTTATGTGTTTTTGCAAATTCCAGCCCTTGGCTTTGAAACTAAACTGTTTTCTTTTGTCTTTGTATGATGAATTAACGCTTTGATTTTGCACTCCCAAGAGACACTGACGACTTGTCTGCGGTTCGCCTTCTCCGCTGGGGAATGTTTGGCCAAGAGAGGGATGAACTGGCACGAGGCTGCAGAGGAGTGCAGATTAAGGACCTCCACAAAGCGTAGCCTTTAACAAATTACATCAACGAGGAGGAGATGGGTGGGGAATGTAGCAGGAGTCGGAGAGAGAGCAATATTTCAAGGACTTAAAAGATTTTAGCCGAAGGATGAGACAGCTTCAGGGATGTTATTCAGGCGAAAGCGTTGTGCTTAAAATTATCCTTAAAATATTTTAAAGCGATAATGTGGACTGCGTTCATGTCGTTCAGGACACGGCCCGGTGACGGGCTCCTGTGAACAGGCTGATGAAACTTCGGGCTCCGTAGTTGAGGTTAGCCCCTAAACAAGGACTGGGGTCTTTCGAGACAGCGTGAAGTGGCTGAAATTCCTCGATTAATGTCGTGACGCGGAGATTTAGAAGAGCATGTGGTCGGCTGCTTCTGAAAGGAGCGACGAGGATGTGCCGGAATGTGTCCTTCAGCCTCAACTCGTGTACGGACGGAGCTTGACTGTCGTGCCGCATAGAGGCCTAAATGCAGCCTGAACACAAATTACCTGAGAGTTTTTAAACTGAACCTTGCAATGCCATCAGTTGAATTTCTGCTTCGTGTTTGTAACATATTGCTGTAACAGCGTTTGGAAATTCAAGAGAAAGTTTACTCGAAACGTCGGAGCCGATTGGTTTGCTCTTTCGCATTCTGGAGTCCTGTTTTCCAAACTGGGCCCCGAGTCCCATCGTCCTGTCGTGTTGTTCCTAAGACAACTCAGAAAAATACCTAAAATTGGGTCCCGACCGTTTCCTTCCGTATCTTTGCCAGTTCATAATTCATTAATAGCCATTTCGCTCAACGGTATGGAGCTATGAGCTACTGGCAGCGTCGTTAAATGAACCGTAAGGGATGTATAGTGGCGGGCCTAATGTTCGTCTACGAGGTCAATGTTCTTTGCTTTCGAAATGTTTCCTATGCAGTCCGATCCGTAATTCTCATACACTCTTAGGTGAAAACTTCATAATAAGACGATCACAAGAAAATACCTCGTATAATGTAACAAGGGACAGAGCGTGTACTTGGATAATATTAAAAATTTATTGACCTGCATTTTCATGCGTGAAAAACGCCTTGCAGTTACCATGACAACCTCTCAACCTTTCGTATTTTAATTCCAAGTACACGTTTAGTCACATTCTTGTTTTCAGGTAATCAAATTATTCATAGGCGTGATCAGCGTACCATAAGTTTATAGACTCGAAGTTTCTGAGGCGTCCTCCTGATTGCCTGGTCGTCCGCCATGAGGAGCACCTCGGCGTCTTGGTTCTCCCCCGCAGGGTACTCCCCGCCTGCAGGCACCAAGATGCCTGCAGGCGTCTCTTCAGAGCCTTCGAGATGAATGGTTCTAGACCTGAAAAAGAATGTATAAATCGAAACATTACAAATGGCTTCGCGTTGTGCGGCGAAAGGTCTGTGTTCCCGAAACTGCTTTTCATTAGAAGGAAGAATTTCCACCCTGAATAATATCTCGGGATATTCTGACCCCCGCGAATCGGGAAGGACCCGCATCCTGCAATCATGCGCCCTTGCCATTCGTCCTTAGACCAGAGGATCGATACATAGATCATGTATTTGTGGCGACCACTATCAGCTTCTCTCTCACGACGTCTGACGCACGTGATTACGACATTTGGTGTCCTTCGGAGCACAAATAGTGGGTCCGTAGCGAGAGATGACCTCGTGTATCGACGAAAGTTAAATACCTGGCCACGGCGTCGTTTCCGCCCGTAGCCTCAGCCTCGTCCTCCTCTTCGGAGGCGCCGTTCCTCCACTGTACCTCGTTGCGTCGTCGATCTGCTGCAGAGGGTACCCTGACGCCCCTCAGCCTCTTCCACACTTTGCTGCCGCTGACGGGTTCCGCCTGTCGCACCAGTTTGGACAGGAACCACCGGGTGTCCTCTGGCGCCGCGATCGCCGCCACGGCCTCGGAAACGTCGACTGGGGCCTCATCCGCCGCGACGTTGCCACTTCTCTTGCCATGCGCTAGAAAAAGTTGAAGGAAAGCGCATTACTGCAAGACAGGCCACTATCGGATGTGGACGTCGATGGTGCCCAGTTCCAGTCTCGGCAAGGTCAAGGTGGAAGCCACGTGGTTAAAATGCCATCTGCGAGTTTTGTTTCCTTCTTAAAAAAATTGTAATGTTTGTTCTTTCATTAACATTTCCAAGTGTCTCCACCCTCATGAAGATCTCGCATTTTCTATGAATAATGTTTAGAATTGAATTTCTTTTTAGCAAAGGCAATTGATTGTGATTGACTTTCGTGTAGTAGATTACAAGTGGCCTTCTTAGTCCAAAGGTCGTGTGGGAATTATTGATCTGTCTTAGATGCATCTTTTCAACTACATCTGCGCGTATCTCGATGTTAGACAGAATTCTAACTCGCTTAATGTCCACTGAGATTCATGTCTGCCTACAGACGCGCAGGCGCTGAGCCGAGTCTGAATTCTATAAGAAGGAGACTTTTTGTTGCTGGTTACAGCAGATTGTCAAAAGTCACAAACACAAGCCTCAGTCTTCTCATGAGACTGCATGCAGTTGCCTTGGAGACGTGTGCTTAAATTTTTAATACCGATCGTGGAATTGACTGGCGTAAGATTGGCCAGAATTATTGATTATTCTTT
>NW_019060984.1:16420-39721 GCF_000696155.1 Zootermopsis nevadensis
AGTGTTCTGTCTTACGACAGGTCCATTGCTCTGCCCAAAAAGAGCTCTCCAGTTTTCCCTATTCTCAGCTTCTCATTTTAATTCCTGGAACTTCATCTTCTTTCCTTGTTTCAGATCGTCAGTTAGCCGTTATCAGTCTTACGTACTTAAAATGTATTGAAATTTATAAGGATGAGACAAAGTTTCAAATGGTTAAAATAGAGTGTTCACAGGCTAATACACAAACAGCGATGAACTTAAGTAACTAAACAGGGCTTTATGAATTCAAGTGCCTGCACGTGCGCATACATGCGCACGTGTCCTATGAATGTAAAGATAGGATATATATTTTTTTTTTATTTGTAGTGTTCTGTCTGCCGACAGGTCCATATGAACAGGAGTTATAAATTCGGGCACCGCCGGGAATCGAACCCGAGACCCCAGGATTACAAGGGCAGCGTTCTAACCGCTAGACCACCGTGGCACGGGCACGGGCAGAAAGGTACTAAATATTTAAATATATTATTGTTGTTACAAAATTTATTATAGCCTCCAACATACTTGTGTTTCCAGAAATATTTTTTCCATACTTTTAGAGGAATATGTAGCCGACTCATCACAAGTTTCAAACAAATCCAAGATGTTACTAATCTACAATTAACTACCAAAGTTCATAACATACTATCACTTATAACTCTGAAGGTTTTCAAATTGTGAGGTATATTAACATATGGTTAAAAAGAAAATTTCATTACCTTTACAGTGAACCACTGGGAATGTTTTACTCAAGTACATTATCAAAGCAGATGTGACAGAAATTTAAAAAAGGAAAAGGCAAAGACGTTTGGCTATGGGGCAAACATGTATGCCAAATTTCATCACAACCCTAGACAACAATGTTGTACGGGTGTGTCGGTTGTCCATGGAATGAATGAATGAATGAATGAATTCCAACATATCCCGAATATATAATATTATAATAATCAGAGTTTACCAAAATCCCTGAAACTATTCTTTAAAAATTATCACAGAAAATCAACTGACAATTTAGAAACGAGTCACTAAGACAGTAACGCTTTTATAGCAAATACTTTGCATATGCAAAAAAGTGCACTAACACACAAAAAGTCACATTACTGCTTAGTCATTGCTCACTCGCTACTCAACGCAACATATACACGTTCATTCTGGGAACTTAATCGTCACACCTCGTGCAAAATTTGAATTATGGTATTCTGGACCACAATGCCACATAATACTGAAGGTGGTTACCAACACTTCAGAGGAACTTTCATCTACAACATCTAGACTTACAACTTATATTTAAATATGAGTCTAATGGTTATTGCAGAAATCAGTTGATTTGTAGAGTTTGTATTCTTAAGGAGCCAAAGTTACAAAGCATTATTCCCACACCACGTGGTTTAACGCGTAATTGAATCTCCCTAAGCGTGAGGCCGCCAGCAGCTCACATGGTAGCGAAAGTGTTCCTAAGATTTTATATCGAGGTCGGAGTAAGTGAAGGTACAATTTTACCGACTCCACAGCCCTGATTTAAACAGTAAATTTAATTACCAAAAGTCTAAGATATTGTAGGTGCGTCATATTGTGATTTATTTAAATAGTATTAAAAATATATTAAAATTGGCCGTCAATCACAATATAAGATAATTAAAAGATTAAAATATCATTTTTCGTTCCGTATCGAGTACTCGATTACTCGATTTACATATGTAAATCACTCGATACGGAACGAAAAATGATATTTTAATCTTTTAATTATCTTATATTGTGATTGACGGCCAATTTTAATATATTTTTAATACTATTTACCAAAAGTCTAAAAACAAGAAATACTGTCTACATCATGAGTGGTACACATGTCAAATAAATCTCATAATATGGAGAGTACATTCTATTAATTTATTTTTGAAGTCTGTTTCAGTGTTCAGCTGACTAAATGAATAAGCAAGAAAGCCCACTTAAAGAAAAAACAACAACATAATTTGGTATATACCTGCAGCGCACACAATCCACACGGTTGGTGTGGAAAAGAGTGGCAGGTCTCCTTCAAGCTGAACTGTCATTCAGGAAATAGTTTCATGTACATCTGAGATGCTCCATGTTGGTCCCATCACTCACCACTTGAAACAGCAATTTCTTCGGCAATGACTCTCTTGGACTGTCAACGGTAAATAACGCATGCATACAGTACATGAGATCTGAGGTTCTCAAGGAGTTAAAATTATCAATGTTCGTCTTCTGGGTTCCAATGCTATGTAGATTTGTAGACACATACTAACATTTCAGACATATTTCAGGGCTGATGATCGAGACAGCAACATTGGTACCTGTAAGTCCACGTAACGCTATAAACTAGATGACCAACATCAACAAGTATACGCAGGACATAGGAATGCCATTTGTTCTGCACACTGGGCAACAGTATCATGTATAGAGCAGCTCATTAAAATGCAAATTGTCTTCTGACAAGTATTTCCAGTAAGTTATGCAAATTCAAGACAACTTATAAGCAAAGAAGACACGTTTCTGTGGCTAACAAGAGGAGATCTGAAAGGGGGAAACTGAAAGTCAGATTATAGCAGCACAAGACCAGGCGCTAAACACTAAATATTACGCAACAAAAATACTAAAAACAGATACAGACAGCAAATGCATATTATGTCAGCAATTTGATGAGACGACAGATCACGTTATGTCCGGATGCCCCGTGCTGGCAAAAGAGCAGTATATACGACATGATCGTGTCTGTACTCAGTTACATTTTAACATATGCAGGAAAGCTGGGGTAAAGCTAGAAGAGAAGAAATAGTATGAACACATCCCGAAGACAGTGGAGACAAGTGAAGATGGCCAAATAACTATTTTGTGGAAACAACAAATCAGAACAGATAGAACCATCACAAATAATAAACCAGATATTATTATCAGAAACAAAAACGGAACTTGCCTCTTAATTGACATAGCAATACCGACTGACAGAAATGTTACTAAGAAGGAAACGGAGAAGATCTTGAAATACAAGGACCTTCTCATAGAAATACAGAGAATGTGGAACGTTCAAGCAAAAGTAATCCCAATAGTTATAAGAGCGACAGGAACTGTCTCCAGGACCCTCAGAAAATATTTGGCCAACATCTCGGGCGAACACGACATAAGGGAACTGCAGAAGACCGCCATTTTGGGATCTTCATGCATCATTCGAAAGACGATTTCATAAAATAAAATTATATACTACATGTAGCACGTGTTAAAAACAATGTGCATCCCGGAAATAGCTGCTGCCCTATGTACCTTAGGGACAAGGTCTGTCTAGGGTGCATGGAAGTGCATACCCTGTAGAGTGGTGAGTAGATGGGATAATAATAGTAATAATAATAATTCAATTCATTTATTGAATGATAATTCACAAGTAAATGGGCTAAGTAATATTCATTATAGTATTTTTCAGCGGAATTGGCGGCTGTCGAGTTCTGCTCTTTGTGAGTGACCAATCAGCGCAAAGAAGGACTATTGGTAAGCAGGGAGACCTCAGTCTGTTCAGAAACTCCGTGGTAGAAGCATCGGCAGCCGCACTGCATTGTTGCCAATTCTTACATGTTCTTTGGTGGGCAAATCAGAAGGGAAGAGTTCTAGATGTAGGTGGCAGGATAATATTAAAATGGATCATAGAGAAATAGGATGGGGTGGCATGGACAGGATTCATCTGGCTCAGGATAGGAACCAGTGGCGGCATCATGCGAATAAAGTAATGAACCTTCAGGTTCCATAAAAAATTGGGAACTTCTTCAGCTGCTGAGCGACTATTAGCTTCTCAGGAAGAACTCAGCTCCATGGAGTAAGTAAGTAAGTTTCATGCCACTAAGATTTGATTTCAACCATTCCCCAGCTTTACCTTAAATTTCATAGAAATTTGGTTTTGATAATAATGTCGATTCATTAGATTGCTATCTTCTGGGTTATTGCGCCGTGTAGTCTAGTAGATTTCAACCAACGTTTCAGAGGTCATACTGCCTCCGTCATCAGCGCGGAAAGGGCTAGGTTCCTAGGGACCGGACAGTAACTCGATTGGCAAATTCATCGCCCTGATGACGAAGGCAGTATGACCTCTTAAACGTTGGTGGAAATCTACCAGACTACACAGCGCAATATTCCAGAAGACTGCAATCTTCAGACTCACCGCTGTGAAAACCTCAAATTCTACAATGTCGATTCGTACAATC
The DNA here is from genome assembly GCF_000696155.1 of Zootermopsis nevadensis. The sequence goes on from NW_019060984.1 coordinate 20,644, forward strand.
AAAAGTCTCAGTTATATGCCTTTTAAAAGGACACTTCGTTACTACAAATAAACGAGAAACTTACAACGAAATAAAACAAAAACTTACCATCCTATTACACCATTAAGAACTAGCAGAATACAAACACGTTCCACACAACATTTTAGCCGTCCATGATCAGAATCAACGTAGCTTGTTTCCGGTTGGATCCAAAATGGAAGACAATCGATACCAAAGTTCTGGGGATTAGGCGACTAGCGACATCGTTTGTGTGTACTGTGTACTTCGTTGGAGTAACTCGAATAATTCCTGATAGATGTTGTGAGTGCTGCGTGTAATTACGAACTAATCTTCTTCCATTCAAAGATTGAGTCCAAGTTGACCCGCTCAAGGAAAAGAAAAATTGTTGGCTACTACTGGTTTTCCTCGTATAAGTAACTCGAACGAATGATCATCGAACTGCAGACGGCGATCTAAACATTGTTATGTGCCTTTATGACGAAAGTAATTTCGTGTGCGTTTTATTAACGCAGCTGCTGTAGTGATTGCATTTGTTTCGAGCTAGCATTGTGAAAAACTGACTTCAGCTCTTAATGATCTCTTTAATAGTCCGTATTTGCTCTCTGTTGATTATCATTCCCAGCTCTCAGATATTCATTTTTAATTGCTTCCTACAACAAACATGCATACTACATTGTTTAAAAAACTGTGGTTGTTTACGTCATGGAGTTGGCGGGGAGGTTGTATGACGTTTAAATAGCAACGGCATATCCCAAAACTCATTGTTTATTGTTATAAACTCTTACGTTGCTGAGAAACAGCTGGTAAACAATAGGTTATGAAGTCTTGGGCTGCCCATAAACAGTATAAAAAGTGTTAAAAGAGCTGTGTGAGAAAGAATGGCTTTCTGGAAGTCAAATGTTCCTAGATTTCAGGAAAACATTAGTAAGTATATTATTGCTTACGTATTTATTCCTAATTAAATATTAATGCAGTTCATTGTACAGCTAATCTGTTTTAATATCAAAATGATATCAGTTAGGAACTTCAAAATTCACGTAAGCTTCAGAAATCAAAACGAAAAAACAGCTGCAGTGTTCTTTAGACGTATTTTTGTTTCATCAGGTCTAATTCTGAAGCACCAAAGATCAAGATTTGCGAAAACAATAATTTTCCGATTTTTTTTTGTGTATTGGAGTAACATATTGCGAAGTTTCAAAACAAATTGTTATTTGGATATTTTTTTTAATAATATCTGAGTGACAATAAATGGGGAAAATGAGCGAAACTCGCCAAGAATAGAGGCAAGGAACGCGTAAAGAATTTTGGTACGAATACATTTTGTAAAACAATTACATGGAATGTATCTTATATGATCAAATCTAAAACTTCTTGACGATGGTGAAGAGTCAATTGAATAAAAATTTACGTTTTATTACTAGACGATGGATAATATCCAAGTAAATTTTTATTTAATTGTATCTTATATGAGCTCATTTATGGGGACGCGAGATTGATTAAGCTGGCTCAGGATAGTTTCCAAAGGCGCGTTTTGTTATTAGTGGTGCTTACCTGCATATTTGTTGCCTCATTTGAGTACATAACCAAATTCTCCAAATTTTATTTTGTCGTCGTTGGTTCTATGACGTGCCATTTGTCACACATCTCGCGAAAAATCTGTTTCATGAACCATTTGAAGCAGCTAAGTTAAAGAACACAACGGACAGATGGTAGCAAGGATGACTGGTGAATTAGGAATGCAAGAATTAAGTGGGCGTTGCCTATTTCACATCACTTTTAACAGAGCTTCTTGCTTCCTATTAATTACATCAACTTCTGGATTTCAAACACTTTTTTAAAATTTAGAAATTTACGAAATTGGGCCCCGTCTTCAACTTGGTAGTGTCTAAGCAACAATCGAGAGATTTTTTCCTAGAAACCTATAAACAAATGAAGGGTGATACATACAATCGATAGTGTGTAGAAATCGAGAAATACGGCAGGTGTGGCAACATTGAGCATTTTCGTGTCAGCTTCGCTGCACTACCAACCTGACAAACTTTTCCCTGAGACCAAATGTCCCTAGCAGAATTTGCTGTACTGTTCCTGTGTCCCCATCCCAAATAAGCCTTTTATTGACCATAAACTTCCTTCCTTGTTGCATTATGTCATAAGCGGCTTCATTACGTCATACATCTTATGGTGGCTGGCTACGGACTGTCCGCCCGAGATTCGATCCCCGGAAGGGGCAGAGGATTTTTCCTCTGTCCTCCGCGACCAGACCGGTTCTGGGGCCCACCCAGTCTCCTATCCAATGGGCACCAGGGTCCTTTCGCGGGGGTAAAGCGCGTACGAAGCGTGACACTGGCCTTCCTATCTCCCCCCAAGCGCCTACATGGCGTACAGTGGGACAGCTTTGCTTTTCTTAGGTTCATATACTTTCACGCATTCTAAAAAAAAGAGATAATTTTTCGCTTTCTTACAAAGCATGTACTACTCATTTTTTAACTTGCTTCTTGCATAACATGAGAGCAATTTTAACTCTGAAACAATATGATCTGTAATGCTGTAATTCTGTGGTTATTTTCTAGGCTCTGCACCCCCTCCAACGAAGTATGCGCCAAAGAGCAACATCACAGTGAAGGGATGTGTCTCATACGACAAGCAGGCGATGGCCCGCTTTGATGCGGGGCAATGCCAAACCGCAGATAAATATGGAAAAATGACCACGGTAACTTTTCTTACATAATTAAATGCAAAGAGTAGGGTCCTACTTGAAAAGATGATCAGTGCTTAGCTGATCAAGAACCCAAAAGTTCATGACCATGTTCACAAGAGCAAGATAAATGTATTCCACATCTTCACACCCTGCTTTCAAGATCCATTTTAATATTATCCTACCATTTGTGCCTAGGTCTCCTCAGTGGTGTTCTGTCTGAAAGTTGTCCCTATGCACACTACATGCATGTCACCTTCTCGCCTTCTTTGATTCAGCCACATTTTGTAAATATCCATTGCGAATATGTGCCTTCCTTTCATAATGTGCGTAGATTGGAAACAAACAGGTTTGCTGTGTGTCTGTCTGTCCATTTGTATGTTTCAACTCCAGAGTTGCTAGACAGTTTTTTATGGAATTTGGTATGAACGTTATGCCATCGTAGATTACCACATATTCATCAATTTCAATTTGCTGCAGTTGATAATGACGTGGAAGATTTGTGGGATGGGTGTGACACCAGCAACTTGTGCTAAAGTAATTTTCGTAGAAGTCGCTCGTCAATAGTTTTGAAATGCGTGGGCTGTTCCAACGCCTTCCACCACGTTGACTGTACCGAGTGCTAGAATGCTTAATACGAATGCATGATAGAGTGTAATATCCCTTCCTCTGCTACTGAACAATTTTATTACTAAATTTGTCCTGGGAGTCTACACCAAACGTTATGGAACAAATTTAGCTTAAGTCTGAATCAATCTCACAGACGCGCAGACTCTGAAACTCTTTGTGTTACATTTATCATTTTTCCTGCTACGTCCTCTTAGTTCCAAGTGTGTCAACATCTTCTACTCCAGGGACTAATTCACAGTCGAGTTTACTTTAATATCTACTTGTAAATTGTTTTTGACGTAAATACGTCTACATTTTAGGGTCAGTGTCATTCGGCAAAAATATATTACGAAAAAGGAAAACGAAAAAGTGTAACTTCATTGTTATGTTACCTAGGAAACGTCATCTGTTTATCAACAAATAAACAACAATGGTTACCTTGGAAACCACAGTATATTAGATTACCTTACATTACATTACATTACATTACATTACATTACATTACATTACATTACATTACATTACATTACATTACATTACATTACATTACATTACATTACATTACATTACATTACATTACATTACATTACATTACATTACATTACATTACATTACATTACATTACATTACATTACATTACATTACATTACATTACATTACATTACATTACATTACATTACATTACATTACATTACATTACATTACATTACATTACATTACATTACATTACATTACATTACATTACATTACATTACATTACCTTACCTTACATTACATTACATTACATTACATTACCACACACACATTTGTACACGCATGTGTGTAGGCGGGTCCTTATGTGCTGCAGGTTTAAACATTCTTGAGTGTACTTTCATTTCTACAAAACTGGCAAAAATTAAAACATTAAATATCGAGATACGTGATGATTGATGGTTGTGTGGAGAATTTGTTAAAGATCATCAAAACTTGGATTAACACTATGTAAAATGATGCACTGTCCATGTTACAATTACTATTTTAAAATTTGGGGTTCATTGTAGTCTAAATAATTAATAAAAATTATGCCATTATTTGGACAGTTGAGTAATCAGTCTTTTTTTTTAAAATGTTTTCTTCTTTCTTTCTTCGGCATGTTACATTATTGTAACAGGTGCAGTTTTTTGTTTCTATATCAATCTTTAAAATGGGTGCGAAACATGGTCTCTCGCTCTGACAGAAGAACACAGATTGCATGTCTTTGAGAATCGGGTGTTGAGGAGGATATTTGGGTCTAGGAGAGAAGACGATGGGGCATGGAGAAAACTGCATAACGACGAACCTAAAAATTTATACTCCTCCCCCAATATTATCAGGGTGATGAAGTCGAGAAGAATGAGATGGGCGGGGCATGTAGCGCGCATGGATGGGTCAAGAGGTGTGCAACAGGTATTGGTTGGGAAGCGTGAGGGGAAGAGATCTCTGGGGAGAACTAGACATAGATGGGAGGATAATGTCAGGTGGGATATATGGGAGATAGGAGTTGAAGGAGACTGTATTTTGTTGGCCCAGGACAGGGTCCGGTGGAGGGCTTTCGTTAATTCGGGTGATGAACCTTCGTGTTCCCTAAGCAATCTATTTATTTAGTTAGTACCTTTCCTGAAGTTTAAAGTCATTCATTAAGAATGCTCATTCGTGTGTAGATGACAATGAGCACACTCAAGAACTTGCGGGCACGCTGACATGTGACTGCATTCTTGACACTTGGCTATCTTAGATGTTAGGATTCATTTATTCACGTGACCTTGAAATTGAAAACCCAGTGTTTATCACATCTGTAGGGTGAGGCCATGTACTCGTGTAGGTGAATACCAACATTTTATACACTCCTCTCAAATGGTGATAACCACCTATGAATAGAATATGTAATAGTTTTACAAGCCTGGTGTAAACTGAGAGAGTTACTGAGAAAATACACTGAGAAGGTTGATAATAACTGACTAATGTAGCTGTGTCAAAGTGGGACACGACTGATTGAGAAAAAAAATATCCAGTCCCTTAGGATAACAGGTAATTGGGGTTTTCTGTAAATTATAAGTTTGTTCCTTTCAGAGAAACGGTACATATAGCGTGAGGTCGAGTAAAGTAAGAAGTGAAATAGAGAGAAATAAAGGAACATCTTCTACGAGAAAGAAACGGAATATCATAAAGCCTGCAGTGAAACAAAAATTGTCTAAAGAACAGGTGAGAGTCAAAATATCAGTCTACATTTCATATTATTTCTTTTTTATTTTATTTATATGTCTGCGCTATGTATATTTAGAATGTCCATAATCACTAAAAATTTAATTTGTGGAAATACTGAATGTAGTCTCTGAGTTAAAGCGGAATTTGCCTGAAACAAAATACACCGGTTTCTTGTGTCTGGTAACTGAGTTTCCTGTATCTTGTAATGCTACTTCTTTCAGTCAAAGAGTACATCTAGCCTGACCTCGGGGAAACGCAGCAGTGAAATAAAGAGAGAAATCAGAAATCCTGCATCGAAAGAACAGGTGAGAATCACTACACGTTGCGTTTGAGGAAGTACTGAAAGTAGTCCCCGAGTTAAAAGCGGAATTTGCCTGAAACAAAATACATTTAGGACTCGGTTTACGCCAGGGTTAGGTTACTGAGATTTCTGGAGTAAAATGAAGCAAAAATATAATGGGAACATATGTAAATACATTAGGTTCCGTTTCAAGATTTTAAGTAATCAACACAAAATACTTCAAAAATGTTTTAATTTATGAAATTTACGAATTGAAAATTGTCAGGTGAGAATCACTACACGTTGCGTTTGAGGAAGTACTGAAAGTAGTCCCCGAGTTAAAAGCGGAATTTGCCTGAAACAAAATACATTTAGGACTCGGTTTACGCCAGGGTTAGGTTACTGAGATTTCTGGAGTAAAATGAAGCAAAAATATAATGGGAACATATGTAAATACATTAGGTTCCGTTTCAAGATTTTAAGTAATCAACACAAAATACTTCAAAAATGTTTTAATTTATGAAATTTACGAATTGAAAATTGTATAATTTTTAAGATGATAATGTTTAAGGCAAAGGAAGAAAATTTACTGCTATAAAAACGATAGAAATGATGTGTTTTTCTTCTTTTCTGATAATAAGTTATAGTATGGCTGTAGAACTATCTCAATTCCTCTCTTAACGGTTGACCTCCGCTTCCAGTTGGGGTCATTGCTACAGAGGATCTCACATCCCTTATTAATAAGAGCAACAGCCTCTTGCATTGATTTCATTGTTAGTGTTGAATTTGACACTTCACTCCATGCCACTGAAATGTTGGAGATTCCTTTCATGATGTCGTATAACTTCTAGTATCCTCTCAACGTGACATTTTCGGGCACTTGAATAGCCTCAGAAATTCCCTTGAGTGTTCTCCATAAGTAATAAGTCTTGAAGGTGGATAATGCTCCTTGTAGTTTATCATTTAGTATTATAGTTTTATTACAATGTTGGGACCATCTGTGTCTAGGAAGTCGAGCAGAGTCACGACTCATCCCCCCCCCTCCAATTGTGATATACGAGAGGTGCAAAAGTGAAGCGGGCGTAAATTGAATCGGCGTAAATCGAGTCCTACCTGTACACTACTTTCCTATGTCTGGTAACTGAGTTTCCTGTATCTTGCAATGCTACTTCTTTCAGTCAAAGAGTACATCTAGCCTGAACTCGAGGAAAGGAAGCAGTCAAATAAAGAGAGAAATCAGAAATCCTGCATCGAAAGAAAAATTATCTAACGAACAGGTGAGAATCACAAAGCCAATGCCCACTTTCGATATTATGTGTTACTTGGATGCATTGCATGAAATGTCTGCGCTACGTGTATTTAGAATGTCCATAATCACTAAAAATTTAATTTGTGGAAATACTGAAACTACCAACCTGACAAACTTTTCCCTGAGACCAAATGTCCCTAGCAGAATTTGCTGTACTGTTCCTGTGTCCCCATCCCAAATAAGCCTTTTATTGACCATAAACTTCCTTCCTTGTTGCATTATGTCATAAGCGGCTTCATTACGTCATACATCTTATGGTGGCTGGCTACGGACTGTCCGCCCGAGATTCGATCCCCGGAAGGGGCAGAGGATTTTTCCTCTGTCCTCCGCGACCAGACCGGTTCTGGGGCCCACCCAGTCTCCTATCCAATGGGCACCAGGGTCCTTTCGCGGGGGTAAAGCGCGTACGAAGCGTGACACTGGCCTTCCTATCTCCCCCCAAGCGCCTACATGGCGTACAGTGGGACAGCTTTGCTTTTCTTAGGTTCATATACTTTCACGCATTCTAAAAAAAAGAGATAATTTTTCGCTTTCTTACAAAGCATGTACTACTCATTTTTTAACTTGCTTCTTGCATAACATGAGAGCAATTTTAACTCTGAAACAATATGATCTGTAATGCTGTAATTCTGTGGTTATTTTCTAGGCTCTGCACCCCCTCCAACGAAGTATGCGCCAAAGGCCAACATCGCAGTGAAGGAACGTGTCTCATACGACAAGCAGGTGACTCCCTGGGTTGATGGTAGGAGATGTCAAACCCAAGTTGGAAAAATGACCACGGTAACTTTTCTTACATAATTAACTGCATAGAGTAGGGTCCTACTTGAAAAGATGATCAGTGCTTAGCTGATCAAGAACCCAAAAGTTCATCACCATGTTCACAAGAGCAAGATAAATGTATTCCACATCTTCACACCCTGCTTTCAAGATCCATTTTAATATTATCCTACCATTTGTGCCTAGGTCTCCTCAGTGGTGTTCTGTCTGAAAGTTGTCCCTATGCACACTACATGCATGTCACCTTCTCGCCTTCTCTGATTCAGCCACATTTTGTAAATATCCATTGTGAATATGTGCCTTCCTTTCATAATGTGCGTAGATTGGAAACAAACAGGTTTGCTGTGTGTCTGTCTGTCCATTTGTATGTTTCAACTCCAGAGTTGCTAGACAGTTTTTTATGGAATTTGGTATGAACGTTATGCCATCGTAAATTACCACATATTCATCAATTTCAATTTGCTGCAGTTGATAATGACGTGGAAGATTTGTGGGATGGGTGTGACACCAGCAACTTGTGCTAAAGTAATTTTCGTAGAAGTCGCTCGTCAATAGTTTTGAAATGCGTGGGCTGTTCCAACGCCTTCCACCACGTTGACTGTACCGAGTGCTAGAATGCTTAATACGAATGCATGATAGAGTGTAATATCCCTTCCTCTGCTACTGAACAATTTTATTACTAAATTTGTCCTGGGAGTCTACACCAAACGTTATGGAACAAATTTAGCTTAAGTCTGAATCAATCTCACAGACGCGCAGACTCTGAAACTCTTTGTGTTACATTTATCATTTTTCCTGCTACGTCCTCTTAGTTCCAAGTGTGTCAACATCTTCTACTCCAGGGACTAATTCACAGTCGAGTTTACTTTAATATCTACTTGTAAATTGTTTTTGACGTAAATACGTCTACATTTTAGGGTCAGTGTCATTCGGCAAAAATATATTACGAAAAAGGAAAACGAAAAAGTGTAACTTCATTGTTATGTTACCTAGGAAACGTCATCTGTTTATCAACAAATAAACAACAATGGTTACCTTGGAAACCACAGTATATTAGATTACCTTACATTACATTACATTACATTACATTACATTACATTACATTACATTACATTACATTACATTACATTACATTACATTACATTACATTACATTACATTACATTACATTACATTACATTACATTACATTACATTACATTACATTACATTACATTACATTACATTACATTACATTACATTACATTACATTACATTACATTACATTACATTACATTACATTACATTACATTACATTACATTACATTACATTACATTACATTACATTACATTACATTACATTACATTACATTACATTACCTTACCTTACATTACATTTCATTACTTTGCATTACATTCAGCTACCACAGACCCATCCTAAGCGTAACTAATTCAAGTTAAATAAGCAAAGTCTTAATCAAACGTTACTCAATTGTAAAGCAGGTATAAAGGAAATATTTAGAATAAAGCCAATATATAAACTTCCTTTCCGTATAGACGTATTTACGTCTAATTCTCTGGAACCGTTGTTCCACTGTAACTTTTTGTTTATAAATCAGAGATTAAGAATGTTCATGTGCGTGTAGATGACAATGAGCACACTCAAGAACTAAGTTCATAGACATTTGCGGGCACGCTGACATGTGACTGCATCTCTTGACACTTGGCTATCTTAGATGTTAGGATTCATTTATTCACGTGACCTTGAAATTGAAAACCCAGTGTTTATCACATATGTAGGGTGAGGCCATGTACTCGTGTAGGTGAATACCAACATTTTATACACTCCTCTCAAATGGTGATAACCACCTATGAATAGAATATGTAATAGTTTTACAAGCCTGGTGTAAACTGAGAGAGTTACTGAGAAAATACACTGAGAAGGTTGATAATAACTGACTAATGTAGCTGCGTCAAAGTGGGACTCGACTGATTGAGAAAAAAAATATCCAGTCCCTTAGGATAACAGGTAATTGGGGATTTCTGTAAATAATAAGTTTGTTTCTTTCAGAGAAACGGTACATATAGCATGAGGTCGACTAAAGGAACGTGTGATACCGCATCTTCTATGCGCAAGACAACAAAATTCATAAAACCTGCAGTGAAACAAAAATTGTCTAAAGAACAGGTGAGAGTCATAATACTTTTCCATATTATTTGTTCTTTGTTTGCATTGCATTAAATGTCTGCACTGTGCGTAATTAGAATGCCCATACTCACTATACGTTTCAATTCTTGATGTACTAAAATAATTTTAATGAAATTTAGTATAATTTTTTTTAATTTTAACCGTCTAATAAAAATAAAATATTTTATTAAATATTAAAATATTATTACTACAATTAACATTTAATATTTCATCTCATGAAATTTAGTATGTTGGGCAAATTTCAGTATGTGCTCTAATGGTCTAATTAACCCCTATTTTCCATTGACGTCGAATCAAACCTTATGCAATTTCCCACAAAATGGCTCACTGTACACAAATCTCGTCTATGTAATATGGTGTGAATAATAGCAAAGAATTCAACTTTAAAACTTCTTTTATTTCAGGAGAGCATTATGGAAAAGCATTCAGACATCAATGATCCGCGTGACAACGTTCTGAACTCAGCTGGTAAATATGTGGTCCCAGTGGAAGAGGATAATTCAACTGATCTGAGGAGAAGAAATAGTCCTTCAACACCCTCAGGCATAACAGAGACCAACTCACAAGCTGCTGATGTCACAACGAGTAAGTTAAAGCCTTCATGACAAGAACAACAACAGGATTTAGAATTGTATATTAGAAAGTTAAGTGACAGCCTGGAATCTCTGCACCTTATGATAAACCTTTGGGTTCTATAACTAACAGATAATTTTGTAACATTTAAATTATTTTGACTTGCCCAAGGAAAATCTTCCACAAACGAATTAAGCAAGTAGATTATTCGTTACTTAGTTACTGCGACCTCTTCTTTACATACTTATGTGTTGCAAGTTTAGACGTAAGTCATGATCAGATGGTCTGTATGGCACAAGAAAAGATTCATCATGTGTGAAAAAGACAACTGATAACGTCCATTGTGATGTTTCTTGTGAATATGGGGAGGCGAGACATTGCCGGAAGTACAAGGAAGAGACATGTTGTGTGGTGTGTTATGGCCGAGATTCCAGGGTTTGCGTGTGACTTTTCTTTCAGTACTGCGAAATTATGCACTTTTACTACGAGACAATTTCTCTAGTTTTGAAACGGTATGTGCAGATATAATTCAGTTCGGCATTGCGGAATATCCCATTATGAGTATCTGGGCTGACAAGCATGCACGAGGCAAATGGAATAACAAAAAAGAGCAGAATTTGCTTTTGTCTTAATGAACAGCTTCATCCGAAACCGATTTCCAGTGTTAGGTCAAAAATGTTTGTAACCTGTTCTATGTCTTAAATGCAAATGAAACGAAAGACCACAGCGATATTCAAATGCGGATGACTGTGCTAATTTGGAGGAGTAATTAATTTGGTTTGCCTAAAAAGTATACAAAGAAACAATCTGCAGAGATCCAGATTTTAAAAAACTCCGGGTGAATTTTGATTATGAAGGATACCTTAAGTATCAGCCCACACCACCACCATTGTACTGATAATTGGACGTGTGACTCGTGTGTTTTATCTGGATCTGATGTCCCATTGGCTAATTACACATCTCGTTAATGTGCGTCTTCTAAATGGCATAATTTTAGAAGACAGGGCTAAAGCCCATTACGCTGGTGATTTTCATACTTTATAGAACAAACAATTTTCGCTGTGGCCTGGGAAAAATGGACCTCTCATCTGGTCTCCGAGATGTCCTGTACTGACCACGCACATTCGATAACTGGGCATGGTCTTTTGTGAAAGAAATGCTTATCGCAATTCACATGCAGTTCGCTGCTGAAATAAGAATAAAGATTCGCAATATCTTCAACACTATTACGTCTGTAAAGCTTCACAGGCCTCCTAACACACTTCGTGATCAATGATGATGCGTGTTCACTTTGACAGAAACTGTACCGATCAGTTGGACAGTTGATGTAGTGAATGGCATGACATCTCTTAATTCCATTAAATTTGCATTGGCATTTGTGTCATGTTCCTTTGTAATTAAAATGCTTCCACACTAAAACACTGCTCCTGTGTTATGTCTTCAGCACCATCTGATCATGAATTTTTGCTATCCCTAGATTCACTCAATCTTTGTTTATGTGCAGAATCCAAACACAATCAGCAAGAAGCCGAGCTCTGGATTAAAATAAAGGCTACTCAGGCACAGCTAAAAGCAGCTGAGGAACGCACGAAGGAAGAAGCTGAATTACTGGAAAAATCCAAGAAAGAAGCCGTAAGTAATAAGTTGAATTCCAAAGATTTATGTAATTTTATGTCTTGAGCAGAATTTTCTGTAATGTCACTTAAACGTAAAAGGAAAACGGGCGTGGATTTGTGTTTGCGGTTTAACGCCACAACATTAATACATACAGGAAAGCGGAGCTGAAGCACCTCAGCATATTCTTAGGTTTTGCAATCGTACGTGCGAGTGACCAGTTCCTTCCGCACAGTGGACCCCTAACCCAGGAAAAGAGCACCCGGTGCCCACTGAACAGGTTACTGGGTGATGTGCTTCTTAAACAAGGTGTTTGACCCTGGTCCCTCCTCATCCATCATTCATAATCATTCCTGTAAAAATCATCGTAACAGTAAAAAATACTAGCATGGCAATGCACTATTCTATGTAAAGTCTCTCTTTCCTTAACCCTTTGAAGCCGAAGATCATTTTTCCTTTAGTTGGATGAAGTGCATGACCTGAGCAGATCACTGACAGGGTTGAAAAGCAAAAATGAAGAGTTGCAAGAGGTAATAAGCAATAACCAGATGATGATTGGAAAGACGGATCATCTGCTGTGTCAGCAGTGCAAACTCTGGAAAAGATGTGAAGACTTTAAGCAAGACAAACAGGTATTCAAACAAAATGACCTGATATCATGTATTAAGAATTATTTCTATATATTTGGACATTTGACAGATTCTTAAAAATTAAATGATGCTGAATAAAACCATAAAAACGTCGATCAGGACTTTTAAATTAAATTTTCAAGCTTCGGTTTAACCTGTTAAATGTAGCGACAGACATGATTAATAACAGCAGTTGAGTCAACCTCACAAACCTTATGCCACATCATTTAAATTTACTGTATCGTGGCGTTATGAGATTGGTTAGTTTAAACGCTGTGTAAATATTAAATTTTAGTAAATTCAATGCAGCAGGTAATATTTTATTCATTAAGCAAAATTTTTTCTTTAGTGGAACCACGTGGTTAACCTGTACACAGCACTAACAGGCATCAGCAATGAAAATGAGGACATTCAAAATCTAATAAAGGAGAACCAGATGATGATTGGAAAGCCAGCTCTTCTGCTGTGTCAGCAATGCAAATTCTTGAAAAGACGTGAAGACTTTAAGCAAGACAAACAGACAGAACAGGTATTCAAACAAAATGACCTGATATCATGTATTAAGAATTATTTCTATATATTTGGACATTTGACAGATTCTTAAGAATTAAATGTTGCTGAATAAAACCATAAAAACGTCGATCAGGACTTTTAAATTAAATTTTCAAGCTTCGGTTTAACCTGTTAAATGTAGCGACAGACATGATTAATAACAGCAGTTGAGTCAACCTCACAAACCTTATGCCACATCATTTAAATTTATTGTATCGTGGCATTATGAGATTGGTTAGTTTAACCCTCCGGCGCTCGCATCCACCGCTGGAACGTCCCGTCTAGCAATTGAGCAAATACTTAATCAGATTATTACTAACTTTTAATTTATTTATGGAGTTACAATTAAGAGACTGATAAAATGTTAAACATTGTATAAATGTCCAATTAGAACTTTGATTTCATTGATTGAAATTTCTAAGCAGTCTCTTTGCCTGGAATAATTTTCTATAATTTTACCCAGTTTTTCATTTCTGAATTTTGTGATATCACCCCCATCCCAAACTGAGTAGCAAGATCAGAGACACGAACACCATTTTCATGTTTGGCTATGATTTCTTTCTTAACATCTATCATGATATTGGTATTTTTTCTTTTCACTTTGCTGCTTTCTTTGGCTCCATGCTGGATCATTCTTCTACGAATACTGCCGACGCTGATACTCCCAGCTTATCGCTTGCGTGTTCGTAACTCGAGACACAGTACGCCATCCGAGACGCTTTTTGTTCGGAAAATTTGTTCGTAAACTGAATTGTTCGTGAACCGAGGTTTGACTGTATTCACTTTGGAACACAAACACTCCCGTGTGAGCGGGCCGCCGCACTATTAGAATTCTAAAAGTAAACTGAAAAAAGTTGGTCTGTGGTCGTAGCTAGAAACATTTCCTTTGAAATTTCCATGGAGGGGGGTTTCCTCTTAACATAGATAAAGCAACAAGAGAGAAAACAATTCCTAGAAAGAGTTATCAGACTTTTACTAAAAATGCGGCGCTGCGCTCACAAAATATTAAGTTTTAGTAAATTCAATGCAGCAGGTAATATTTTATTCATTAAGCAATGCAAAGTGCAAAATATAAAAAAACATTAATATAACTGTCGTTCATTTTCAAGGTGGACAAGAAGATTTCAGCGCAAGCAGATAAAATGAAGAAATTGACAGTGGAACTAGATAGAAAATTTACTAAAGTTACATATTTAAAAAGTCAAATTGAAGAAATGCAACAGAAGAAGATTAGTTTGCAAGAAAAACGTGCATACCGTGATGGAAGTATTGTACGGCTGGAGTTTGCCTTTGAAAGAGATAAGGTCCACAGTCCATCACACCAACACATGAATGGAGACGTGAAATTCTGCTAAATTTGATCGTGCTACCCTCAAACTTCCTGCTTCTGGTATCCAAACACTAGCTGTATGACAACTTCAACATTACCAGTCTAAAAGTGCATGAAGTTAACAAATTCTATCTTTGAAGATGACTCTCTTCAGAGATGTTGCGCGATGTTTCAGATGGCCTACTGTCCCCACCACCATAGCCTGAGAACAGAAATATCGAGGGAGAAATTGGGAGAAGGGGCAGACCACAGTGGAATTACATGATTCAGAAATGCTCATTGCTCCTTCACCTGGTCTCAATAGAATGGCCGGTCTTACCACTGCAGGACTGACCTCATTTGCTGGGTGTTCTGATCTTCAAGGAGGCCCACAAACTCAGTGTTGTGGAGGACAGAAGCTTTCTGATGTGGTTGAAGGTCGTGCTGACAGAAGGAAGGAAGGCGACAAGGAACAGGTTTCTCTGGGCTGACCCTGATAGACTGAGGATCTGATAGCTGCTGCAGCTATTTTGCCTCAATGTGGCCCTTAAGATCATCATGTAAGAAGTTCCCGCACGCACAGTAACCTCTATCTTGATTAAAACTCTCACCAACCTTCTAAAAAATAGCATGAACTCTATGCTGTCAAAAAAGGGCCCGGTCGCTGTGTGACCGGGGAAACCTGTATGAAGAGGTGGAGTTTCTCTGGGCCAATTTCAGGCAGAATGGCGACAGTAACTAGCAGATCTGATGGGCTCTCAGTCCACCAGAGAGATGCCCCAGCCCTAGAGAAGCCTGTCTGTTGCCTTCCTTCCCTTCATCAGCATGACCTTGAACTGAATCAGCAAACTCCTTCTCAATTTCGTTCAGCCTGTGAAGGATGACTTAGGACTCGGTACTCCAGAGTTGCCACCAAATGCAGATACATGGACCAGATGATTATCAGGGAGACGATTAGGTTCAAACTACACCCTGATAAGAACAGAAATCGTAGTCTGCATCTGAGCCACTCCATCAATGGACGTAGGAGGCCTCTGCTTGCTGTTTCCTCCTTTAATGCCCTCTCGTCTGGCCAAGGTTCTACCTTATTCAACCTGCACCCATATCTCAAGAAAGATTTTCACATGCAGCTTACTAATGATGGAGACAGTGACAACCTCTGAATCATCAGTAAACTTCCACCA
Organism: Zootermopsis nevadensis; assembly: GCF_000696155.1. Next base: position 36,584 of record NW_019060984.1, read on the forward strand.
GATTACACAGTGCAACATCTCGGAAGATAGTCATCCTTTAGCCATAACAACCTGAAACATCACAATTGTACTCTTCAAAGTCAATTTTTTGAATCTCTGTAACCATCGGTGCAGTAGGGGATGTATGAATATCAGTTCAAAGTGCAAAATATACTTTAACATTGATTAAACTGCGGGTTCTTCAAATTCAAAGCTGCATTTATTCTGAAAATGGTTAAAATAATTATTCCTTTTATTAATATTGTATTGGTTTACTAAGTGCCGTCTTCATTACAGATGTCATACTTCACGCTAGGTACAACTGATTTCTTGTTATGATTCTGTTCCGGTCATAGTCATCCCATACGGTAACTGCGCAATTGATTCATTCTAAACTGACAGTAGACTAAAATAGAATAATAAATAGCCCTTTACAAAACGAAATGTCCCCCAAATTCTGGATCCTTCTATCCACAAACACAGCAACATCACTGCTGGCTAAGGAACTTCCAGAAAATGTTCCGAGAATGGCCGACGTGCGTTAACCATTAACCATGAACCATAAACGGCGTACAGACACGTGGTGAAGCCAACCACGAACGTGTAATAAAATGGCTCAACCACAAACTGTTCTTGTATAGTCTTGATACATGCAAAGGAATGCAGGAAGTCCGTAGCGCACCCCGCAAGTCACATGATTACAGTCGTGTCCTGTACCTGTAACATCTCTACAAATCTTGGCCTTCGTCTGTTCACCCACGAAGATGTGATCGACGAGTGGGAATGGACTCCTATTCTCCACTATCAATTCTTTTAAGTCTTGTATTTTTCCTGGGCTCCTAAGCCATCGCTGTGCACATCACAACGTCGAAGACGGCCCTGAATCTAACGAAGTGTTATGTAGCTAGTACATTCTTCCAACATTGACTGCTTTGCGTTGTTTATAGTTAAACTAGAGCAAAACGCTCCTTTCATCTATCAAGGTCATTCGGCAAAAAAGTGTAACGAAGATGGGTCACAAAAATTTGTAAGATTAATATCAACAAATCGAAAACAATGGTTACCCAGGAAAAGTCATCTGTTTACTCGGCATACAATGAAAGTAAGGGGGTTAAAATCTTGAGTAAGACACTAAAATAATAGTTTTGTGTCTTACTCAAGTGTTTTAATCCCCTTCCTTTCTTTGTATTTATTGCCTAAATATAATTTAAATACAGAGACGTATTTACGTCAGATTCTCCTGAACCGTGGTTCCACTGACAACTTTTTATTCTTCTGTTAAGTAGTTCTGATGTTTTACTTCTTTACGTCGCTGTTCAGAGGCCAACTCCTCTTGGTCAGTCAACTTTCTACGTCCAGCCCCACCCTTGCAAATAGCTGAATGCCAGCGAGGAAGGTTTCGGTAATGATTTCAAGATTGAAGTTCGTAGTTTTGCAAACACAATTTATTTCTTTTTGCAATTAACATTCACTGACCGAATCGAGCTACAAAACAATTCAGGATGTTGCTTCGTCTGAATTCCAGAAAAGAGTGTCCTCGAAGAAAACTTTCCCGTCCTTTAGTCACAGGACTCCCCCCCTTAACTTTCACAAAAAAATGATCTATTTGGGCAGTAATGATGCGATGCTCTCATTGGTCAGATCAGTCCCAGTTCATGTGGACCATTCAAAGTGAAACGCGTAAATCTTTATTACTTGTTTCCAAATTATATTTTCATTTGTGCCTCACTGGGACTCGAACCCAGAACGCGCGGTCACATTCAGATGTTTTAGTTCTTTACGTCGCTGTGCGGAGGCCAACTGTCAGTCAGATCTTCATTTTCAAGAATGTGATGTGTTGCTTCTGGGGCAGTGACCATGCGACTGTCTTGGTAGTTCGTGATCTCGTCATTGTAAAGCGTTTTTTGTTTTATGACGTCCTTTCGTATATCAAGGTCATTCGGCAAAATATTGTAAAATAAATATCAACAAATCAACAACAAGGGTTACCTAGGAAACGTGATTTATTTACTCGGCATTTTTGTTACCTAGCAACAATATAAACAATCTGAGTGAGCAGTTGAAACTATGGTTTCAAAATAGTTGATCATTGCATTGTCAGACAGCGAAGGTGAAACATTACAAGAAGTCAAGTTGTCAAAGTGTGAATTAATTAACGAAGACTACATCGATAAAAGAAACAAACGAGTGTTGCTGAAAAACGTGAGTCGAGAATCTCGCCCAAAACTGGATAACACGTTTGATATTGTGCTGTTTGAGAAACATACATAAGCAGAAAATAACGACAGCGTGTACCAGAGTACACGGGGTTTAAAGGTGTTTTGAATCATTCTGTTGTGTAGCCTCGCAGCTGTATATTAATCGTAAAGAATATAAATTTAGAACTTTCTAAAATTTGTAAATTTATTTTGCTTAACAAGGGAGATGTACGTTGCAGAGAAGTGTTGAAGATATTATGTGTATTATGGTAGGGAATACACATTCAGAGATTGTTAAAAGTTGTTTTCTGTCTTCTGTATATTCTTCTAACGGAAAGTGATTGTAGAGAGAACATTTGATATTCTGAGGACCCTTGTTTTGTGTTATGGATTAATCAATAACTGACTTGTATCGTGTAATAGAAACTCTGAAATGTTTCATAACTTGCTAATTTTAAAGCGAAACCATTCATTAAAGAAAGTGCATGTTATTTTACACAACCTTATTTTGTGTTTCAATAAATGTAGTCTTCCTAAAATCTTCTGTGACAAATGTAAATGAATAGCAGTGCAACACACAAACAGCCAATGCACACATGATTTTATGTGTGACTGAAGTTTACAGATTTCAAAGTTGAGACAAATGTTTAACAATAAAAATTAACATTATGAACTTACAGAGAATTCTTGGATTATAAAATGCTGCATTCTGTGTGTCCTCAGGTTAATCCTCTACGCAAATGGACCCATTTGAAGTAACAAGTATTTGTCTCGTGAGGGAAATGAAAGAAATCTTCAAAACTCTGACTGGGAGTATCAGAGCATTAAACGAGAAGTGTATAAAGCTGGAAAAACAGATCGGGATATTCCGTGCAGACAGTAAGTATGGTGGAATTCTGTGTATGTACTGAGTCGAAGGGTGCAGGCTATAAATCACATCAGTATGATATTCTGTCAATTA
>NW_019060988.1:0-15273 GCF_000696155.1 Zootermopsis nevadensis
AGTAAAATAATATTCCAGTAGGCAATTGACATTTTAACATTTTTAAGGAGACCTCAGCGTAGGTGGGAGGATAACATTAAGATGTACCTTAGGGAGATGGTACTCGATAGAGCGAACTGTATGCCGAGTACCAATCGACTTTTCGTAGAAGATCTTGCACATTGCAGTGTGTGAGTGGCGTGAACTAGGCCTGATCTCCACTTAGAGATTTTGTGACTGTTCCCAATTGTAATTCTCCCGTTCAACTGATATATTTTAATTACATTTTGTGCTTGAAGTGTATATAAATGTGTAACTTAGGCACGAAAGTCCTTAATCAAGTGAGCTCTCAAGCACTTTTAGTTCTACAGAGAGAGAATAACTCAAAATATTTATGCTTATGAAAAGGCGTAGCCTTCTTTTTCCAAAATTTATTTGTAAACTGTCTGGTTCTGCATGAAAGGTCACGCAATTTCTATTTCGTATTTTTGTCTTAATTCTTTTTAAATCGGTTCACCAGAGTAGAAGCATCAAAGACTTTACGGATTGCATTGATATTTTATACTTTGAAGATTTAACTTTATGCGAGTAATGACAAACACGCGGCATGACTTAATATTGCCTAAATCAGTCACATCTTCAGGGTGATTAAGTCGAGAAGAATGAGATTGGCGGGACATGTAGCGCGCATGGATTGGACAAGAGGTGGTTGGGAAGCCTGAGGGGGAGAGACCTCTGGGGAGACCTAGACGTTGATGGGAGGATAATGTCAGGCGGGATCTACGGGAGATAGGAGTTGAAGGAGACTTGGATTTTGTTGGCCCAGGACAAGGTCCGGTGGAGGGATTTTATTGATTCGGTGATGAAACTTCGGGTATCATAAGCCATCTAAGTCGTTAGTTATACGCCATATGTAAAGCTTTGTCACTTTGCATTGAATGTCAAGAGGCATTTCTGTAACACAGAAACAAACTGACTCCTTGGAGTCGAAGTCCTGCTTGAGAATATAACAGTAGCCCAGGTGGTCAAATGTCTCTCCTTTTATGAAACATTACGTTCCGTGCCTGTGTTTACAAGACCCCGCCTCTAAGCCATATCCACAAGCAGATGAAGCCAGTGCACACCTTTAACCGCACCTCTCGAAGATTCATTTTAATATTATCCCAGCAACGCATAGGACTCTCAAGTGACCCTTTCCTTTCAGGTCTTTCGACAAAAATGCCACATTTCTTGTCTCTGCCATGTGTACTACATGTCCCGCCCACCTCATCCCCCTGATCTGAGAACCTAACATTTATTAATTAGTGAAGGGGCTGATAAAGCTCCAAAGTATGTAGTTTTCGCCACTCTCAGGCCCAGGTATTCTTGTCAGTACCGTGTTTCCTCTCAGTCACTCTCAGTTGATGTGCACACGTGTCAGTATGAAGAAAAATCTGTAACAGCGATGGACTGTCTCTTCAGGAGATGGAGTCAAACCAACATCGCAGCTGTACTCAAGAAGGCGGCAGGTGCACATGCACCAAAGCATTGGTCCGTCTGAATAAACTAAGAGAGAGGAACCTCTTGTGTGACGCGGTGCTGAGGTTGGAGGATGGCGTCGTCTTTCCAGTCCACAGAGTGATTCTGTCGATGCGCAGCGAATATTTCAGGTTTGTTTGTGTGGTTGATTGACACGTGAAATAAGGACATAATAGACGTTAAATGTGAAATGTTATTTCCCGTAAGTTTAAGACACCTGCATTGTTATATGTTCATTGTCATGAAATCTCACGGGGGGGGGGCGTAGAAACTGAGTGGAATTTCAGACGTACTTACTGTCTTCTTTCCTTGATGATAGAGGCTGTAAGCACCTCTGAAACGTCCGATAATGTCTATGAGACAACAAGACGTAACATGTAAGTTATATTCTCTTAAGCTTACGCACGATCTACATCTGGTCCCATTAGACCATATTCTGGGAGTTTTGAAGTGTTCAGAACACTGCTTTTGTTCTACGTAAGTTACAGAAAGTTAAACATAATTAGCATGACTTGTAACATTCCGCTCGTCGTCTCTCGAAATCAGTGTAAATTAACGACTGTTTCGTGACCTTTCAGGACCCTCTTCACGACAAAACTGCACACCAGTGAGGAGACTGAGATTCTCCTCCACGGAGTCAGCTCAGACATCATGACCCAGATACTGGATTATGTTTATATTCGCGAGGTGGACATCCGCTCCGACAACGCGCGTCAACTGATCGTAGCGACTGACTACTTGTGTATTCCGGAAGTTACTAAACTCTGCTGTGACTTCCTCAAGAACGCGATGGACGCTGACAACTGTATCGGCATCTTGCAGTTCCCAAGGTAATTGATGTTCATTTGTCATTGGCTTTACTCAAGAGAGCAGCCGAGTGCCGGGTCGGAGATTAAAGCCTCTCAATGAGGACTGGGCAAATTTTAATGCGTTGTAGGTCAGGGCTGTTGGCCGATTATTATTAATGTGCCTGTAATCTAAATGTTCTCATTTAACTACAGACGTCTTGATCGTCATTATGTCCAGCAGATAAGTAATTTTACCACGTAGAACGTGAATCACAGGGTCACAAAAAAATCTCTTCCTCTCGAATTCCTTCTTTCTTACTCTGTGACATTTCTTGTTTCTTAAATAATCCTCCCAATATCAATATCATCATTCAGCCTCACATGTTTCTGCATAGAGCAAAACCTCTGTTAACCGACTCTCGATTATCCGATTCCCTCATTAACCGATCGATTTCCACCTGCGAGAGTGTGTAACTCGACGTCCACGCGGTACATTTCATTGAACTAACCTCACACCCAGATTTTCCTGATTATTATGAACACTTCAGGACATTTAGAAAATTGGTTATTATCGGGTAAAGACAACAAACAACCTGTTCGTTCCAGTAGAAATTGAACCACTACTCCATCTCGTTCAGAACAACATTAAAAGCAAATCAACTGGCATAGGCAGGATCACACCAGAACCTCCACCTCATGCGATGGACTGAATGACTGGTAAATTCACTCTTTTAGTACAGGGACTCCCTCGATCAGCGCTCACGGGTGACTCTTTTGCCGGAGAATTGTGCGTGCGAAACGCCCGCATCATCTGCCGCCGAGTAAAATCTGTATTGAGTTTCTACTGATTTGTTCATATCCAGGACCACGTTCCCCTTTTCCTCGCTCATACGACTCACCGGCTTATCCATTACACGTTTTTTCACTGGATTAACACACACAGTAAATACAATGTCGTTTCGCCAAGGTTAAGGCCAGAATTCAAAATTCTACCCTTTTCATCTCACTGCCTTCTTCACTTGCGTACACCGTGCCCTTGTTTCAACCGATAACCTTATCACGAGGACGAGCGGGCATTGCCTGGGAACCCTCATAGCCGAAAACTTACTATTTTGCCCAGGTTAAACGGAGCGTCTCTTCTCAGTCTCACTCATTCGTTATTCAAAATGCCAAGGTAAAAAGAGAAGGCGAAATACTGTGGTGTGCAGATGCTTCAGAATTAGGTTCTCGCTGAAGTGTTTCAGTTCGATAAGATTTTGAAGGAGCTCATGAGTCGGTTCTTACTCTCGCTGTCGCAGGTTTCACTTCTTCGCCGACCTCGAGACTCACGCTCGTCGCTTCGTTCTGCGCCACTTCGTGGAAGTGTCTCAGAAGAGCGAAGACCTGCTGGAACTGCCCGCAGAGGAGCTGCAAGCGATAATCGAGACCGAGGAACTGAACGTGAAGAACGAGGAAGTTGTGTGGGAGTGCATTCTCCGGTGGATCAACCACGACCCGGACAACAGGAAAGGCCACATCGCGGACCTTTTGAAGGGCGTCAGACTGGGACTCCTTGACGAGAAGTATTTCGTTGAGAAGGTCAGTATTCCCCTGAAATAGTGGATGTTTATGGAAAGTGAAGCCCAAATTTTCAATTCCATTTTCACAATTTCTAATTAATGCAAATCTTGAGCGTTTTGCTTCGACCTGTGTGAGCCTGTCCGTCTGTCCGCAGTTCCAGCTCGAGAACGTCTAACCGGATGTTCATTAAATTTAATAATGTTGGTTGTTAAGAGATTCTGTTGACAAATTCCAATTCTGGTTAAAATGTTACAATAACAACGTGAAAAACACAATTTTTTGAATGCCTTATTCCTCGCAAAATTTGCTGAGTAAGAAATCTCCAGATTACCTTGGTTACCATGGTTACAATAAATACCTGTACAATGACGCTGGTAACACGCACGCATGTGTGTGTGTGTGCAAAACAAATGCTTGATTTGTCCTTTCGTGCAGAGATGTGGTTGGAGTTAATGACCGTCTGTAAGCGTCGATTACTTTGACAGTCCGTCTGCGCTACAATCTTTGATTACAGTCTCAGCTTTTATTAAGATCCATTACATGTTTCAGTTCAACTACAGCATTCCACTCTCAACTACATTCAAACATCCATTCTGATTGAATAGGAAAATCCTCCAACAGATAATTCACGTTTTCCGGCGCAGCGTTCTACTTAACCAAGGACCCTACCGCCATAAGAAGCCTGTCTTAGCTGCTATAATAATTTCACGTATCTCCGACGATATATATAGATCACTTCAGCATGGTAAAGCTCAGCTGATTGACCACAAAGGGGCAACAGATGTCCGAAAAGTACAGCAAGATAGCTTCATTTTACCTCCAGGAGTAAATTACCCGAGGGGCTTCTAAATCTTAGACAGCTTGAACATTCTAATATCTTAACCGTCATCTCACGAAACAGCCATATTCCTTCTTCCATTTAACAATGCGCTTTAACCCGAGAGAAAATTTCTTTCTACTCTATATCAAATGCCCTGTGATTTCAGCCACTCACCTCTTACGAATACGTGCGAAACAATCCCACGGATCCATGAAAACGTTTTCTGCTTCAAATGTCTTTACAATTTATCATTCGTATCTACTAGTTTCGAACACTTAAAGAAAACCACCTGATAATGACCAAATAAGGTCGAAACATGCAATGGATCGTAATAGACATTGAGTCCAAAGTCACATATTCTTTGTGCACGGACCTTCAACCCAACCATCAACATGCAACTCGAAGCCACTAATTGTCATAATTATATTTCGATTAGCTAAAGTTATCGAAACAAAAGAATGTGGTGATGGCGGCGTGCATCTCGCACGGGATAGACGATAAAAGAGTTACGTTTTTGAATGTAACTCGAAATGCAACCCTTACTGAAGTATTTTACTTTCGGTTGAAACACATTTCTCTAAGATCGATTGTGGATTTCTTGTCTCCTCTGCTATGACTGATGCCATTTCTTCCTAAGAGTTCATAAGGTCCACATTGAACTGTTCAACAGATTTCGAATCATCCGTACGTGACGGAGAACGAGGCGTGCAGTCCCGTGATCTTGGAGACGCACGCGTTCTTACGCGACTTGCAAATGATGTCGAAGGAAGACAAGGACTTTGTGACACCAAGGATTGCCCGCCCGCGAATCCCACAGGACATTCTTTTTGCTATTGGTGGGCGTTATGAAGGAGGGGTGACAGATGTGATCGAAGCGTACGACGCACGAGCAGACCGGTGGAGTGTGGTGAGTTGCATAAATCTCTACTTTTTCCGTGCCTTGTTAAATGACGCCTCCGAGAAAACTAACTTTTTGTTGCTAATTTATACAAAGTAATTGTTTATTTAAGCTTACTCATAAGCACCTCTGTGCCTTCCCCTTTTTAAGAGAAGCTTCAAAGACATGAATTAAAATGAATAAATAAATAAATTTGAACAGGTGCTGAGTCTCATGTAAAATACGAGTCCTAATAGGAATCAACGAAAAATATTAAGTTTGCCTTAAATATCATTTACGATAAGCGTCCAACATCAATTGATTTTAGACATGAAACGAAGTCTTCGTTGATCATCACTGGATTTCCTCGTAATAAATGATCAGTGTCGATGTCGGCTATTTGCGTGGTAACGCCGCGTGAATTAGAAGGCTGATACACTGTTTGGAGTGAGGGACGTACTGCCTCCAGCTTTGCGTCGATAAAACCCAAAACACCAACATCTGTCTGTACCATCATAGTAAAATGAAATGTCTGCTATTGATAAGAAATTCTGCATTTGGCTGTCGTACTAGGCGAGAGAATTGGCGATGTTGAAGATTACTATTCGGGGTCATCCTGTTTCCTCCGTCTCTCATAATTCCACCTTTGCTCCAAGTTAATTTCTCACTCCCTTTGTCGAGTGCGGTAGGCCCAGCTTCCCATCACGGTGTAGCAATTGGTAGTTCGCATTAGTAGACGAAATGACCCAAAGAAACATAAAACCATAACCTGGTGTTCCTGCAGGTGGAGGCGGTCAACTCGATCGGACTGCGAGTCCTCTATGGTACGGCAGTACTCGGTTTCAACATTTACGTCATCGGTGGTCACGATGGCGGGGAAAAATTACGCTCATGTCATTGCTTCAACGCTGTTACGAAGACATGGCGCGAGGTGGCGCCTATGAATGAACGTAGGTAAGATGTAGATCGGTAACTAAGGAACTCCTTGGGGCAGAGTCCTTCTTCAAAAGCTGATAGTCGCCCTGTTAGTCTAGATATAAATAAGGGCAGGGACTGTAAAATTGTACCACTCACATACAGGAGGACATTTGCGACAATGTTGGTCGTAGGTCAAACCCGAATTGAAGCCATTCACAGACTTCGTTCGTAGTTTTTCCAGGTTTTAAGAATTTGAGTCGCCTTTTAATTTATTTGAATTATGATTTAAGAATGACGAATGCGAGAGGAAATGCATCTCCATCAGCAACAAATGAGCATAGCAGAGCGCGTACTTCTCTTCATTTCAGATGCGATTTAATGGTGGCAGTCCTGCGAGGTGCAGTGTACGCCATGAGCGGTTGGGATGCTGTTATGATTAACAAAACAGCTGAAAGATACGACTGCAAGACGAACGAGTGGTCGTGGATCACTCCTATGAACGTAGATAGAAACGATGCAAGTTCGGCTGTGCTGAATGGTACGTAAATTCTGTGAAACAGAAATTTGTGAATTAGTGCAGAATGCGAGGCGTCTGTCTGTCCGCGTGTAACAACGGAAGAACGGTTGAAGGAATCGCAGGATTTGAGGATCTCATGGTGCTAGTATGAAGATGGCTGTCGTTCGGCTGCTGCCGACGTTTCGGAGGAACCTTATTCCTTCGTCATGAAGGCAAACAACCTTCAAACTATGAAACTGGCTCTCATATAATACAGATGTAATATGTTTTTGAGACAGTTAATAATCTCATGTAAATAGCGCATTGTATTATAAATGTAGAGCAAATTTTGGCAGCTCGTACCGTACATCTCTGTTACCAAATTTAATCAAATTCTATTCACAGACGTTGTGACGTAATATAATTTCCATTATGCATTAATTTCAGCATTTGATGCTGTTTATATTAAATTTTATCAATTATACGCGTTCTCTGTGGCACGCTAATTGTCTGCATTGCAAACAAAGAAACAGATGAACAGAGGCGGCCGTGTCCGTGCAGTTTCTGTGGCTCGAAGGGGGACTTAATAGATTTACATATTTAAGTAGGGATTGTCCCATGTTTGTGCTCTGCATGGATCACTTTAATTATAGCTAAATTTGTTTGTACAGACAAAATATACGTCGCTGGTGGATTATCTAGTGACTCTACCCTAAACTCGGTGGAAGTTTATGACCCGGACACCAACCGATGGACGTTCGTTGCACCGATGCTATCTGGACGTTTACATTTTTCTTGCGTCGAGTTCCATGGCTGTCTGTACGCCATAGGTGAGAACTCTGGACATTCTGAGTGATGCCATTCTGTCCTTTTTACAGAACTTGCTATTGTGAAAGGTTTTCCTGTCATCTCAGAGTTAGTTTACCAGTAACTTTAACACAGATTCGTGGTTTCGATTACATTCTCTACAAAGAAAACTAACTAACTAACAAACAAAAGACAATCTCTTGTGGTATCTCAACTAACGTAAGCCCCATTTGTCACAAAGTCCCCGTTTCAGAGGTAAATATTTTGACCTTGTAGCACGGAAATTTCAGTTGGCCGCGCTGTTATCCCCCAAAAAGCCGATGGTTTAAAGCAGTCCCTTCGTAGGCTTTGCCTTTCGTCAATTGTTTGTGTAACACCGTTTTCAAAAGTGCAGATAGTGTTGATTCATTAACGGTATTTTCGAATGCAGTTTCATGAAACAGAAAACAGATGTCAGGCGCAATTTCCTGATGCTACGAGTACGGATAATATATTGTAGCTCTCTGATCCTTAATTTCGTTCCTGTTACCAATATTAACAATGCAAAAGTGAATGAATTTTCTTCGTTGCATTTACGTAGAATTTTAAGAGCTTAAAGTTCCTTTGAGTAAGACGGTCGGAGTGTGGAGCACTGAAGATACGAGAAATACAAACATCTAGAAATTTATAATTTGTAAATTTGAAGGCAAGATACCAAAGAAGGATAATATTAAAATGTTTTTAAGGAACTAGAGTATGTTCAAAGTGTTCAACTACCGACTTTTGTGAATAAGGTTATGAATCTTGTGGCTGTATAAAGGCCACATTTCGTGGCCAGAGTAATAAATATTAAGAAGGGCCCTGCTGAATTGGGTTAGAAATAGTTTCGTTTGGCTATCACTTATTACGGAATGTGTGTGTGTGCAGGAGGATGGAACTTTACATCATTGAAGCTCACTATGGAATTGTATGACCCTGCAAACGACACGTGGACCAAGATCCCTGGCATGACGTTCGATTTAGTTAACTTTAACGCAGAAGTGATCGACGATATGATTTTCGTCATCGGTAGCCGATGCAATTGGAAATCCAACTTCATTGTCAAATGTTACAAATACAAGGGAGATAAATGGTTTGTTTCTTTCTTTGTTTGTTCTGTTCTGTATAATCACAAACTATTACTTTCGAAACGCACTAGGAAGTGAATCATTTCCAGTCAAGATAACCGCGATCTTGCGGTAGGACAAATATTTTCTTTGACAATATATTGCTAAAAGAGGGAGATATTACCATGAGCACATGTTTCAAACAAGACATTCTTATCTCTCCAAAGAAATTGTGTGATTAAAATATTATTCTGACCGCAAATGTACCAAACGGAGTTAGCGCAGAACACAAGTCAATTGACAGCTTTTAAAAATAGTCTCCCTCCACTTTGATGTAATAAAACGTATTTCGTTATAATATCAGCTTTTAAAAATAGTCATAAACCTCTCCCTCCACTTTGATTTAATAAAACGTATTTCGTTATAATAGCAATTTGGCCGGGGTTCTATGCGCATGAGTGAAAGGAAGATCACGTGGGAGCTTGTCTGAAATATTGTGTGGGAATCGTGCACTGAAGTCCCATTGGGGGAATTTTTGTTAAGTTTGTCTGAAAACAAAATACAAGCAAAGTCATTTCGGTGGAAGCGTTTGCCTTTAGCTTCAAGCAGTTTTCCATTCTACCCAAAGACAGAGCCAGCCCATCAGGCAAAGACACTTTTAGGTCAACACATTTTACGACTCACAAAGATTACTCTCTTATACTTTTTCTACACCGAAATCTCTGATATTTTAGAACCCCAAAGGAAAATTATATATATTTTTAAGAAAATTGTTAATTTTGCACTGACGTTGAAATTACATTGCTATTAAATTTATATTAAATAAATTATTTATGGTAGAAGAGACTTTACTTCAAGAGTTACACCATCTCATGCAGAGATGCATATTTAATGTAACTGTGTCCGCGAAATGTGATAGAAATTGTCTTGAGTGTAGATAATTCTGATGGATGATGAAAGAGGGTTTGATTTCACTTTTAATATTTCAAATTGCAGGTACCGGGCTGCAGACATGAATTTTCGTAGATACAATACGTCGACTTGTGTCATCAAGAACCTACCAAATGCAAGCGATTACGCCTACAAACACAGACCCAAATTGATGGAGGAGAAACGTGAAAAAATGTTGGATTGGCAATGTAACAGTCCTTCCACACACACTCGTCCTTCTGTTGATGTGGCCACGGGTTCGAACCCAGTAGCTAGGCCGGCGCTGGTGCGATTAAAACGTTTGTTACTTCGGTGCGCGGAGAGGGTTAAAGGTTTTCTCAGGATACCTTGACATTAGGTCAGTCGGTGGGCGAGGATCTCCGACTCTCAGGGAATACACGGAGAATTTTGTGAAGGAAACCTATTGGAAAATAGAGATGACGATGCGCGCAAAACATACTACATGGAGCAGTCTCTTTGAGACGCTGGCAGCACGCTCAGCTAGTTAAAAAATGTGCCCTGTGTAAATTTCCGTAATATGCTAGTCGTTTTATGGTGAGGAGTTGTTGGTATCCCACCTGATTTCCAGTGACCCTCCATTTCTGGATGCCTTCTCCTCCTGCAACCAGAGGAAGTGCCGTGCAGTGGTAAAAGATGACTTAATAAATTGGTATTGGTAATGTAAATTACATTCAGCTAACTCAGGGTCATGTACGCTGACGGACTTTACACATAATGAAGACATATGGGCCAGTTTAATCATTATGTCTTAATAAGACATACAGTACGCGATTGTAATCTTGAGACTTGCAAGGAATGCAGGAAGTCTGAAGCCTTAAAGGCACACACTACCTTTCCTCCTTCACCACACTTCCCCACCCCACAAGTCTCAAGATTACAGTTGCGGACTATACGTAACGAGGATCTTAATAATTTGCATTCTTTGGCTTGCTCTTACATTGCGCCAGTACAGATGCGTAAGGTAGGCCGAACACCGGCATGCGTCAAGACATGACGCAAAGAAAGGAGCACAGTTGAAATGAGATTATGAAAACCGCCTCACACCGGTCTGAGTCATGATGCTGACGTCAGCTTCATGCTGCAGACACGTGCAGCGAGACTCTGGCATGTTCCTTTTCTGTGCGTCAAGACTGAGACATCAGTACTCAAGTAACAGCACCAGTGTACGTTATCGACATGAGTGAAGAGTAAATACATATTAAGATAGTGCAGATGGTTGAGAAATTCCCAGTAATAAACGATTATTCGACCCCGGGGTCACTCAAACAAGGAGGAGGTTGATAAAGCTTGGCATTCTGTTTCAAAAGAGGTAAACATAGATGGTAAATGCACTGATTAATTTTATTTTAATGAGCTAATGACTGAATTAACTATTATAAACATTGAGCTTAAGCTCGTTTCGTACAAGTCTGCCCTCACTCACACATAAAAACGAAAAGATTTGTGTTAAAGTGTTCTTGTTCTGCCAACGAAGAGCTACGTTTGGTTTCAAAAAAGTAAGAACACACATGGATTCTGGGGACATTCGATAATAAGACTGGAATTTCACCGGAGCTAAAACGTACGCACACGACTCATTAAAAGTCATGAATCCACTTCCTTTACGTACTTTCAGCCACATTTACATTAAAGTATCTTCCTCACTGGAACGACGTCATGTCACCAACTAGAGAAGATGTGCTGCTTCGGTGTGCGGACTCGAGTCTGAATCACGAATGAAGCAAGACTGCGTCTTTTGTCTCATGTCTTTGGTTGCTTTAGAAACCTTGAAACATCTACTTTTTTCTTAGTGTTGGTATATAAGGAAGAAGGAAATTCATGTTTTCACTCAGGCACTGCTTTGGATCTACTTTTTAGTTCCGGCAACTGCCACTTTGTTTCTCTGCTTGAAGCAAACAGCGAGATACAAAGAACAGATGCAACATGTAATTTTGTGAATCTGAAAGAATTTGAAATCGGTAAGCAGTTAAATTCTGAGAAATAGTCTGATGTGTTCGTGTAAACTTTGCTGTGTGATCGTGTGTTCTTTATATTATTAATGGAGCAAGGTTTTAGATTCTTTATTTGTAACTGAGCTCTTAGTGAGAAGGAATTATGCTTCTTATACTCAAGTAGGGAATTGATTGTACTCCTAGCGATGGTCTTGTTGTTTGTGGCAGAACAAATATTGACAAATTTTGAAAACTGGGACACACATAAAGTAGTTAAAGGTGGATCATCATCATCATATACGTAGTTGATTGGTAGTCTTTTGCTACTGCGATCTGTTGAAGCGTATCACCATATCCTGATTAAAAGCTTTGAAATGACATAACATAAATTAAATATCTCCAAAATTATGAAAATTGTACAATGAAAGATTAGGAAGAACTTTATCGGAGATCGAAACTGTGTCAGTTTGGTCCTGTGAACAGGCAGTGAAACATCAGTTGAGTGTTGCTTGGATTTTAAGTGCGACACTGTCAAAAATGTTGAAGGAATTATTTAAAATTGAGAAACAAGAGCCGTGCTGTTTTTCTTACCAATAGGTACGCAGCTGCCTTCTTTCCTAACGAGGGAAACTTCCCAGTTAATAAATTGATGTTGAAAATTAAATGTAGACGATGGGTAAATAGAGGAAGAGCAGTCTGTGAAGAATTGTGCATTATGTAAGACTTGAGGTTCTCACAGCGGTGAGTATGAAGATATCCGATGAATATCGCCCTGATGACGGAGGCAGTATGACCTCTGTAACGTTGGTGGACACCTACCAGACTACACAGCGCAACAACCCAGAAGACGGATATCTTCATACTCTGATGACGGAGGCAGTATGACCTCTGAAACGTTGGTTAACATCGACCAGACTACACAGCGCAACAACCCAGAAGACAGAAATCTTCATACTCTGATGACAGAGGCAGTATGACCTCTGAAACGTTGTTAAACATCTACCAGACTACACGGCGCAACAACCCAGAAGACGGATATCTTCAATTGTGCATTAGATTGCGGCTCTGTAATGATGTTGCCTCCATCATCACTTTGGGTAACAGATTGTTCATTTCTTTTATATTTAGAAATTTTTTAAATGTGTGATGACTTGGTACTCAGATTATCATCAGTAATTCTTAACCAATCCACCCTGTCTGCCTGATTGATGTGACTATCACCAGAGAAACGAGTCATTCTCCTTGTCTGATGATTTGACACGGACTGTGTCTGTATGTTGAACAGCTAGAAACTGGTTACATAAAAAAATAATCTTCTTGGGCCATCAGCCATGTCAGATTAAAACTCTCTGACATACCAAGGACAATCTCTATCCTCATTCTCTGACGTGGCTGATAAGATATTTTTAATGACAGCTATCCTTTAAAATCAAATTGTTCTGGGTCCATTGTGTTTGTATGGCATAAATTATTGTACATAACCTCAAATTCTTTAGAAAACCAGTTAACACTGAAATTGGCAATTAGTCCTTCACACTAGTTCTGTCTCTTTGCTTCACATAATTTAATGGGTGATTAATGTTTGATCACAAAAGCAGATTATAAAAGTATAAAGATGAGCTTAACCTATCGTTGGTTGGTTAGGTTAGGTTAGACATTTTCCTATGTAACTGTAAGATGCATGCTACTCTTTCTGCTGTCCTGTCTTCTTTAATGGAATTATTTAATTTGCAGTGAATTTAAATAACAGCATCAGCACTGCTATAGGCTAGTACTGATTGAACAATGTCGGAACTTTGTGTCAAGGTTTTTCCCTCCAAAATTGCTTAATCTGCAAATTCGCCTGATTCTTTCAACAGCATTGTGCTAGAAGGAGCCTACATACTCTAAACTAAATATTGCACTTTAATAAATATCCCTAAAGCTAATTTTGTGATTAAACATTGAAGTAGTTGCAAAAAAGAATAGCTCTTAACAGAGTGAATAAGAAGGAGTCTGTATATCTAGAGCAGGACCAGTAGTGGTCAGTATTGCAAAATAAGTAGTTTAAAATTCTTAGTGAAATTCTAAAAGAGACTAAAAACAGTAGACCTGGAGCAAATGCTGATACTATATAAGAGAAACTTGGAAAATTGAAAAGAGAGAGGGAAAATATGTCTAATCAAACAAGCAGTAAAAGAGTAAAGGATGAGCAGAATTTGCTGATGCATTTGTTAGATTGATTGGGGCAATAGATGCAATTTCATTTTAAAATAATCATGTGCCATTATATGCATCAGATTTATAAATATTCCACTACTGAAGTCAAGGTAAGAATGCATAGTCCTTTAACTTCAATGAAACTCAAAACATTCTTATGAGCAAATAACAAGAGAAATTCTGAAACCTTCTCAATCTCTGTTTAATCTCAACTGCAATGATAACGGGTGTCAGTTCTTTAATGAATTTTCAGAATGATGACCACGTCCACCTATTGCGAATACATGAGTAACTTGACTGTTTTGTGTAAATACCACACATGATTCATGAGTGTGAAATCAGTTTCAGACATCCCAATACTTTGATATGATTGCTCTAGTTAAAAACTGCAGTCTCCATTCCACTAATATTTTTTTGTCCCAATGGACTGGCATGGTTTTGACTCCATGTCAGAAATAGCCTGTGCTCAAAATTTCTATCAAATATTTTAAAGATTGCTAGCATCATTAAAATCAGCAATGGAGAAGCTTAGTTATATAGAATTGTCTCTCGAAGATACCACATACTTCTAATACGAAAATAAGAAATTTAAGGTTATGTCACAAGACAATGGCAGAGAGTGGGAAAATGTGGTGTGTGTACATCCAGCTGATTGTGGAATTACTTGCAGACATGAATGTGAATACAGTGCAACAATGATTTTAAGAACATCTTAGTATTATCACTGATAATGCTGTAAGCAGCAAGGTTTTATTTTAGGAAGAATATCTTTAAAAATTATGTGGATTTGAAGAAAAGTGAGGTTATGCTTCAATAACAGTGCTAACAAAGTGATGGTGGCATAGGTGTAAATAGTGCTGGAATGCTTTGTAGGTATTCCTATATACTTCTTGCATTATCATTTACTATAGAAGAATATAGGATTTAAATCCCATCCTACAGGCTGCCAGTCACACTCCTGGATTCAGCAGATATGCTTCTGCAATAAAGAGCCGTGTGGACCTCATGGAAACCATGTTATATTACCAATGAAGACTACATAATTCAGGTATGAGGATTACTTTATGAGTTATGACTTTTCTTGTCAAAGCATCTTTATTTTCATAGGGAGGCTGTTGTTGTGGGTTAAAAAAATTGTTATCACATGTCTTGAAAATGTGTTCCATTTAACCTCTTCCTAGGAAGGCGTAAAGGTCACAAAAACAGGAAACCAAATGACAATTAAATTCTTAATTAGTCCCAGACCAGTTTAAAGAGTATCTCAGTCAGTACAGGGCAGTGGCTAAGTACAGACTGGCCAACCGGGGTTCAGTTACTGGCGGCTGTGGTACACATTTCCCTCTT